>CM063510.1:169868860-169933860 GCA_032207245.1 Pardosa pseudoannulata | reverse complement strand
AATTCAGTTTCTGATTCCGAGTCACAGTTCGAATCACAAGAAATTAGCTCCATACGCTCTGAATTATCCATTATTTAAAAGTAAAAATATATTATTCAACTTTTACATCAATAAACTTATCAGGTGTTTAGTAAAATATAACCAGAAAGCTATACACTGAAAGATAAAAATTTGTCTTCTGATATAAAACATGCGAAAAAACCAGCGCTTTTGAACCAATCAGAGTAAAAAATACAATAAACTGCAAAATATCATTTACTGGATCAATACGAATAATTTGTTACTAAAATTGGAAAAAAATATGGCTGAAACAGTGCTAGGGAAATATAATTCAGATTGCCCGTACGCTGTACTGACAAATCAGTAAAGGCCCGAAAGCTGTGACCGTACGGGCAAAATAGGGAAGCTGTTAAATATGAGAAAGAAGTTTCTTGTTTTCAAATTTCATATTCATAGACAAATTCGAACAAACACGGATCACTTTACTTTTATGGCTATTATTCATGCATACAGGTAATGTTAGTAATAACTTAAATTATGCAACTTATTTTGTTCTCAATATCACACAAAATTCATGCAGTAATATTTTGAGATATGTCATCTCTTAGTTGAATGAACGACCATCATTCACCTCCCAATAGTAGAACAGTGTTAAGTTCCCAGCATGTGACCCTATCGCTTCGGACTCGATCCATAGATATGCAAATATGACGTACTAAAAAACCCATCACGTCGGCAACATCCATTGAAACCGAAAACACGATCTCCGTCATCATCTGTCGAACACTTGTGTTTGGGGAAAAAAGAATCGATTTTTCCGAGACGCTACCAGCATGGGGTTGCAGCTCTTTTGCAAGACAGGCACGGCCATTCCGGAATGGCCTGTCGGGACAGAGAGCGTCTTAATCAGTCACACACACACCGGCATTCGTTTAATTGGGTTGCCTGCCCTGAATATCAAAATTATTCTTTTTAATTTTATTGTTTCGACACCAGGAGACGTGAGCGGGGTTTTGCTTTTTTAATTTGAGATCTGGCGGAAAAAAAATATTGCATGCCCGCCCGATGTTATCGCCAACCGGGAGGGAAGGAAAGGAAATTTTAAAATAATTGAATCGACGGTGTATCACCTTGGATTTTACAGGCAGAGAATTTGATTATGGAAAAGCATAGAACAAAAGTAAGAAAACGTTAAATTATGTATTAAAAAGTGAGTGGTAATTTCTCTATTGGGTCGATCAGTAACAGGAATATAGTAACTGATCTCATCCGGTCTCGTTCTAATTAAGTGGTGATTGCTGTAACAAGAAATACTGTACTATCTGATATTAAAAACATTGTCAAAATTTGTTCATCTTCCAAAATCATAGTTATTGTTATTCAGTTTTGTACTCTAAGATTTATTTTGCTGTGTACAATGGGTGCTTTTCGGAACAAGAATCTATTATTTTGTTAACTGGTATTAAAATCAAAGTGCAAAATTTGTTCGTTATTCAGAATTCTTGTTTAATTTTGAAAGCAACGGTTCAAATTTGGCTGCAGAATGATGAAATTGGTAGACAAGTGGCTACTTTGGTGTTGTATTCCTCGTCTTCGTCAATCTCTGTTGTCAAGAATGTTCATAGTCTTTAAACAGAGTTTTAAAAGCAAGTCCTGGACAAGTTACCTATTTCTTTACAAACAGTTGACCGTAGTGGTCCAAACTTAATAAAAAGGTTTTTTTTAAATAAAGTATAGTTTGTGAACAGGAAGTGAGAAAGGACCTGCTGCTCAAAACAGATTCAGAATGGCTAGGAGCGTCCAAGTAAATGTATTCCCTCCTCTTCGTCAATCTCTGTTGCCAAGAAAAATTCATAGTCTTCAGAGTTTTAAAAGCAAGTCTTGGGACAAGTTACCCATTTCTTTACACACAGTTGACCGTAGTGGTCAAAACTAGATAATAAAGGTTTATTTCTGAAATAAAGTATAATTTGTGAACTGAAAGTCAGCCGTTACTGCTGCTCAAAGCAGATTCGGAATGGCTACGAGCGTCCGAATAAAAATCGAAATCAGGTTGTGGTCAAAGTCTTCAAGCAGTTCGGTGGAAACAAGTAGTTACTTTTCGGTACCGAAGTCCATGGACTTGAATTTCAATGGGCGCATTGGAATTTAATATGTTCTACTTTAAGTCTGAAGCTGTTATTTCCATTTCAAGCTCTCGTTTAATTAAGATAGTAAATAATATATTTTTGTAGAACAAGTACAAAGTAAAAGAACAATATTTGATAAAAAATTACATAATTCTTTTTTCCCTCAGAAAAATTATATATAAATGACAAGTTATGATATGTGTGTCCGACATACCAAATAGCAAATTGAGTTTGTAGCAAACTTGCAGCAGTCTTGCCTTACAAGCCTGCAAATTTGCAGCGAGTTTAGCATGACAAGATAGCATGACAAGCACGTTTGAAACACGACTGCAGCAATTCTAAGAATTTTCGCTTGCTTCAAGGTTGTCACGACAAGGTTGCCACAGTTTTTCAGCAAAATAGCGTTGCAAAGGAGGGATTGCTTTATGTTCCGTCTGACTTGCAAGAATTTTGCTGCAAGTTTGTCACGTCAAATTTGTTATGACAAGATATTATCCAGAAAAAAAATCAAACTTGCAGCAAGTATTCATGCTATCTCGGTTAGAATAACGATTATAATATAATTTTTTAATATATTTTATTATTATTAACAAATTTTTCTATATCTTTCATTTTAAAACTCTTATGAATTTATAGCATGGGGCAAAAGGATTCTAGGGAATAGCCCACTAATGTTGAAAATTCTATCATAGCATAAAATTGATAACGAACGTAAATATAAACAACTAAAAAGTGTGAAAGTATAGAAGAGTGGATTCGTGAGTTCATAATAGGAAAAAACTAAATAGGGAAGATTATCGGATAAAATCACGCAATATTTATGTGGCCATGGTCATCCATTTACAACATAGACTAGATCAGGACCATAGACTAGAATCAGGTACTCAACATAGACTAGAATCAACATAGACTAGAATCAGGTACTAACACAAAGCTTTTCATTCCTGATAAATGGAAAGCTTTGTGTTAGTACCGGATTGGTTGGTGAGGTCAGTAGCCAGATGTAGTAGTTTCTTTCGAACAATAAAAGTTTTGTAATAAATAAACGAATAGGTGAGAAGAAGCCCGATTTTAAATTTTCTTTCTTATTTTTTTTATAACTTTAACCTTTTATTTACATTTTTTTCAATTTTTTAGGATATATTTTAGTATTTTTTAATTTTTGGTATTTCTTTAAATGAAGCAATTTTTCACATTTTAGCGACCATGAAAAATCTTTTTTTAAATTGAAGAAAACAAAAACAGTCTTTGATTGCAAATTATTATGAGAATTCATTGCTTTGGGAGAGTTTAATAAGAGTTTAAACGAAATTTGACAGTGTTAGAATTTCCGTTTTCTTTGTTTAAGTATTATTATATACATAGTTTTAATTAAAAATGAATACATTAGTTGTATTGATGTTTCATTTTAAAGCTTCTTTTTGTGGTGTTTCAATTATGCCAGTCTCTCACTTTTGTGTGTGTATTCTTTTTAATTATCCCCTGAACTCGCGCATGAAATAAAGATCGTTGTGATGTGAGAAAAATGTGCAAACAGAAATAGGAACTTTGTGGAACCTAAAATGAACATTATTTCTTTCAAATGCTATAGCTATTTCTTCATTAATTCTCTAATTAACGAAAAAATAATGTCTGCAAATATGCCTTCCAATTTCAAATGAAACCACTATTACGTATGTAGCTATATTAGTTCATATTTTAAAGTGAAAATGACACTTTAACTAAGTGGGGAAATTGACATTTTGGCTATCATCTCGAATACTTATGATAAAAATTAGATTTTTTTTCATAAATATTCTCTAGAATTAGGCATTAAAAGTTAATCTAAGGTAGACTATTAATAAAAATAACCATATTATACGCAAAATTAATTTCTAATCAACATTTTCAATAATGTTAAACTTGCTAATATTAATAGATAATAATTTTTTAAATTAAAAATCCACTTTTATCTTGACTCAGCACACAGTCATTTTTCGAGTGAAAAACATCGTTAAATAGAGCAGTTTGGGATAACAAAAAAACATACAGTTTATTGAGGCAACTTCTCTGACGGACTACTGCCGCAAAACCTGTACATCTCACTTAAATAGTTGTTTGATTCAACCAATCAGAGTTTGATTACAAGTCACGAGGAGGACACCGATGACATAGTTTAAGCGTCAGGATTTATTTTAGTTTACTTATGTAACCGGATATTTCGCGAAACGATGTAGCAAATCAACAGGGAAAACAAAGACATTAGTCAAGCTTGCTAGAGAAAATATCCGAAAAGAACAGACTTGTACGAAAATTATTTCAAGAAAGACATAATTAAATTGGTTAATTTTTAGGTTAAAAATATCATTATATTATATATACAGGGTGTTTCGGAATGACCGCATAAACTCTGTAAAGCTAGATTCCTCGTTTGAAGCACATAACAACTACCCAAAGAAGCGCTCTTGTACGATCCATAGTTTACGACAAAAATAAAATAAAGTATGACGTCACTGCCGGTGTAAGAAAAAAAAATTATTGGGCAAATTAACAACAGTATTTGTATATATTTCCAGACGGTAATGTTTAAAACGTTCGCCCCCCATATTGCTTCATGCGACCGCGCTATTGAATAACGTTAAGCCGCCGTTGAACTGTCATTTAAAAGGCTGCATTTTGCAGCTACCGGTATTCTTCGTATAGTGGTCATGTATTCCATTCGTGAATACTGCGACATGTACCTGATGTACGAACGATGTAATGAAAATGCCTTACGGAATTGTTAGAGAGTATGCCCTTGCATATACTGCTTTTGATATGTTCAATAAAATGTTTTTTCTTCGTAACTTCATACTTGGTTTTTCGTATTTTTTTCGTAAACTATAGATGGTATAGGAACACTTCTTTGGGCAGTTTTCATGTACTCTCAACAAGGAATCTAGCTGCACAGAGTTTATGCGGTTGTTTTGGGACACCCTGTATGTATACACAAACCGTCTCTCTTTCTCTCTCTCTCTCTCTCTCTCTCTCACACACACACACACACACACACACACACACACACACACACACACACACACACACACACACACACACACATATACATATATATATATATATATATATATATATATATATATATATATATATATATTATATATATATATATATATATATATATATATTGCTAATCAGTCATTTTTTGAATGATAAACATCGTAAAACAGAGCAGTTTGGAATAAAAAAACATACAGTTTATTTAGACAATTTTCTTCACGGATTGCTGTCCGCAAAAAATGTACATCTCCGTTAAACAGTGTTTGAGCCAACCAATAACAGTTTGATTACAAGTCACGAGGGAGACACCGGTTGCGTAGCTTAATCGTCAGGATCTATTTTAGTATACTTATGTAACCGAAAAATTGGCGGAGTGAAGTAGCCAAATCATCAGGGAAAGCAATGACATTCATCAAGCTAGAGAAAAAGTAACAGAAAGGAACAGAATTGAATTAAATTATTTCAATATAAGCATAATGAAGTAAGTTGGTTAATTTTTAGGTTAAATTATCATTACATTATATATATATGTGTAAAAATTATTTCCTTTAGTCACAATAAATAGGCACCCCCTATTGTTTTTACTTGCTTGGGCTACTGGGCAAGAAGAAGCCTAATCAGCTAGCAAAAATAACAATGCAGTCGGCCCACAGTGAAGATAACGACACAAGTCTAATTAAAACTTTATTTTAGAGCTGCTAAACACTGACATCTTTACTAGTCAACGACAGACAGGAGAAAGACACAAAAATCACTCTGCTCGAACAGAGGCACACCCAAGAGCGAAGACAGAAAGAATTTTCCCAGAGGACAAGAAACTTTGTCAGCGAATTAAACTCTTAAGATCAGGAAAAACGCGGAGCCATTTGCCGGCGACAGCTGGAAAAAGATAAAAAGACAGAAAATTTACATCTATATTACAGAAAGCTTTAGGAAATGTATCAAAAAATTTTAAGTCGGGGACACTCCTTTAAATAAGACATTTAAACGCTGGGAAAAAGATTTTAAGGAATTAGAATTGGAGAAAGGAGGTTTGTAAGGAAATATTAAAGTCAAATAATTTTGATATATTACACACACACTCAAATATATATATATATATATATATATATATATATATATATATATATATATATATATATATATATTATATATATATATATTATAATATACATATATATAATATATATATATATATATATATATATATATATATATATATATATATATATATATATATATATATATATATATATATATATATATATATATATATATATATATATAATATATATATATATATATATAATATATATAAATATATATATATATATATATATATATATATATATATATATATATATATATATATGCATACGCATACACACGTATATTCCTAATAACTTTTTTAATTTTTAAATAGATTGCTTGGAAATAAATTTAGCTTTGAATGTTCCCTTCAGGCAATACAAAATGTCGTATATTTCCAACCACCTCTTAGAATTTTCTTTTCAGATGACATTTGCAAGAAACATGTAAAGAAAAAATAGGTAATTGCGAAATTTAGTTCCTTTCCACACAAGGGAATCACGTTTCGATACTCGCGAGCAATAAATGTTTGACGATAAAACAAATAAATAAAAAGTGCATAAAATGAGAGAAATGTCAGTAAATAGCTGCTTTAAATGGGAAAAATTTTTCTCGTGTCGTTATATGCGACTAGAGATGATGAAAGAGTTGGATGTCGGGAAGGGGAAGATTACCTAGAAAAGTATTTTTGTAATCAGAAGTTTACTATGATTGTTGTTTTTTAATAGGGAGAGAAAATGGTTGGCCATGGTATTTAGAACTCGCAATGAACTGACGATGATATAGGGATCTTATCTTAACACTTCGAGTACGGGCAACGTATTTTTACGATTTTTGCAGTCTGTCACTGAAGCGCGGGTCACGTAAAAATACGTATTTAGTAGATTTGTGGTGGATACCCGCTAACCACCACAAATCTACTAAATAAGAATAATTATATGTATATGTGACATTATATGCGTGTTGTTTGGGTTGCTATGCAACGCTTTGCATTTTTTCTTTCCACAAGCTAGGATTTTCGAGTGACTCGGCCTTTGCGTTATTTCTTCTTCAATCGAATTCCTAGCTCCAGAACGTACGAGTCGTGTTTTGTCAATTGGAAACTTGGTTTTTTTTTATTGTTGAATACAAAAATTGATAAAATGAGCCGTTGTGACAAAGATAGTGATGAAGAAATAGGTTCTGACAGATTATCGGACTTTAATTTTAAAAATCGTTTATTTTTGTGATTTTGTAAATTTTTTTTTGTTGTTAAATAATCATATATTAGATATATTAATATATGATTATTAAAAGATATATTAATATATAATTATGACACAGTATATATAAAAGTGTAAAACGGAAAAAAGTTTGGTTCATAAAAACAAAGTAGCTTTCGATTGACCACGATTTTTCTGAATAACTAAACTTTCGCGCTATTCACGAAATAACGCCCGCTGCACTCGTAAGTTGGCGGTGAAGTATACCGGCATACCAAGTGTTAAAAGATAACTTTTAAATGGAGTCCAGAAATGACGGAAGTAAAGACCCAATTTCTGAAATTAGAAGAAAAGTATCTACACGAAATATTCGCTTTCGTAGAATTTTGACGTAGGATATTGTTTTTTCTTTATTGTGAATGAATTGTTATTTCATAAAACTTAATCAGTTTATTGTTTCTTAAACCAGGAGTTTTTCAGTCTTCTTATATAAGCATGCATGTCGTCATGTGTTAAATTTGTCAAATATATTTAACCTTTAATTCACAGAATTTCTTTTGTTTTATTTACTAGGCTAATTCAAACATAAGAACTTCAGTACTCAATGTCAGCTTTATATGTAGCTTCTCCTATTTAGTGCTTGATACCAGCTACACTCTAGTACTTAAAATAAGCTTTATAAAAGGGTTAATTTTAATGACTGTAGGCTATTTATCAGTATACTAGTTCCACACCTATCTGTATAAGTATTATACCACGAAATTTTAAATCGAGGGTATTGTAGTCGGATTCAAATGTCGTTACTAGAATGGATGTTTACAGTGTCTGAGAATCGACTTCAAATTGGGTTTGAACCCCACATTTTATATTCTTTGCTCATGTGGTGGAAATTAAAATTCCCTATGGCATGATAGCATTTAAAGAAATATTTTTTTTAATTTTTAGAATATGATAAAACATTGAATCTTCAAAATTCGATCTACCAAAATTCGATCTTTCCATTTAAAAAAAAATTATGTGCGTTAATTATTTTTATTTCCAGTTCAAAAAGAGTATGGTAAAATTCTACATAAATAGTAAGATAAATTCTCGAAGTTAATAAAATGTAACTATATCATCTTAAAGAATACCCTTTTCTATCACGTAATGCAATTTTTTTAAAAGAATTCTTTAAATGAGAGTATATGTTATGTTAGAATTTTTTTTCCCATAGGTTAACACTGAATTGGAGGAAATTCTTTAAATGAGATTTTATGTTATGTTAGAATTATCTTTTCCCCATAGGTTAACACTGAGCTAAAGAAAATTCTTTAAATGAGAGTATATGTTATGTTAGAATTTTTTTTCCCATAGGTTAACACTGAATTGCAGGAAATTCTTTAAATGAGAGTTTATGTTATGTTAGAATTATCTTTTCCCCATAGGTTAACACTGAGCTAAAGAAAATTCTTTAAATGAGAGTTTATGTTATGTAAGAATTATTTTCCCCATAGGTTAACACTGAGCTAGAAGAACCTAATATCGTAGGTACAAACCAATCTTAAACTGTGTGTGACTTAAAATTATACCTTCTATAAAAGTTTCACGTAGAGCATAAACTTTAATCTACTTAATTCATAGCTGTATATTAAAATGTGCTAAGGTTCTTAAGAAGTACTTCAAGGTTATCCACATACTTAAAGTTTAGTAAGTACCTTCTATATGTTTCTAAAATGCTCTTTCAAAGGTAATAATGCAGTATATCCCAGTCTCCTTATTATTAATGTAACAAAACCATAGACAGTAGCATTACAAACTATACAAGTTTCCCCATTAAGTTAAATGCAAAGTTTTTTCTTAATCCACAGATTATTTTTACAGAGTTAGGCGAACATAATTTGACTTAAACGTCCTCCGAAATATTTTTATAGATAAAAATTTTAGGTGGAACTTTAATATTCCACTTTCGTTGAACAGAAATCGATCACCAATGAATTAGACATCCATACAAAGCAGTTTGTGACATCTTTAACGTATCACTGCTCTTGTAATGGCCGTCTGTTATGGATAATATCTGTTATTGATAGTTTTCTAATGATAGTACACTATATCATCGTTAAGACAAACGTCATCGAGGTGCATACTAACAAAAACCTACCACATCGTCTGGGATATTTTATACGTCTCGAATACGATAGACTTATTACTATCAACTCCTACCATGAAAGAAGGCAATGAAATAGAAGTTTCTAGTATAACTAAAACTAAACGAATGAACCCGTAAAAAAAATCAGTACAGAATAACTCTGCACTAATTTATTTAGAGATTTGCAAAGAAATTATACAATTTAAAAATTACCAGATGTTGGACTTATTGAGCTTCTGTTACAAAGGAAAGAAATTACCTAAATTCAAATCACAGTGTTTTAGTATTTTTTTAAAACAATGATATATTTTAAAAATACATTGCATTTTTCTTAACATTTTCGGCAAATTCATTGTCATAACATTTGTAGTTCTCCATAAAAATGCAGAGAAGGAATTTATATGTTATATATATATATATATATATATATATATATGTGTGTGTGTGTGTGTGTATATGTGTGTGTGTATATGTGTGTGTATGTGTGTGTATATATATGTGTATATTGTGTGTGTGTATATATATGTGTATGTGTGTATATATATGTGTATGTGTGTGTATATATATATATGTATGTGTGTATATATATGTGTATGTGTGTATATATATGTATATATGTGTGTATATATATGTATATATGTGTGTATATATATGTATATATGTGTGTATATATATGTATATATGTGTGTATATATATGTATATGTGTGTGTGTGTATATATATATATATATATATATATATGTGTGTGTGTGTGTATATATGTATATATATGTATATGTGTATACATATGTGTTTATATATATATATATATATATATATATATATATATATATATATATGTGTTTATATATATATATATATATATATATATATATATATGTGTGATAAATGTGTGTATGTATGTACATATATGTGTGTATGTATGTTTAACCTCTTTACTACCAGCTATATAAAAAGTGCATAAATATAATTTTTTTCCTGGTAAATATTATAAAATACTTCAAAGTTTTTAAGTAAATATGTATTTTAGATGGTGGCATAATAGAGGACTATAAATTTTAGGTACATATATGTGTACCTCAGTTCTCAATTATGTTCAAACATAATAATTTTTGAAATGAAAAAAGATTGCTTAAGGACACATATTTTTATACATTGCAGCATTATTATCACTTTAAAAGTACAATACTGTTATTATAGTGTTAGAATCACAAAATATTTTTCAAATATAACATTTTACTGTGATATGCTCCATTTTTTAAAATTCATTTTTCGCTATATATAGACAAATATTATTGCAGAAAAGTAAATAATTTCACTTATTATATTGTTAGAATCTTAAAAAACCGCAAGATTTGTATTATATAAGAGAAAAAAAACACTTTTTGATTTTAAATTTTATTGAGTGTAGAATTTCAATAAACAGTTATTTTTCATTATACATAGGTACATTTTATATTGAACACACAGATTCACCACCCAAATAAGAAGATAAAAATAAGACACTTTTGCTGTCTATTCATTTTAAAATACATAGTGTTCCATTATTATTTACAAGTTTATCCGATTCTCCTCTTTTTTAGGATTTTATCCAATTTTAGTTTATTTTGGGCTTCCAATTTTTATCCAGTTTCGTTTGTCCTAATAGTGCCAGCTGTAAAAATGTCCTTCTTCAAGAAATACTCAGCACAATTAAGACTAGTCAAGTACCTGTGAGCGTATACTGCATGTTGCTAATTGGATGGAAAGCTTTCTGATAATCTCTTCACTACACTTCGTCCAGGATCCAAATCTTCTTAAATGTCCTAAGTGGAAACAGAAACTTTTTCCAACATACATTAGGCAGTGAAGTACTAAACCATCTCTTGAAGACGGTACAAAGTTTTTTAGCCAATAGGATTGGACTTGCAGGGAACATATTGTCTAAAATTGTAGCATTCATCATAGGGAATCATTTGCTCATCAATGGACGGATGTTTGGTCTTTGGTAAACTTAAGTATTTTTTCTAATTGGGTCATGAAAAATTCTTAGTTTCCATAGTTTACCTGTGTTATTCTTCCTACTTTCGGGGGCCTCATAGTTGGCAAAATTCAAATTATTTCGCAGCTCGCATAACCTGTTTCTGGACATGGTATCTTTGAACATCTGAAGAGAAAGCTCTCTAGAGCAATACATTTTTCCTGGAGAAATTCTAATGTACCCATTAATATTTGTAATCCAACCAATTACATAATTTTATTAGAGTTCATTTTAACAGATCTGAGATTCCTCATTTGAACGAAATACAGATTCGTTTGAACTGCAATTTTTTCAAAAACTTTTAAATTGAAATACTCAAAGAAAGTACTTATGGGTGAAGGTGGTCAGGTAAATTTTCAACTATGTCTTCCTCAGAAGATCGTATTGGTGTCCTTCTAGAATTATTCAGATAAGATATTATTACTTTTAAGATAAAGTATTATTATTTAAGATAAACTATTTAGTAACTATTAAATTATTAAGATAATTATATTTTCAAAATTATTAAGATAAAAGAATTTAGAATTGTTTTCAACAAATCATTTTGTTTCAAACTAAATTAGTTAGATATGTTTTTATGATTTCAAATACTTCAAATAAAGGTGTAAAATATCTTATTAGGCTTCAATAAAACACATTATACATCCTGGATTTCCAAAATTCTCCTGTTTTTCTTGAAGTAGGAGAACTCTTAGAAAGTTAATTTAAATCAGGAATAATTGCAGATTCATCTCCGGAGTCACTTTCGTCAGCCGAACCAGGATTAAGTGAACCATTATTATTTTCATCAAATCCATCGGACAAATCACTTTGCTCCAAGAGAGTTTATATTTATGCATCAGTCACAAACTCTAAATTAAATCTACGTGTATCATTGCTAAGAGATATTAACTTCAATTTTCAGATACTTTTTCTGAAATTCAAATAATATAATCAAAATAAAAATTTTAACAAATAAAATATTATGTTTCCAGTGTCAAAATTGATAAAAAAAAAATCTCAAAAAATATCTTGAATCAGTTAAATCTCTTCAAAAGACTTTATTTGCTTAATTTTTTAGAGAACAAAGTACAAGTTATTAACACTAATTTTAACCACTACGTACCCAGGTGCACATAAGTGGACCTATATAAGTACCCCTCTCAAATGCACAAAATGCACGCTTAAATCTAAAAAACTATTTCAACACAAATTTTAAACAGTTTTTAATTAGAACACATTAATTATAGGACTTAAAAACAATTAGAAACAAATGAAATTTAATTATTTTTATGAGCACGCTGATTCGACGCAATTTCTTGCAAATCGCTTCAGAATAAAAAATATTCCAGAAGAACTTATATTGCTGCCATTATTGCTGCTATTTATTGGTATCAGTCAGAAGCTTAGACAACCTCGCATGTGTACCTAAGTTGTTAATTACCATTTTTTCAACAGGATTATTTTTCAGACGAAAGAGTCGAGGTCCACATAAGTGGACCAAGGTAGTGAAGAGGATAAATATATGTATATATATATATATATATATGTATGTATATATATATATATGTATATATATAACACATATATATATATATATATGTATATATATATATATACACATAATTTTTATATACATATATATGTATGCATATTGGAGAAATTCCAAAAACTTAGAAGACGTTTCTTGTTTAAAAAACATCATTTGAAAAGCATTTGACTGAAAAGTTATGTTAAATTTTATAAATGATTTTTAAACAAAAACATTACTTGTTTGTCCTTGATTTAAAATAGACTTACCGTAATAATAATAAATTCGATAAACAGGATAGAATTCTACGTATAAATTGTATCGAATTTGTGCCCCGGATGACCTGAGAATTTTTAATAGAAAATTAACCCACGAAACAGTTGTTACAGACACATAATCATTCGTTACATGTTTCTCTTATTGAAATTCGACTCCTTGATTAATATTCAGTAAAAGAAAACGAACTTGTATCAAGTCATTTACTCACTGAACGTGTTATCGATAAGCTTGTCAAAGAATCCAACGCATATCACAAATTTATCACCGTAAAAAACAAAACCCAAGGGGTCTTGTCGAGCAAAGACGACAGTAGAGGGCTTTTAATAAGTAGAAGTATTGATGCGTGTTATTCGAAATATGCAAATTATACCCTGCTGAAGATGGACATGTTAATTGGCATGGTGTCATGTCCATTTGACAGCCGGAGGGGTTGCGGACCACGCTGAAGGATACTAACCTTCGATATATATCTACAATGTTCCATGGAATTACATAGTTTTTACATACAAAACGTTGTTGATTATTTCACGTGGGATTCAGAAAAAAATGGAAGAAACGTGTCTGACGGTCGCAACGTTTGTGAATTTTAGTTCGACAGTACTTGAAAGTTTGTATGTTACTTGCATAAATACCCAATATTGATTTTACCAATATACTACCCATTTCACGCCAGCCTTCGGTCTGGTTATTTAAGGTTCAAATGAAATATTGTGTTTATCTCAAAATTACATTAATATATAAAATATAATAAACCAGCAATTTTGAGAATATCTTAATAAATCATCTTGGATTAAATAATGACAATTTCCTCATAAGATCAACACTGTCCCCAATATAATAATATCCTAAATTATCTGTCCGTCTGTCGTTGAAGCTATAAATCGGTTGGACGTGGAATGGATAGAGGCATGCATAATGGATTCTTTATGAGTTAAGGTTGCAAAATTCAAAGTGAGTTCGAAAACGTTCGAAATCCACCCCTTCCCCCTTTTCGATAGTTTAATGCAATTATTTCAAGGCCTATTTTCCCCGGTTAAGAGCAGACAATTAAATTTATCAATTTATCATATTATAAGAAGATAAAAATAACATTTTTCTAGCATTATGACGTCATTCCTTTAACCACCTTGTTTAATCTTGTCTTATTACAAATAACTGAGATATCGTCTGCATTATTTTCGTACGTTTTATCACTGAACTTAGATATGACGTAAATTATTTTCTTTTATATTTGGTTTAAATAATAGATTAGGTACATATTTGATAATTTTAAATTTAATCATGTATTACTTTTTCTTGCAATGAAGATATTATCACTGATATTAACAAAAAATTCTTTTCATAAAATTCTAGTAGTCTATTCCACGGACTAATAAATATCTAGCATTTAAGTTATATATCTTATAAAATTAAGAAGTTGTTCATTTGTTTGTTTTTTATACTTAACCACACGGTTTGTAATAGAGAAATTTGTCCCAACGTCACGAACTATTATAATGTCCTTCCGATTGATTTTCAGGTTTACAACAGCCAATAGACAAACAGTAAACTGCCTTTCCGTTTGAAACTAAACCCAGAATTGTCATAAATTGAGAGTTCGCCTTATAGATTCGCTGAATTTTGGACATGATTCCTATATACCGCCAAATAATCACTGTTAATATTAAAAACTCTGCTGTACATCCTATCGCGTAATATGACTCGTTTAATTAAAGTTGGTAACTAACACGAGGTCAGTAAAGATAAACAAATTATTGAGCGTGTTGGTCACCAAAAGTTTAACAATCCTTGGAGTAAATTAATAATTTTGAAAGGGACCTTTTAAACATAAATCAGCTAGATATATCAAGAAAATTATGAAATTAGTAAAGAACACATGAAGCTACTTAAATTTAAAATTTAAGTTTGCTTCAATCACCACTGTGCCACCATCGGATAAGAATTGTCTTTGATTTATCTCGTGGTAACACTGTTCTTATGCCACGCGGTTCACAAACTAAGTTTGTCAAACTTGTGGCGTAGCTCGATCATATGCCAAAAGTGTCGTGTCGAAATTTTTTATAGACAGTAAAGGTAGACAAAGAAGAACAGAAATAGCCTTTTCAGCAAATTCATTTTAAATTTTTAAACACATTTCGGACTTGTATTTTTGTTAAAATAATATAATAAATATGATACAATAATAATTTATATATGAATAAATGTAATAGATATATTTATTCATATATCTAGTAAAAAAAAAAACTCTGTTCTTCAATACCAGAACACATGGTCTCTAATTTCATTGTGGAATGAACGTACATAGTCATTTAGAATCGGCTTTAAGAAAGAGGTATCGATCTCATGGCCGAATGAGTTGAACGGTTTTCTTCGGTACCGGAATACTTATGTTCGAATCCAGCTGAAGACAGGGATTCTTATAGCTGTTCGGAATTGGCTTTAACGCTTAAACAATTCAATAGGTCAGTTTGGCACAAAAACTATTTTGTGTCTAATTTTCTCGCAAAATGCTACTAACGAAATTGAAATAAATTTCTTGACTTTTAACCCAGGAAAATCTACGAAAATGGAACATTGAAGAATCTGTGCAAATGCGAAAAATAATTCATTACCAAGCTCCCAAGTTTGGAAACTAAATTGTAGATATTTATCTAAACGACCCTTACCGTTTAAAATTTGCTTTAATTGAATATTTTTCTAAATATTTCAAGTAATTAAAGTAATTAAAATTACGAAAACCTATTGAAAGAGGAGAATCGAAGAAGTTATTCCATAATTTCTGATTTTTTAATTGTATAAAATTTGAGACTTTATTTTAAAACTTACAGTGCTTCAAATCATCCTTCTGGGATGTAAACACCTCTCAGAGACTGTTTTGCCCGTACGGCGTACGGTAAATCTGATTTCTATTTCGCTTGCACATTTTCGGTCGTATTTTTTCCAATTTTAGTAACAAATTATTCGTATAGATGTCCAGTAAAGGATAGTTTGCAGTTTATTATATTTTCTACTCTGATTCGTTCAAAAGCTCGGGTTTTTTCGCATGTTTTATATCAGAAGGCAAATTATTATCTTTCCGTGTATAGCTTTCTGGTTATATTTTACTAACCGGATGATAATTTTATTGATGTAAGAGTTGAATAATATATTTTTACTTTTAAATAATGGATAATTCAGAGCGATTTCTTGTGATTCGAACTGTGACTCGGAATCAGAAACTGAATTATCTGTAAATGATAGTAGCGAAAGTTTACTAGATGACCTGGATAGTAGTGACTCTGATAGTAGTACAGATGGAATCAGTCAACCAAGACAAATTTTTGAAATTAATTGTGATAATCCTTCGGATCCGCCTCCTAGATTTTCTTTCACTGGAATTCTTAAAATTAACTCGGATATCGATGAGATTAAAGGTAAACTTTAGTTCTATGATGCTTTCATAGAAAGAAAAAAATTTGTAATAAATGCTAAAAATATTAGAAATGTTAATTTTAATAACATATCTTTACTTAAAAATGTAAAATATGCAAAAAAGGAAATAAGAAAATGTGACATTTTTTTGACCGAATTCTGAAAAAAAATGAAACTGTCAAAGGGTTAAAGGTGACTGGGGCACGTAAAATAGGTTCGTGGTCGCAATGTCCTCCAAGTTCTCAATCGATACCTCTTTGGGTGGCAGGCCAAGTCTATGGGTATTTTGCTTGGTCCCTGCTTCAAAGTTAAGAGGACCTACTTGAGCGAAGTCATTCTTTCACCTTAATAGTGCTCATTAAAACGAAAGGCACACTACTTTGCCTTAATAAGAGTAGCCGGCGGCTCAATGGGTTTGTCCAAGTGACATATGAGAAACAGCAACAACTGAAATCAGTAGTAATAACTTTTAAGAATAAGCATTTATTTTATAATGGAGGTAAAGTGTACCTTTAATGTCTATACTGAATACTAATTACAACATTTATGTGTATTTAATGTTTTTCATTTGATTTTTATAGATAGTTAGCGGTGTTTATTCACACTAAACATACCATATAACGGGTCAAATGACCCATAAGGTTTATGTATAAAATGCGATAAGAAATCAATTAAAAATTCTTATTCTTTGTGTTTGCAATACTTGAAAAATTGACAATATACAATTTTGTTTAATTATAATAAAGTTCATTTGTTTATTTCATTCCAATTTTCATATTTCATACATTTATAATCAGAAAAAATAAAGTCCGGTCATTTGACCGGCTGTGGTAGAAATAGGTATGTATTAAGTCCTGGTATCTTTAGTGTTAATATCTTAGTTATGCTTAATTTCCTCAGAGTCTGATTGCCTGAATCTCCTATCATTACTGCAATACGAAAATTTAAAAGTAATAAGTTCAAATATCACTCCACTAAAATATAGCAATGCAACCTAACTAAAATAACAAAAGAATTATGAATATACTATGCCTTGTGATAACACATACATTTGATAGTAATAACGAATAGAGAAGATTAAAATATTTGAATTCCTGTGACAACTAGGAACATAATTTGAAATAGCGTGATTTTACGACAGCGATCGGTAATGTGTTGAAAATGCATCGTGAAAATCCGGTGCATTTAACGAAATTGTCGGGACTCTGAGACATTCCGTTTAAAAAAAGCAGAACTGTCAGTGAAAGTCCGTAACTTTTGTCACTTTACTGATTATATGTGTATCTAGGTGGTGTTAAAATTCTTTTTTATCTCAGAATGATTTATTTCCAGATCTGAAAGCTTCAAAAAGATATGCGATAAATCCTAGACAATTTATGTGTCAGAAATTATGTACTGACTTTTTTGATGCGTTCGTTTCCAAAATTTTTTTTGTGTTTTTTGTTTAATTTCTAAGATACATTTAGAAAATATTTCCAAAAAACAAACGGCAACTCGCTAAACTTACAACTATTAAATCTTAAATTTTCGAACTTTTTCATTTTTTATACATTAAATTGCAATCATTTCTTTCCATTTTTATAGAAAATTTTTGAATTTTTTAACGGAAACCAGTGCATATGAGGGAATAAGTTACAACTTCACATTCTTCGTCGTTATTCAATAAATTATAAACAATTTGTTTTCTAAAAATTCATCAGTAGTACACAATTAAGAAAATATTATATTGGAACCACAATTCGCATAATTTTTGATAGTGATCTCTATTTTTCAGATGTTTCAGTCTTACACAATTAAGAATATATTTGTCATACAATGCGCATAATCTTTGATAGTAATCTCTATTTTTCAGATGTTTCAGTCTTACACAACTAAGAAGATATTATGTTGGTCCCACACTTCACATAATCTTTGATAGTGATCTCAATTTTTCAGATGTTTCAGTCTTCTTTCCTCCCGTATAATAGAGAAAATTGCTTGCAACAGCGGCTTTGCGTTCTTTGAATCATATAAGCGAAATATTTTATAAAAATATTTAATAATGGACTGAAAATATGAAAAAACGTTGTATTGATATAAACGACATATAAATGACAGGGGTGTACACGATGTTTACTGTACCTCTGTTTTTCTAACCGTTGTGGAAACATAAGTTTCATTCTACATGATTTTCAATTTTTTCTAGCATTTTTCCCTAGAATAGCATTTTTTCTGGGTTTTTTTAAAATGATTTCTTTATGAAAGTAACCAAGAAAATATCCCTGATGGCTTCATTATTTCTTTTCCTTTCACCCGATGCAAACTAGTTAAACATTATTGCACAGTTGACCTGCTGCAGATATTTTCCTCCTGTCTTCAAACGATAGCAAAAACATAAACGAACTTATAATTTCGTGATATATTTGTTCCTCAGAATATTAAGTTGGTAGTTAAGTTGTAGTTAAGTTGTTTGTTGTATGAGATTAAGGAAAGGGTATATTCCTTAATCTCAATTTTTATACATTAAATTCAATCATTTCTTTCAATCGTAATTGAAAATTCGAATTTTTTAACGGAATCCATGGTATGAGTAGGAATGTGTTACAATCTGATTCTTCGTCGTTATTAACACTAGATTGTCCAAGAAAGTCGTTTTGATTGCTACTTGATTTCAATTAGAAAAACTATTATGTATATAATGACACAATTACTTAGAATTTTATGACTTTTTGAACAACATATAAATGCGTTTATTAATATTTTGTACAAAATGTCACAAAATTCTAAGAAATTGTGTCATTATATACATAATTGCTTTTCTAATTGAAATTAAAAAGCAGTAATATTGACTGCCTTCGGCAACCTAGGGTTGATAAAATTATTAATAATTCATAAGTAATATAATTAAAAAGAAATTACAAATACAATACAAAGTAATTATATTGTAGTCACAATTCGTGTAATCGTTGAGGATAGGGATCTCTATTTTTATGCTATTTCAGTCTTCGTTCAACACGTATAACAGCAAAAATTGCGTGTAACAGTGGCTTTGCGTCAAATAAAAGAGAAATTTTATTACAATGGCTACAATTCATTGGAAGTATGAAAAATCGACGTATAAAACACGTATAAATGAGAAGCGATGTTTACTCTATCTGCTTCCCCTAACCATTGTTGAAGCATGCGTTTAACTCTACTTGATTTTCGAAATTTTCTAGCATTTTTTTAGCTGTTTTTTCAGTTTCTTGTGTGGTTTCATATAAATTGATTTCTCTATAAAAATAACCAAGAAAATTCCGTGATAGCTTCATTATTTGTTTTTCTTTCATTCTATGCAAACTAATTAAACATTATTGCATATTTAACCTTCTGCAGATATTTTCCTCGTGTTTTCAAACGATATCAAGCCGAACGATGTCCGATTGGTTAGAGTGCTGTTCTTCGGTACCGGAGTTCGTGGGTTCATATACCACAGTGGCTTGGTTGTTTGTCGCCGTTCGGAATCGTCTTTAAGCTTAGGTTCAAGTGTCAAAAGCTGTCGTATTGCAAAAAGTAGACCGTAGCACTCCAAACCAATCAAATGATATAACCAACCGATCAAAAACATAAACGAACTTATAATTTGATGATCTATTTGTCCATTAATATATTAAGTTGTAGTTAAGTTGTTTGTAGTAATTTAAATTGTTTGTTGTATGAGATTAAGGAAAAGCTATATACTTAATCTCAATTGTTTATACATTGAATTGCAATAATTTCTTTGAATCGTAATAGAAAATTCGAATTTTACAGTGAATGTGTAGGAATGTGTTAAAACTTCTGATTCTTCATCGTTATTAACACTAGATTTCTCAAGGAAGCCACTTCGATAGATTTTTAATTTCAATTAGAAAAACAATTATGTGTATAATGACACAATTTCTTAGAATTTAGTGACTTTTCGAAGAACATATTAATGCGATTATCAATGCTTTGTACAAAAAGTCACCAAATTCTAAAAAAATTGTGTCATTATATACATAATTGTTTTTACAATTGAAATTATAAAGCAGTAAAATTGACTTATTTGGGCAATCTAGGGTTAATAAAATTATTAACAATTTGTTTTCTCATAATTCATGAGTAATATACGATTACAAAGTAATTATATTTGTTTCACAATTCGCATAATCTTCGAGAATGATCTTTATTCTTAAGCTATTTCAGTCTTCGTTCATCACGTATAACAGCGAAAATTGCGTGTAACAGTGGCTTTGCGTCATATAAAAGAGAAATTTTATTACAATGGTTACAATTCAGTGGAAATATGAAAAAACGTCGTATAAAAAACGTATAAATGAGAAGCGATGTTTACTCTATCTGCTTCCCTTAACCATTGTTGAAGCATGCGTTTCACTCTACTGGATTTCCGAAATTTTCTAGCATTTTTTAGCAGTTTTTTTTAAATTTCTTCTCTTGGTTCATTTAAAGAGATTTCTCTATGAAACTAACCAAGAAAAATTTCGTGATGGCTTCATTATTTGTTTTCTTCTCACTCTATGCAAACTAGTTAAACCTTATTGCACAGTTGACCTGCTGCAGATATTTTCCTCCTGTCTTCAAACGATATCAAAAACATAAAAAAACGTATAATTTCGCTATAAATTTATTCATCAGTATGCAAAGTTGTTTATTGTATGAGATTAAGGAAAAGGGTACATTGATTAAAATTAAAAAGATCTCGTCAAATAACAGAGAGGGCCAACAGATAAAAATCATTATCCGGCTAATGAATCTCCAGAAGGTTACTTAGAACGATTCTTTACGACCAATTAATTCATGGTAATTTGACAGTCCGCTGATCGAACGTTGATTAATGGAAGTTTTGATGGATTTATCGATTTCTCTTATATATCTATTTTTTCCGGCCAATTAATCACTCATGTTCTTGTACATAAGAGGTACTCAAACTTAGATACCAGACACGCTGAACAGTGAAAAAACAAACAGTTGGTGGATGATAAGAATTCAATTAATAAGTCAATGAAATTAGAACGGGAAGGAATGATTTTAAAATATTCTTCAGTGATTTGATTTCCTTAAATATCGAACGCTACATTAAGTTTAGCAGACCATGATATAAAGTTCTTTTACTTGTGTAAACTTGATATGTTATTTTTTGCTCCTCAAATACTTCCTTGCATAGTAAATATTCACAGAAATAATTTTTAATATGTTTTAATTCTTTATGTCTCAGAGAATGGACAATATTTAAATGGTTTTATAATTTCAAACCATATTCTATGTACAAATATATGTCCTGTATTTGAAAAATAAAACGATTTTGTTTTCAATGTTTGATGAAAAATCTTTTTTCTTTCCTCTTGAAATTAAATTACACTCTGGAACGCCGGGAATCTTATTACTGTGAAGAACATAAACCAGTCAGTCTAGAAAGATGATATTGATTTTTAATCTGTCATTTTAAAATTTAACTGTAAAATATTTGTTACATTTCTGTTACACACTTTCATTACAAAATTTTTCTAATATAGGTAAACATATATATATATATATATATATATATATATATATATATATATATATATATATATATATATATATATATATATATAGATAGAGAGAGAGAGAGATAGAGATAGAGAGAGAGAGAGAGAGAGAGAGAGAGAGAGAGAGAGAGAGAGAGATAGATAGAGTGAGAGAAAGAGAGAGAGAGAGAGAGAGAAGGAGGAGACGGGGGAGAGAGGAAGATATATATATATATATATAAATTACCAATTACTCAGTACTGATCATAACTGACATCTGAAGACTTGGTGTTCAAAATACGTCAAAATTAATTATATTTCTTCAAAATATAGGGGCTCTGAAACATCTAACCAATATTTAACAGTTGTCAATATTCTATGAAATTGTCAATAAACCCCTCAGGGATCGTTGAAACAACATTTTAGTCCAACACAAAAGCATATAATCATTAACACAATTTTATATAACGACAAAAGTTTACAATCGGTTACCCCTTAATTTTTGGCAATTTTTTAATACCAAGATGTGACTAGTAAGATGTCAGCTGCCGCTTTACAAAACCTAAACTAAGATAAAATAAGCTGTTATTAACAATTTCTATAATAAAACAGAAATGACTTAACTTTATCATTGCTTTCGTTAACGTAATGTAACTAAGTTAATTAAAAATGTTCATATTTTTCATAAAACAAGAGCTTTGTAATTTACAACTTCCTTCGAAATTACAAGCCAGGCTTATCGGCGTCATTCTCTATCCAATCGGAGCAATTAACGAATGAGGTGCTAGAATTTCAGTCGCAAATTTTTTTCCGCTAGTTAATTTTCTCGATACATTTTAAAAATAATCTTAATGTAAGTTAAGCAATAAAATTTTATCTCCAAAATATATCGCCAAATTTTTCGCCAAACTAAGGGCTTCCTGATTGTATACTGAACCCTATAGAACGTATAAGGCAATTTGTCGCAACGTCACGACTACTATAATGCCCTTCCCATTCATTTTCACGTATACAACAGCCAATAGGCAAACAATAAACTGCCCTTCCATTTGAAACTAAAGTCATAATTGTCATAATTTGAGAATTTGCCTTAGTGCGTGAAATAGCCTTATATTACGTCAATGGAATAAAAACAAAAACTTGATTCACTTCATCACGAATAATAAAATATTAAGGCTAACGTAATGAATTCAGTGACAATATTCACTAAAACAAGTTTCAAAAGATAATGACGTCATACCTCTTACACGAAAGCAGTAACTATGCAAATGTAAGTACTTTTAAACGTGCTCCCCAACATATAACTCTATTGATTTCCGAACTGATTTACTGAATACAATAATTTTATACTTTGATATAGGGTGCTACCATATTGAGTCGAGATATGTCACAGAGAATTCCGCATCATAATGGCGTCAAAAGTCGCCAGAGATAGTAATTTGGTACCTTAAATTCCCATTTCTGTCGCGCCATAATGACGTCTTCTGATGTCATTGTGACACGTACCTCACCTGTGACATATCTCGACTTCAGTATGGTAGCACTCTTAATCGAAGAAAGATGGAACTTATTGTTGTCATACATTTGCCTTAAAATTAATTTGGGGAAATTAATTGCTTTGAAGTAGATGAATTGTAAATATGAAATGGAGGTTGTCACCCATTTTTACTTAATTTATGTTTTAATGGTACGTATTTACTATATTTTAGCAAAAATCTCCTATATCTACCTCTGTCTTCACTGATATGACAATCCAATATTGATCTCAGCCTTTCCAAGAATTTTCTTCTTATCTGTTCTTAATTTTTTTTAAGAATATACAGTTATTACCCGGTACAGACGTGGTATTTAAGATCCGGCTTTTGCTGCCAAATTTGGCGGCTTTTTAGAGCGTTTTACCGGGTGATGACTGTTTAGCTTTTATTACCTTGGCATGTTTATTATGTGTGTATGTTTTATGTATTTATATATGTTGTAACAATATGGTGGGGTTAAAGGGATGACCCCCCTCAAAAAAAATTAAAATTTGTTTTAAAGAAATTTGTAATATCTTTGGTTTTTTAAAAGCCATGTGGTACAATCAATGTTTTTTTTCTTGGTGATCTTTCATAAAACGTCATTTTCTGCCTTCATTTTTGTTTGGCTACTTTAAAAAATGTTTTTTTTTTGCCAAGATCACCAAGCAAAAAACATGGTGGTCGAAAGAGTTTAAATATCGCATCTATTCTTATTACACTTTATAATCTTCCTTTTCCAGACATTAAATTCACTCTTACTTGAGTCTTTTTCTTTCGAGTACCAAGACAACTATTTTATCTGTAGATTTTTGTACCCCCAAACTACAACAATGTTTTTAACTCCTCATTTATTCTGGTTATGTCCAGACTGTTATAGTTTCTGGGTTATTATTCTCTTTTTAAGGAAGATGTAATTTTTTCTGATAAGCATTACTAGATTTTCTAGTGCTTAAAATATAAATGTTAGGCTTCTGAGCTCTGATAATGGTGACCCAGCTATTTATTCTAGAAACATTATTTTGAATTTATTGGCCTATATCCACAAAATCAACCATTTTAGTAGAAGTATAAATATCCATAATTCTGAAAATTCTTATTTATTCTCTATTGAAACTGATAGAAGAAACCATTTCTCGATGTGAGCTGTATATATATGCTAAACATAGTAATGATGTGATATTTTATTTGTTCAATTTTTTATACTTCATAATAGTGATTAGAATATCAATGTTTATGCTTCTGTATGCAAGTTTGGATAGTTATAAAATTCATATTAAAAAATGTATACTCAACTTTTGTAAATCATAATCAAAAAAATCTTTATCTGAAACTGCTCATCTGCTTGTCATTTTGTTTAAAAACAGTGGTCTTTTAAAAACTATTGATAATACAGGATCCTCCCCATAATTTTCGGCTCAAATAGTTGATAATACTGGATCCTCCCCATAATCTCTGGCCTACTTGTTGAAAATACTTGATCCTCTCCATGATCTTCAGTAAGCTAGTTGATAATACTGGATCCTTCCCATAACCTTTGGCCTACCAGTTGATGATCAACCCCATAATCTTTAGTACTCTAGTTGATAATACTGGATCCTCCCCATAATCTTTGGCGTACTAGTTGATAATACTGGATTCATCCCATGATCTTCAGTACGGTAGTTGATATTTCTGTCCTCTCACTACAGACATTGAGTTGTAAACCCTGAAGGAATTACCAGTAGGAGAAAATCCGTTTTGTTCTTACTTCCAGATCCAGGCAAATGCAATGGAATTTTCAAACGTAGATCATTGTTACTTCTAGGACAATTTTCCGAGATCGAACATTACCGATCTTTCTCAGACAACTACTCTAAAAGTTTAATGTGGGCTCTAAAGTGACATATGTCGACTGTAATATGGTAGCAGCCAATGTAGGCTCTAAAACTACTTTTCATAACTGGCGGTCAACTGACGATAGCATGCTTCGAGAATATATTGGAGAGGTGTGGAGATCTGCTGTTAAAAGAGGCTCCACCCTTTAATTACGATGTATGTGATACATCATTCCATATCTTTGGGTCAATAAGTTTAAATCCCTATGCCAGGTGATGAAGAATGACCGTGATAAATGGAGAAAAACAACGAACATCCATTTATCCACACTCATCAAAGGGAACAAAAAGGCAAAAACGTCTATAAATTCAGGTAAAAGTTCTACGGGTAAAAAAAAACGATACACATATATCTTAAAATCATCCTCCATTTAAGAGTAAATGGAGTGATCTATCATATTAATCGCTAGTAATTAGATATTGCATTCTTCGACAAGTTTTATAAATTGCTATTATAATGATTAAAAGAGCTATTATCTGTAATATAATTTCAATTAAATGTTATTAATATATATCATTTAATTCAGTTAATGATTCTGAAAATAATTTTTATTTAGCCTGTTTGTTACTTTGACTTAATAAACCTTATATTTTATTGTTTAATTGGGCACAAAATTATCCGCAATAAATTGTGATTGCTAATAACCTATGAGCAATTTGCTCGAACTTATACCTCCCACTGATTAAGCCACTATAGTAAAGATTTTTCTTGGTTTACCTGAGTCATAGGCAGTATATTCAGTCCTGAAGATATAACAGTACAGAATGCGATTATAGCGGAAATAGAACTATTCGATTATTATTCACTTATAAACGTAATACAATGAGAAACTTGTAACAGTAATTAATTGGCAGTAAAAATATTATAAAATATACAAGTAGTTATATAATGCGTAGTACAAATACGTAAAAGTACTTATATTTCTGAAGATAGAACAGTACAGAATGCGATTATAGCTGAAATAGAAATATTCGATTATTATTCGTTTATAAACGCAGTACAATGAGAAACTTGTGACAATAATTAATTACGAGTAAAAAAGTTATAAAATATACAAGTTCTTATATGATACGAAACTGATAAAGTTATTTACAAATTTGTTTATATACACACACACACACACACACACACACACACACACATATATATATATATATATATATATATATATATATATATATATATAT
Source organism: Pardosa pseudoannulata (assembly GCA_032207245.1). Lineage (NCBI taxonomy): Eukaryota > Metazoa > Arthropoda > Arachnida > Araneae > Lycosidae > Pardosa > Pardosa pseudoannulata. Next base: position 169,906,973 of record CM063510.1, on the reverse strand, counting down.
ATATATGTGTGTGTGTGTATGTGTGCGTGTGTGCGCGTATGTGGAAAATATTCAGGAGTTCGTCGTCAATCACTTTAATTTCCATGCAGAAATATGTACATTCTTCTTAGGCCTTCCGACCACACTACACATTCCATCATCTAATGGAATAATTCTTTGGCGGTGTCACGTGACCAAAACCGGAAACAAAACTACTAAACTCTCTTAATCTAGAACCCTGACCATCTTTAATTGTTACTGTTATATATATATATATATATATATATATATATATATATATATATATATATATATATATATACTTAAAACCTAGTGAGTAGATTGGAATCATGGCCAGATGGTGTAAAGGCTCTTTCACACTGTGGTCCACTGCAAGCGAGTGCTACTTTGTGGTAAGGCTTATCGGTGTCAACGATAAAATGGTTTTGGCTTCAGATGGCTTCGGAAGAGGTTTTTCTCCAAACATCAAAAACACCCAGAATGCACTACTAAAGTGCGCAAGCTCTGTTAGCGGCACAGTGTGTGGATACAACCCTTGAACTATCGTTCAAGGTCGCCACCAGCACTAGTACTTCAGTGGTCAGTAATAAGGTGATTTCAAGCAGCAGGGCACATTTCAATTTCCGACAATTCTGGCTTTAGTTTCAAACGGAAAGACAGTTTATTGTTTGTCTATTGGCTGTTGTAAACATGAAAATGAATGGGAAGGGCATTGTAGTAGTCGTGACGTTGCGACAAATTGCTCTATAGGTAATAGTGTTGAGGATGCATAAGGAAGCAACACAAGACTGTTACAGTGACGGAGCATATTTGTTTCATAATGGCCATCCGACGGGTTATTGCATCTTGGAACTGCTAGATTTTAAACAGGTAAGAAAAAAAATTGACAACCTAAAAACATATCTCGGATAGCATTCATCACATTTCTAGTCAGGAATTTTCTAAACTAGTCACTAGAACTCCATAAAATTTTAATTGGTTAGACTATTTTCTTGATGCTGTATCTCCAGTGGTCAGCTCGATTTGGAGCATACAGGGATTTTTTCTCCTGACTGTAGATTTCAAAGCCCATAAGAAATTTTTTAAAGAATAATAAGGTCTTATGGCTATAAATTTGCTTCGAGGGGGGAGGGTATTTAAAATAACATTTTTGCGGAAGTTGGTAATACTATTTTCCCTGGGGGCTATCTTCGGGGATTTTATAGAAAATATCTACAATTATATGCAGATTTATTTTAACCTTTTCTTTACCTATATTATTGAAATACAACTAAGTATCAGAATTCAATTGTGGAAAAAACAATTAAGGAAATAACTCACATATCTGAATATATATTAACTACCTTTACTGAAATAGATTTTTCTTATAAGTAGAATTTTGTACTAAAATATTGTCTATAATGCATTTTGGATAGAAGTATTTAGACTATTATAATAATAAGATCGAGTTTTTTCTTCTCTTTCGTATGCAAACTGTAATGTAAGTATCATAACGAAAGATTTTAATGGTGATACTTAATAACTTAACCATAAATTCTGAGTTGGCATAATCAAAAAATCCAAATTGCTTTTTAGTTGAATTCCCAAATTTAGAGTTTTTGTACTTCGAAGGTTTTTGTAGTTATCATTTTGCTTTAGATCTTTTTTATGTTAAGTTCACTTAAACATAGTTGCTGAAAGTCCCTTGATAAAGTAGGGATCGACAAATTATGTTAGTAAATGGTTTTTAAAATAAAATCTTTGAAATTTAAATTATTTTAATCCTATTCGTTACTCAGTAAAATGAGTTCTAATGGGTGCAAGACTGAATCGGGTTGTCACTGATTTTATAGTTGAAACGGCGGTTAGTTTCTTTAATTTTACGAGGAAACAGCATAATTAAAAAAAGTTAAATTATTTGTATTCTATTGCCTACAAAAGAAAATAAATTATTCCATTTTTACAAAATAAGTTTAAGAATGTAAAGTTTCTATTGCCCTTTCATTTTACAATCTTGTAACTACATTTTGAGATTTCAACAACAGTAGAGAAACCCCAACTTTTAGAGAGGGGAAAGATGTCTTGAACACCTTTTATTCTTCCACTCTTTATAGCTAAAACGGTTCTGATATTCCGACAAACAGCATTTTTGATCTTCCCTAATCATGAGATTATTTTCGTTTTGAAACGTTTTTGTCAGCATATTCTGGTACTTCTATAACAACAACACAAGGTTAGATGGATCTAGTTTTTGGTTGCGTGTTGGTTGAATGCAATATTTACGTTTGCAAATCTTAATTTGTTCCCTACAATGTATTCCTATGGTGTACAAAAATGTATCATTTCAGTGTAAGCTTTTTCATAAACTTTAGAAGAATCGATGTTGGCAATTGTCAATCGGTCTATCCCAGTGGTTCTGCACGGGGGTGATACCGCCACTTGGGGTCGGTGGAACATTTCTGGGGACAGGGAATTTGTTTTGGGCGTTAGGTTGGTGATGTAAGCAGGGTTTTCTTTCAAACTCAATTTAAAAGAATACGAAATAAATTTATTGCATTTATTATCTAATTTACACAATTTCAACCTGCTATAAAACAAACTTACGTGGTGGTACCAGAACCAGGTATTTTCATTCCCTATGTTCTACGTGAAATTGGGCCGATATTCAGAAAAATATATTTAATAAACAGCACTCGTTTCGTTTGGTTTGAAACAATACGTTCTACTCTTTTGCAACACTAGGGGTATTGAGACTGGGACCTACTACTTAAAGCCGATTTCGAATGGCTACTCACATCTATGCCCCAGTTAGAAGCAACGAGCACCGAAACCGAAGGTCAGTGCCCTAAACTTTTAATGGCCATACCATTCGTTTGAGCGTTAATTCAGAGTATCCCAGTAACAAAAATTGGATTTGTATATCAATTGAAGAAATTTACTTAACACATTGTATGCGGGACACGTACTAGTACTTTTTCTGACTATTGATACTTGAGCGGGGGTCACGTAAAAGTACGGTTTAGTGTAACAACATGGATTGTTTAAGGGTACAAAAATAACGGTGTATACAGAAAAACGAAGCCGAATGTTCTTATCTACTACATTGATTTTGGAAAAAATGAGACAAATCAAAACTAGTTTTTACATCAATCGATGCGGAACCACAGAACGGTAAGAATGATTAAAAAAATGAATTTAGATTTAAAATTGACTTTTTATTTATCCTTGCGAAAATGATATTTATATATATATATATGTATATATATATATATATATGTATATATACATATCATTTTCGCAAGGATATTGTCTGTTTATATATTTCAATATAAAATACAAAAAATTGGTTAAATTAATAATTTTCGATCTAATGAGATTGAATTGAATAACTAAATTTATGCTCAAAACGTCCGCTCACGGTACAATTCCGCTGCGAAATGTACCAGCACACAATCTATTAAGATAAACGTTTGCACGGAATAGGTTTCAAAGGAACCTATAAGCCTCTTCTTCACAGGCTCTTTTGAATTCAAAAATCCAGTACTGGAGTTCTCAGTTTTATATATTAACCCCTTAGACTACCCAATATTTATTCTCAACCAAGAACCTCTGAATAGCCAAAGCCATTCAAGAAAATTATCTTCCCCTTTACAGGTATTACAGCTGATGCACTAAAAATATATTAACACCAGTAAATATCTCATACGAAACGACCGCTTCTATCCATGAATTGTTTACAACACATCTAAAATCTACGTGATGCTGTTTAACTTGAAACCTTTTATTACCACTCCACCCGATTTCGGATAAAACGTATATTTTTCACACGTATTATAAAATGGCAAATTTCTTATAGTAGACATCAGACGTTCACACAAGCTTTTAAACATTATATATTGGTTAAATTTCTAATTAGATACCTCAGAGTACCGATAGCTAAAAGGGTGTAACCAACGAAGAAAGAGCATCAAAAAGAAATGTGTGGGCCAAGTGGATGGGGTGCAACTTGTTTTCTTGGATTGATGTATGAACAAAAAGATGCAGGGGGAAATGCAATGTTTTGGCTATTGGGCAGGGAACGGGGAACATTTGAAATTTCAATGTCAGTCTTAGAGTTAATGACTTTTCAGAGTTGAAGGGGAAATGTACTGTAAGTTGACATTTACTGATATTACGTAAGGATATACTCAGAATGGATAGTATTTCAAATCTATAAAAGATGTGGTAGATTGGCAAAATACTAATAACACAAATACCCGTTTCTACCATGGATACAGTTGATGCTATCGGCACAATCCTCAACGAAATTGCCTGAGTAAATCGTGTTATCAGAGTAGACTCTAAAAGTTGCTCCTGCCTTGAAACAGATCTCGACTGGCATCGGAAGAAGGGTGTGTCCAATTCCCTCGTAATCTCTCGTAAGTATCGCATTCGATGAAATGCTCTACGAGGAAGCGTCGTCTACAAAACGCGCTTTCTCTCTTCCTCTTCCCTTTCATATGAAGACATTTCGCTCGCCAAAAAGTAATGAAATGGTTTCTTTTATTTTTGTTGCCATTCGCCATCGGGAAAATTCCTGTTTCCGAAATTTACCACACTTTCGTGATAGAGGAAGTAGGGGCATTTTTTGTTTTGTGTTGTTAGTAATTGCCTTTGTCCTATATGTACGACTTTGATAAGATTTGACGAATAAATTTGATTACTTGTTGATAAAGCTTCTTGCAGTTACAAAGCATTGGACTTTAACACTAGATTTACGGATGTTAATCATATACCTATTTATACTGAAGTGATCCAATTTGATTCATACAAGAAAATTGTAGCTTTTTGCAAAGAAAATAGTTCCAAATTAATTTAAATAAAATATTTATTATCAAAAAATTCATGGAAACATTTTTTACATATAAAATCTGTTTTTTAAACACATTTTCCTCAAACATTTCTATAACATTTAGCACAATGGTTTCTACATATGTTTCTTTTGCATTATTGTTGAACTTGACAATTCTTCCGTGCATCAGTAGCGTGAATTTCTCTCATTGGAATGGAAGTGTTTTCGACTTCTCCATATTTACTTCTTAACTCTTCAGCCAACTGGAGAATAGTCGGACTTGACTATTGCTCAGGCCTGATAAGACCAATAAATTTCATGTTATTCGATTAACTGTTAAACCATTCTAGGAGTCAAATTGGCTCACAACCGTGAAGATAGGTATACCCCATTTGATAATGCGAAATGAAGGAATCTGCGGAGAAGAGCAATGAAAGTTTATATATATTTTATTACTTAACTGAAAACCAACGTATGTTTTTGAAAAGGGATATTAAAGCTATATATATATATATATATATATATATATATATATATATATATATATATATATATATATATAATTAGATCCCTGTCTCATTAGCAATCATGTTACAAAAAAGTAGACCGTAGCATTCCAAACCAAACCAAACCAAACCAACCACTTCATAAATTCAATTACTTATGGACAGGTAACTTAGGCTATTATTATATAGGGATTCCCTTAAACAACACTGTCAACGCCTCGCACGTCCCCGGCTGCTCTTTCTGAAGTCTGCACTACTCGTTCTATGCCTGCCCGCCTATTTTTACTGGAGCAGGTATCTTGGGTTCGATTAAAGCCTATGTGGCCGACAATTAATCACAGCAGCGACAAAACTCTTGACTAAACATTTATTATTAAGAAGATTTGTTTAAAAAAAACATAAGTACACTTCAATTCATACTCGAACAGGGCTCAAATAAGACCGAGGACAAAAATAAACTGTGCCGAGCGGAAAACACCTCCTCCGGTCTCAGCTCCGTTCACCAGAAAGTCTCTTCTCCGTAGTTTCGACCGGGCATCTCTCTTCTCCTCTTCTCGAGAGGCCGGTTTGGCACCCCCCCCCGGTCAAGTTTTAGCCTCCACGGGAAAATGTCCTTCTCCGCAGCTGGCGCGGGCAGGGTCGCATCTCTCGCCCCTCTCCTGTAGAACCTGCATGAAACAGGGCTTGCTCACCCCCCTCTCGGGGTGTCCGTCTTCGGCCGACGAAAAAATCCAGGAGGCCATGTAACACCACCAACTCGAGTCTTGAGTCTAGTATTACAAACACAAAGTGTATCCTTGTAATTTAGAAGCAGGGACCAAGCAGAAGACTCTCAAACTCCCTCTCCAGGCTTGGTCTGACACCCCCAGACATTACGACCACGAATCTAGTTTACGTGACCCAATTGCTAATAAAGAACACGTCTTAACGAAATTAATTTTTAAGGTACAACAGAACAAGTAAAACCTAAATTTTAAATTATCTGCATAGTCCTTTTACCATTAAAAGGCAAACTTTGATTGCTTACAAAAATTACGAAACAATTTCTCATTACTTTCAGATATTTCCTCTTTATTTGAAAAATAAACTAGTTATTTCGCTACAGTGGATAACACAAAATTAAAAAAAAAAAACTCCTTTCCTTAGTGTGGTACTCCAAAAAGGAAAACAAGATTCTTACTTCGTGATCCAATTCTGTCCATTTATCATCTCTTTAATCGCGTATTTTCGTTTATTTCTTTTACAAACTGTCATTTAAACAAAAAAAAATAAGATTTTATCGCTACGTCCCTGCCTACCATCATAAAACGAAATACAGCTGTTTAACTAGTAATGTATGAAAGGATTTCAAATTTACAAGACGTTTTTATGTGAATTTTACGAGGTTTTGAGAATGGTGAATATCATGTATCAAGATGTTTTAAGATTGTTCGGATTTCATTTCTGTTCTGTACATTTTATTGTTACTGGTAATGGCAAACCCCTTAAGTGATGATATAAAAAAAGCGTTGAAACCTAAATTGTACAGACTTTAACCCTTATCACTTAACAACATTTAGGTGCTGTAAATGCAATGAATGTAGTTTTAGTTACTTTTAGCGATGTAAATACGTCGAAAATGAGAAATATATATTCACTTGATTAAAGGTCTTATCAGAAGTCAATCTCAGTCAATAATGTGGATAATATTTCTTTATCAAGTCAGAAATCTTGTCAACGATGGCCGAATGGTAGAGCACTGCTCTTCGGAACCAGAGTTCGCGGGTTCGAATACCGCTGATGGCATGGATGTTCGTAGCCGTTCGGAATCGGCTTTAAACAGTAGGTCCCGGTCTCATTAACTTCAGTGCAAAACAGTAAATCGTAGTATTTTTCTTTAAACCAAACCAAGTGAGAAATTCAAAAATGTTTACATGTAAAACATGCATTAAAAACTTTTAATTGTATTTATATAAGGTTATAATACTTTCAAAAACTGCATTTTAAGTAACTTTTTTAAAAAGACCGGTTTTATTATTTACTGGTGGTATTAAACATACGTCAACTATCGATAACCTTAAACCCAGTGATAAATCTGTAAACTAGTGAATTTTCAGCAGGCAAAATTTAACCCCTTCCAGGTTCATTTTGTTTCGAGATTATGGGCCAAAAAAAATATCATTTTTTGCTTATTTTTATACATATATAGCTTTTTAAACATAACAGCATCATTCTCATACAATATTTCCTAAAATTTAATGTAAAAAAAATCAATTTAAATAAATGAGTAATTTACATGTATAGTTGGCTTTCTGTACGGCAGAAATCATTCGACTTTGGAGTCAATTCACACTAACTATAAAAAAGCTTAGAATACCTAGCTTTTATCTTGAATTAAATTTTATTTATATCCTATGCATTTACATAACTGATTATGAAATTATTAATCAAAATTTGGTCTTGTATGATACAATCGAAAACACGGTACTGCACAGAATCCAACATCAGAATCTGGATAGTAGAACCTTGTTTCTCTGCTTACCTTCTTCCCTCTACCGTCACCGAATGATGGCCGATTGGTTAGGGTGCTAACCTTCTGTACCAGATATCATGGGTTCAAATCCCACTGTGGCATGGATGTTCGTAGCCGTTCGGAATCTGCTTTAAACTGTAGGTCCCGTTCTCAGTAGCTCTAGTGTTTCAAAAAAGTAGACCGTAGCACTCCAAACAAAACCAAACTATCTCTACTGTCTCTCTTTGAGCAGCAAATAATCTAGTAGCCTGAAAAGTAAACAAAATCATTCGAAACTATAAAAAGCACATGTGAAATAATTCGGGAAAGACTGATTGCACAGTGTAAAATTTCACAGTGCTCTAGCTACATTCGAGATGAGCCAGAATAGTACATTTCGCCTGCCTGAGTTCAGCTCGGGAAAAACCGGGAAGGGGTTAAATAAAAATTGATAATTATATTTCCTATTTGCTTTCCATGCGATAACTCAATTGCACAGTTAGAATACATGGCTCATACTTGGACCTTAGTCCTTGAACTAAGATCTGCATCATCTTTGAGCTCAGTCTGACAACATAACATTTTAACTTAGTTGAAGTAATAACCGCTTCAACTAACTGAAACTAAAATTATTCCAGATACTTAAAGAAATGAATATTATTTTATTAAAACGTAAACATAGCGCAAACTGACTGAATGAGCAAGCTGCAAGCTTACTGCGGTCAAACAAACAGGTATGACATAAACACGTTAATGATAGGTACCCTTAAACCTATTGATAGATCTGCAAACAAGTGGATTTTCAGCAGGTAAAATTTAAATAAAAATTGATAATTATATTTCTTATTTGCCTTCCATGCGATAACTCAATTCTACAGCTAGAACATATGGCTGAAATCTGTACCTCAGTCCTTAACCCTCCGAGTGGAACACATAGAGGAAAAAATACGCTAAAGTTTTACTGTGTCAGTGGCTAAAGCATTCTATGGTATTTTCGTTCACCCTTTGTCTACTAGAAGGGAATGCGAGAAACCCACCCTCATTATTGTCCCTTTACTTCCAGTTATAAATACATATATAAATAGATATTATAGACTGTTAATTTTTAATACACATAAAGATAGTTAAGTCTCAACTATCATCCCATAAGAAATAATAGATTCTAAAAGTACAAATAAAATTATTCTTTGAGAGACTTATTTATATTTTTTACGAAAGTCATCCAAGATATTTAAGTGATGCAATTAGAGATACATCTGTGACCGCAAACAAAATACTTCGAAATAGAGATTTACAAAGCCATGAAAATCTATCAGCTTCTTTGTTCCTTAGGGGGTAGGGGTGCATCCCTCAATAAATGAGGGGTGCAGTTCTTAAACAATCGACCTGACCATCTTACCGCAAAATCCACTGGAAAAAGCACTGGCAGATATGTACATTACATCCATTTTTGGAGCGTTTTTGGAGGTCGAAAATTAAACGTTTTGAAGTCATCATAAGTTTGGCGGAATTGTATGTGCGAACCACTTAGAGGGTTAAGCTAAGATGGGCATCATCTTTGAATTCAATCTTACAATCATAACATTTTAACTTAGTTGCCGTAATAACCGCTCCGACTAACTGACACTAAAATTATTATAGATACTTAAAGAAATTGTTGTTTTATTAAGACATAAACATACCGCAAACTGATTGTATAAACAAGCTTACTGCGGTCAAACAAACAGGTGTAACATCCGCTTTTATAGAATGTCAATGGACGTATTTATAAACGAGGTTGGGTAATCTGTGGAGGGGGACAGTTCCTCCCCGGAATTGTTTTCAGCGTATGCATTGCAAGGTTTTTTAAATTTATTAAAATTGGTGTATTTTACAATTTTCTACTGCAAGTGTTGAAAGATACTTTTCAATCACGAAAAGAGTAAAACCCTTTCATTACGATCAGGCTAATCAAAGAGTTGACAAATTCATCATTACTTTCAGCGCATATAAACATAGCTACAAGTGTGAATGACAGCTTGAACAAGCTGGCCTTTAAACCCAGAATAAATCTACTAATATAAAAAAGTAAATTATAAATTATTGATTGTGTCATTGATTTTCTAAAATTTGTTATTATATAAAGTATGTAAATTTATTAAATAAATAAATAAAAGTCGTAATTCCTTTTTCTATATGTTAAATTCTTAGTTATTTATAAATATAACTTACTTAAAATTGGTCTTGTAACTACTGAAGCTTAAATTAAATCTGCTCCATGATTTACCAGGCAAGTTTAAACCTGGTTAAAATTTAGAACGTAAATTAAAAGGCAAAATGTTGTTAAATATATTTTTCAAGATACAATGAAATTACTTACAGCTTTAATGATACATTTTATGAAACATTGACATATGCATGCAAAACTCTGGATGTATTTATAAGACTCTTGTATGTAATTTGAATGAATGTAAGTAAAAAAAAAATTTTTTTCAAGATTGAATGTTTACTATAGTTTGGATCAAGACTTTGGACCCTCCCCAAAAAATATTTTGGCTTCGTCACTGCTCAGAGATATTAAAGTTCCACCCATGTGCACTATGAGAATTTGGAAAATTTGTTTACATTTTTCAACCAGTTTTACCGGTTAGGAAATTTAGCTCATGATCTAATAAAGGATAACAGAGCATTCCACTTACATATAGTATTGGAGTGTATTGTATTCTTTGCATTCGAATATAAATGGACGTCCCTTTCAGAGTTGAAAGTATGGAATTTAATCAAATTCATAGGTATATGCACTTGTAATTTTGCAAAGAATGCTTTTAAAAGCTCTATTTATTAAGGCCGTAAAAATGATAAGAGTTGAATCCCTACCATGTGTTGATTTGAATACCTTTTCCGACATGAATTTTTGTAACCGTTCAACGTTAGCTTTAACCGCCTGAGTGCGGCGGAGAGCTATCGCGCTTCACTGGTTACGAGACAAAGATGCTGAGAAGCGCAATAGCGCTTCTCTTGTCTTGTACCGAAAATACGGAAACGCTTCTGTTGGTTAGTATAATTTTCGCATCTATTGAGAGCAGTTGGGCTCATATCAATAGCAGTTTGTATTCATTTTACTCAATTGTGATTTTTAATAATATAAGAATTAAAATAAAATACAGTGGTAAGTAGTAATGCAGTAGAGCCGTGGATTGTGGTGCGGTAGACAAAATGAGTGTGTTTTATTTATTTATTTATTTTTTTATTTGTAGTAAAAAAAACTTTTCGCTGTTGTATAGAAATTAGAAATTGTCATAAAAAAGTATGTAAAAAAGGAATTCATGGAATTCGTGCAGCAAAACATTCTTGTAATAAGTGAGAATAAAAAATATTTTTGTTGATAAAAAGTACTTGTTACATAATTAGTGTTAATTATAACCATTTCTATTGTTCTCCAAAAAATTACTACGCATTTTATTCCTCACTATTAGCATATATATAAGAAAACTATTCAGCACTCAAATGGTCAAGACGTTATTTTTCATTTTCACATACACACACACGCACGTACGTTAGAGTAACAAATGTATGCCTATTTGCAATTAGTGTTTTTTGAAAATTTACAAAGAATGCTTTGTTAACAATATGGATTAAGTAAGGACATCACAAAAATAGAAATAAGTTCAAAAATCGCTACACAATTTTGTTGATTTGCATCCAGCAGCCTGTCATTATGACAATAGTTACAAATATACATGTTAGGCTACCACAAAGGCTTTAAGTACCACGTCCCAGTCTCATTGTCAATTGTGAGCAAAACTAGACTGTAGCACTCCAAACGAGGAATCAAGTAGTGAATAAACTGACTAAAGCACTACCAATGGACCAATGTCTGAAATTTTACAAGACCTTGAAAATTAGACTTAAAATACTGCCAATGACATCGGGGTCATATTCTGAATTTGCTACGTTCTAAAAATGTTTTATTAAATGTTTAATATTAATTTCGAGTTGTCGACGGAAAACGAATGACATTTATACTTTTTTCCCTTCTGAAACTTGAACCATTAGAAAGTGACCTTAGGCTACGAAGCGCACCTGCAGCTAGTAGGTCAGGCAAGGTGTCGAGCTGAATCAAAGATGAAGTAATTTTTTTTTTTATTTTGTTATTTCAAACAAAGCAAGAAGTCTGTGTAATCCTTTTTGCATATAAAGTGTCTAAACTATAACAGGTGTGCGCTAGGTGTTTACAGATACTTCTTAACTTAGGGAAATCGGTTATTATTTTTTTAATTCATTATTTTCCTTTGGAAACGATGGCCTTGCTCACGAACAAGGAGAAATTAAAATTAAAAATTGTTTAAATGACTTTAAAAGCGTTGTGTTTTTAGAGTAAATTTAATTGTTGTTGGACATTTTCCCCGAAAGTGTTAATCGATATTTTAAAATATAGATGAATGCAGCCAATCGAGTCATTTCGAATAAAAAACGTGTAGAATAACTTGGTTCGAAATGAATACTTTGTTACAATTTATATGTCGCTTACAACATATAATCGTAAAAATAGAAATAAATCTAATTTGTATATGTATGTTTGCCACCTGCGTAACTAAATTTTAAAAAAAAATATAGGAAATGAATAATATATGTAGAAATATATAACTGTAAATTATTGTATAAAAAAAATTAGCCATTTATGGACAGTTAATATAAAACCTGGGTTAAAGCTATAAGTAGCTCCGTGGTATGTTTAAGCCACATGTATATTGTAACAAATACATAAAAAATAAAACATAATTACGCTATACATGCATTAAGGGAAAAACTGTACAGATAAATAGTTAAATTTAGTAGATTATTGCGACAATTAAAGTCGTTATTGCATAAAAGTAATAAAAAACATTTTTCAGGAATACAGTATAAGCTTTTAACATATGAATTCTCTACCTTAACACGTGTGAGGTTACCTTTCGCAGCGGAATTGTACCGGGAGCGGTCGTTTTGTACGTAAATTTAGATATTCACTTATATCTCAATAGACCGAAAATTATTTAATTTTTTAACAAACTTTTCTTTTTTTATATTGAAATATATAAACAGATATATAAATATATATAAATAACAACCATAAGATGTTTGTAAACAAAAAAATATTTTTAATGGATAAATTTACAATAGTATCTTAAATATGAAAATCAAATAGAAATAGTAGTATATAGTGTTTTTCCAGTTCTGTGGTTTCACATCGACTGATGTAAAAACTAGTTTTTATTTGTCTAATTTATTTCAGAATCGATGTAGCTTCGATGGCAAAATTTACGATCTCGTAATCGAAGTGTTACGAGATTGATGTTAAAGCATGGTTATGATCCATCGTGTTGTTTAATGGCGGATGAGGCATGTAAAAAAAAGGTCCTAGTTGTAATGTACTCTAAGCTCTCAAACAATACCTCAGCAGGTGGCAGGTTAAGCCTGGGGGGTCTACTGCTAGATCTCTGCTCCTAAATTACGTGGACCTACTCTTAAAAGTCCAAACTGTCGAGGCAATGAAAACCATCGTTCTAGAAAGAGGTTGGACGTCTACTAAATGTACACACCAACCAGAAACACTCTATAATGCTTCAAAAGGGTAAAATGCTAAAAGTTGTTTAAATTTGAAATTTTTATTCTTTTAAATTTATAATAAGTTGGATTCAAAATATGCATCAATCAGTGTTATACTAATTATATAATATACTAGAAGTCACGACAGACGATGTCCTGGTTTAATTCTGTAAATACTAATTTGTTGTAAGAGGTGATGAACGAGAGTCTAGGGGTCCGCAGATCTCTCTAAAATAAAAGTCCGTTGGACACCGTTTCCTGGTCCGAAGATGGCTACTCTTCGGTTAGCAACCCCTCTTGACCAATGGGGTCGAAGGAGGGTCACTCACGTCACCTTCGTTTCTAGGTCAGTTTCAAGCTTAAGTTGTAGAAGTGTAACTCTTTGTTACAATTTAAATATGTTTTTAAATAAATTTATAAATTGCACCGTTTTGTTAGAAAAGTAAGGAAAATGATATTTTAAAAATACTTGACGCCACTGCGCGTACAGTCATTACAAGCGTAATTAGATTAAATTAAAATTCTCACATCGCCTGTACGGGGATTCGATCCTGGGACATAGGTTCGTTGAGCCGACCACTGTGCCACAGATACTTTGGCAGTGCAGGGATTCAAGTGACATTATAATCATCTCAATAACCGCACAATTCTGGATTTAAAAAAAATTATAAGATGAAAGTGTGAATCTAAACCTTTCTCGAATCAACTTAATTACATTCACAAAATTTCATCAAAATCAGTCCAGCCCTTTACAAGGAGTTCTATTACAAACACACGGAAATAATAATTTTATATATAAAGATAATCTGTATAAATGATGATAGAGTTAATGAGAAGTGAGATTTCAAAATAATTTACTACAAATAATAGTTTGAATATGAAGCATATTTTATTATGTTACCTGAATTTTCTATATTATAGTAGCCTAAGTTGCCTGCCCACCTGTCATCGAATTTATGAAGCGGTTGTACCTGGAATGGATAGAAGCATCCATATTGGATTGTTCATGAGTTAGGGTTAGCAAGTTCGAAATCCGCCCCTTCTCCCCATTTTCTAGTATTTAATGCCATTATATCAAGCATTATTTTCCCCTGTTAAGGTCAGGAGATTAAAAAAAATTATACAATGAATAGGTAAAAATAACATTGATTTTTCTAGCATTATGACGTCATTTCTTTAACCACCTCATTTAATCATTTCTTATTTTAAATGATTTAAATATCGCCTGCATTATTTTCATACATTTTATCACTGAACTTAGATATTACGTAAATAATTTTCTTTTATATTTGGCTTAAAAAATAGATTGCGTACATATGTGAAAATTTTAAAGTGAATCATCGATTATTTTTTGTTGCAATGAAAATTTTATCACAAGCATTAACAACAAATTGTATTTACCCCCAGGGTACAATAGAAATCATAGTTACATTCCTTTATTTCCATAAATTGCTGACAAATTTTGGGAAGAAAACTATAATTTAGGTGCAGCTAATAAAACTTTGAATTATTTAATTAAATGAATTCAACGTGATTCTAAACTGCATTCACATTATCGGGATTCTTTAGATGAGTATGAAGATGAACAATCTGTTTAGCGTGTACCAGATAATTATCAGTCAAAAAACAAACCTTTTTTATCTGTCTTATGTACTTTATTATTCTGGAAAATTAAAAACTTTACTGATCCCGTCACATGACGGTCTATATGCTAGTGTATCAAGCATCATGATTTATGATCAATATTAGAACCAAAGGAAGTTGATTATGTATATTTATAATAACTAGTTATTAAAAGTATTTTTCGTGAATTTACAAAGTCAACCGTCTATCTTACGTCGATATCAGAAAAACTAAGTCTCACGAGCAATCATCGCATGATAGGTGAATTTCATGACCACATTTGCACCGACTTTACAAGAATTGCAATTTGCGAACATCCTGTATTGATTCCTCAGTGTTGATCCTTTTGTAAGTAACACTCTATTCATCATTTTCGAAGATAAATTTTGAGTAGGTTAACCGGGTTATTGAATTTAATTCTTTATCAGCATTTCCACCAAACGCATTAATCATCACCTCAACGCCACGAATGTGAACAATTAATCACATCTTCAAACATCACACGTAAGACAGGTCGATGATTAGCTTGATGTAATTATAGTTATTTAATAAGAAAGGGAATTTTCTCTTCCCCAACAGCAATTATTTTCTCCACGTTTGCTCCTAATTTTATAGATGCCACGAAAATGATGCGATGAGCCTTCATTCAAAAAAGCCTGTACCATTGCAACTTTTGAAATGAGTTTTTTGTTGGGTAGATGATAACAGTGGTATATTTCAAATTATTATTATTCTCAGTTTGTGGTCTATAGACTTTCCATCCTTGGTGCTTTTATGGAGAATTGAAATTACGTTATTCAATGTATTACTATCATAAATCTCATCGTATGACGGGCTATATGCTATATGACGGGCTATATACTAATAATATATTGTGTGTTAACACGAAGTATTAAAATTTTTAGCACTTCCAGTGCAGGCAACGTATTTTTACGTTTTTTGCAGTCTGTCACGGGAGCGCGGGTCAAGTAAAAATACATATTTAGTAGATTGGTGGTGGATACCCGCTAACCACCACAAATCTAATAAAGCTGTAAAAACTACACCTATTGGATTTTAATAGGGTCTATATTTGTTTACGTAAACTCTAATTAGGTCGGGATTTGGTCGGGATATTATATAAAGCTAGGATGTTACAAGCATCATAATTGGCTGATAAATGCACTAAATTATCCGAGTGGAACCAAGAGGAAAAAGTCTCCAAAAATATGCTAAAGTTTCATTGTGTCAGTGACCAAAGTGTTCTACGATTTTTTACTTCACCCTTTGTCGACTAGATTGGAATATGGGAATCCCACCCTCATTACTGTCCCTTTACTTCCGGTTATAAATAGATATATAAATAGACATTATAGATTGTTAATTTTTAATACACATAAAGCTCGTCAAGTCTCGAAGATCATCCCATAAAAAATAATGGGTTCTAAAAGTACAAATAAAAATATTCTTTAAGAGAATGATTTATATCTTTTTTACGAAAGTCATCCAAGCTATTTAAGTGGTGCAATTAGAGATACATCTGTTACCGCAAACGAAATACTTCGAAATAGAGATTTACAAAGCCATGAAAAGCTATCTCTCTCAAAGCTTTTCTCTTTTTCTTTCAAAGGTGTTCTTTGTGCCTCAGGGAGTAGGTGTGCAGTTCCTAAACAATCGACCTGACCCTCCTACCTCAAAACTCCATAGTGGAAAACACTGGCAGAAATGTACATTACATCCATTTTCGGAACGTTTTTGGAGGTCGAAAATTGTACGTGACAACCGCTTTGAAGACATCATCGGTTTGGCGGAATTGTACGTGCGACTAGAGGGTTAATGGTAGTATGGCTGAATACCATTGTTCCTTAACACTTTGCGTGAGAGCAACGTATTTTTACCCTTTTTGCAGATTGTCACTGGAGCTCGGGTCACTTAAAAATACATATTTAGTAGATTGGTGGTGAATACCCGCTAACCACCACAAATCTACTAAATACGCATAATTATATGTATGTGTGACATTATATGCGTGTTGTTTCCGTTGCTATACAAAGCTTTGCATTTTTTCTTTCCACAAGTTATGATTGTCGAGTTACTCGGTCTTTTGTTGAGTTATTTCATCTTCGATCGAATTCCTAGCTCCAGAACGTACAAGTCGTGTTTTGTCAATTTGAAGCTTGGTTTTTTGTTGTTGAATACAAAATTGAAAAAATGAGCCGTTGTGACAAAAATAGTGATGAAGAAATATGCGCTGACATATTATCGAACTTTAAAAATCGTTTTTGTGATTTCGTAAAAACATTGTTTTTTGTTTTTGTTAAATAATCATACAGTATATACTAAAGTGTAAAATAAAATAAGTTTCACTCATTAAAACAAAGTAGTTTTTGATTGACTGTGATTTTTCTGAATAACTAAACTTTCGCGCGGTCCACGAAAAAAAGCCCGCTGCATGCGTAAGTTGGCTATTAAGTATACCCGCATGCCAAGTGTTAATTTTCCAGAATTGTAAAGTACCCTATGAGACAGTTAAAAATGTGGTTTATATTTTGGTTGCGAATTATCTGGTACACACTCAATGATTTGTTTATCTTCGTACTCTTCTAAAGTCTCCCGATACTGTGAATGCAGTTTAGAATCACGTTGAATTCATTTAGAAAGATACTTCAAAGTTTTCTTAGGTACTTCGAAATTATCATTAAGTTCTTCCCAATTTATTTTGCCACAGTAATTAATGGAAGTAAAGGAATGAAACTATACCCTGGATACACAGAATTTGTTAATACCGGTAATAAAATTTTCATTGCAACAAAAAGTAATCAGTGATTAAAAAATATCACATACATATCCAATCTGCTATTTAAGCCAAATGTAAAATAAAATTATTTACGTAATATCCAAGTTCAGTGATAAAAAGTATGAAAATAATACAGACAATATTTAAATAATTTAAGATGACACATGATTAAATGAGATGGTTAAAGGAATAACGACATAATGCTAGAAAAAATGCTATTTATACCCATTTATTATGAGACAAATTGATATATTTAATCGCTTGTTCTTAACCATTGAAAATAACGCTTTATTTTAAAGGTTGCTAATCCTAACTTACTTCTTTTGTATACATTTGTTTTTCGGCTATCATTCATAAAAAAATAATAACAATGTGTCATGAAATGTTCACC
This sequence comes from Pardosa pseudoannulata, assembly GCA_032207245.1. Lineage (NCBI taxonomy): Eukaryota > Metazoa > Arthropoda > Arachnida > Araneae > Lycosidae > Pardosa > Pardosa pseudoannulata. The sequence goes on along the minus strand of CM063510.1, from coordinate 169,888,808 downwards.
TATAATTAAAATTATATAATCGCTTAAAAATAACTTATTTTATACAGAATACTAAAGTAGGACTGGGGTGCAGATGGGCTTTCTCCTTTGAGGCACTCGGAGCATATGTGTGTGTACATACACACACACACACACACACACACACACATATATATATATATATATATATATATATATATATATAATATATATATATATATATATATATATATACATATATATACATATATACATATATACATATATACATATATATATATATACATATATATATACATATATATATACATATATATATACATATATACATATATATATATATATATATATATATATATATATATATATATACATATATATATATATATATATATACATATATATATATATATATATATATATATATATATATATATGTGTGTGTGTGTGTGTGTGTGTGTAGATATATGCATATCTATATATACTATATGTATGTTTTAGAGTAAAAGTTTCCTCTATCAACTCAGAAGGTTGGTTGGGAGTGCTATGGTCTTCTGTTTCATTCCACGAAGATTAATGTGAACGGAACCTACTACGTAACGTCGATTCCTAACTGGTACGAATATTTATGCCAGCAGTAGGATTCAAACCCCTGAATTTTAGTATCGAAGAGGATCGATCTAGCCATTCGGCCATAGTTCGATATGAGTCCGGAATCGATATATTAGTTTCATCTATAGATTTTGTTTATAATGTATTATTTATTACTGTAAGGTGATATCTTTGCAAGTATTATGTAAATTATCAAGAAACTGATGGGCATTCATGTTCTATTTTGAGTTCGAAATTTGTAGCATATAAAAAATCAGAAGAGCTTAACAAAATGCAGCCTTGAGGCAATTAATTTTATTTTTATTATATATGAGACGTCTTGAGGCTTATTTCAACTTGTTTCAATGCACACGTTCTTCCCCCATGAGAGTGAAATATCACTTTTGAACTGTTTAACAAAGTGTTTCCATTCTGAATTTTAATGTGATATCATGTAAAATGAAAAAACAATTTGTATTCACGGGGTACAGTTCTTGTTACTTCAATTGGCACTAATGTTAAAGAATATGCACAGACTGACAACATAATCCATAAAATCATATTCATATGCTGTACATTTCTGCTCTTGTAGCTTAATATTCTAAAATGATATCTCTTGAGTTCCATCGTATAGAATTTCTCTTTAATAGAAACCTTTACGTTTAACTTCTGCGTCTAAAGGATTTTTTATATAAAATTTCAATTTTATACCCAAATATCTCGGGATATAATGAAGGAATCTTCTAGCTTATAGTCTATCTTGTGAATTACTCTAATATAAACATGTGGCAAAAGTTGTATATTGTTTGTAACAAATGTTTTGGAGAAATCATGTTTCTCTTTAACACATTGTGTGCGGGTACATTTCGCAGCGTAATTGTACCTGAATCGGGCGCTTTGCGCGTAAATTTAGTTATTCAGTTAAATCTCAATAGATCGAAAAATATTTAATTTAATCAACTTTTAGTATTTTATATTCAAATATATAAACAAATGTTCAACTAGACAAATAAAAAATATATATAATATATAAGTATATATATATACAATATCATTTTCACAAGGATACATAAAAAGTTAATTTTAAATCTAAATTGATTTTTTAATCAACCTTACCTTTCTGTGGTTCCGCATTGACTGATGTAAAAACTAGTTTTTGTCTAAATATTTCCAGAATCTATGTGGTAGACAAGAACATTCGGCTTCGTTTTCCTGTATATACCGTTATTTTTGTACCCACAAACTATGTTGTTACACTAACCCGTACTAGTATGTGTCCCACGCTCAAGTATCAATCCTCAGAAAACGTACTAGTATATGTCGAGCATACAATGTGTTAATACCGAAAACACAAACATAAAACAAGTTTAAAAGCTTAAATCACGTTCTTATGTCTCATCTCTATTTTTCACCATTTTAATCAAATAATGATCTATTTTTCACAGTATCTGTCCTCCGACCACAAACAATTATTAAAGAAGTAAACGTATATACAATAGCACTGGGTCTTTGAACACCAGAAAAAGTATTAAAAGTATCTTCTTCTGAAATTCTCCATTAAAAGTATCTCCTTCTGAAAAAAATGAGAAAATTTCTTAAGTGCATGATATTGTGGTATGAAAAACCTATCATATAGATATTTAAAATTGAAGGAAGTTTATTTCTGTTGGCGAATATTTGTAAGATGTTTTTATAACATTTGGGCCTCAGAGACACTGCGTCCATCCTCGTTGGTTAGTCCTCGTGTAGCCAAAAAATAGACCTTAGTTCTCCAAACCAATCTCGAGTTACCAACTGTTATCGAGAATTACAATTTGAAGCATTATATGACGTTTAGATGTAACACAGATGAGGTGTCACTGTGAATAAAAGTTTGTTGAACGATTTTATTAAACTCTTTTTGTTATGTAATATACAATCCCGGTGAGAAGGAAAACAAAGATTGCTTATTCCGAAACTACGATTGAGCCTTATGGAATACCTTCTGATTAGTGTCACCATTACGTCAATTTCTTCAAGTAGTTTCTTGAAGTAGACAGCAGTTTCTTTAAGGAAAAGTATGATAAAGGCAAGTTATCACTCAAACAGATCATCAGTCAAATCAGAGAAAATGGTGTTTGCATAATAGCACATGTAACAAGGAGGAAGCATACAAAAGCGAGGGGACAATCTCTGTGACCGAATTGTCCAATACTACGGCAAGAAATATTGTGTGCGGTTTGCTGTTGAACGGTAGGATCTACTCGATCGTACTGACTGAATCTCATGGATCAAGATCATCGAATATCATTACTATCTTGGGTCAGGGCAAAACGATAAATAGGCAGGAACTACTCTTTGATAAAGACCATGAGTTTGAAATCATGAGTAGGGACCATGAGTTTGAATCCCAGTATTGCATGGATGTTCGTAGCTGTTCAAAATTGGGTTTATGCAATAAATCTCATTAGTTATCGTGTAACAAAGATTAGACGTCTTTGCTTTCCAAACTAAACCAGTCTCTATGTAGAGATAAGTTAAGAGTAAATGAAACATCAAAACTGCAGTAAAACTACAGAAAATTGTCAATCATTTAATTGGTAGCAGATTCTTAACTGTGTGAAGTCATAGAGTGTCTAACGATAGAGGCTACAATCCCCTATATAATAATAGCCTACGTTGTCTGTCCATCTGTTCGTCTGTCCGAGAATTTATGAAGCGGTTGTACCTGAAATGGATAGAGGCTTCCATGTTGTATTTTGGATGAGTAAGGGTTAGCAAAATTCAAAGAGAGTTCGAAAACGTTTGAAATCCAACCCTTCACCCTTTTTCGAGCGTTTAATGCCAATATTTCAAGCTCTCTTAACCCCGGTTAAGGTTTAGTTTTGGTTTTGGAGTGCTGCGGTCTACTTTTTGCAACACGAGGGCTAATGAGACCGGGACCTACAGCTTAAAGCCGATTCCGAACGGCTACAAACATCCATGCCACTGTGGGATTCGAACCCACGAACTCCGGTACCGAAGGCCAGCATCCTAACCAATCGGCCATCGTTCGGCTAACCCCGGTTAAGAGCAGAACATTAAATTTATCCATTTATCATGTAATAAATAGGTAAAAGTAACATTTTTTTCTAACATTATGACGTCCTTCCTTTATCTATCCCCTTTAATCGTTTATTTTAAATTATTTAAATATCGTCCTCATTATTTTCATACGTTTTATCACTGAACATAGATATTACGTAAATAATTTTCTTTTATATTTGGCTTAAATAATAGATTAGGAACATATATGATAATTTTAAATTTAATCCTCGATTACTTTTTGTTGCAATGGAAAATTTATCACCGGTATTAAATTCTTTTCATAAAAGTCTAGGAGTCTAGTTCACGGACTAATAAATATCTAGCATTTAAGTTATATATCTTTGAAAATTAAGAAGTTTGTTTTTTGCTCTATTTTGGACATCATCCATATATACCTCCAAATAATCGCGGTCAATATAAAAACCTCTGTTATCCATCCTATCACGTAATATGACAAGATAAATTAAAGTTGGCAACTAACACACGGTCAGTAAAGATAAACAAATTATTGAGCTTGTACCAGATAATTCTCAGCCATAAAACAATCCTTTTTTACCTGCATTATAGAGTATTTTACAATTCTAGAAAATTAAAATTTTAATGATCCTTCATATGATGGGCTATGTGTTAATATGTAATGTTTAATTACTTTTATTACTAATTGACAACTGGAAAACCTAAAAGATAAATTAACCTAATTATTCCAACCAAGTCTGTGTTTTATCGTTTTCCTAATTCGACACCATTTTCAATCAAAGAATTGGCGAAAATGTTTCACATATGTCGGCCTGAGTAAATTTTATTGCTTAAAAATAATAGGTGTTTTGTTTGTAGACTACATTTTAAATTTTAACAAATATTTCGAAACATAGTAGTTCTAGTTATTATTGAATCATTGTTTATCAACAGCCTTTAAGAGTAACACTAGTTGCTTCGCACCCAGCCTTCGGTCTGGATAATAAAAGTTCCGAAGTAAAGTTTTAGAACCATTACTTTAGATATTCACATTCAAAAAAATCTTAATATTCATACGCTTCAAGATTGTTGACGAATATGATAATTTATTAATAGATAATCACAACTATAACTATGTATATGCTCTCTGTTGATTCTAAACCGCTGTGTTATGATGTCAAATTCCTCAGCTTTCTCTACTGTATAACACAACAGTGTTTTAAATTTTGGCACTGATGGATTCGAATTTGTTGGTATGTATAGCGTATAAACATTCTCAAAAATTTTATTTAAAAAAATTATGTAAATAGTTATGTTTGGGAATGTATTTCGCTTTAAAGTTAAAATCTTCAAAAATTTAAAATAAGAATTATTTTAATCTTCCTGTGTGGCACAGGAATCATTACTGGGGAGACCATATTTCCTAATTATTAGTATTTATTGTAGCGATGAAAATGACAATTGAGAAAAATTTGTCATTTTTCTCCCTTCAAATAATTTTACCTTTTATAATTTTATTCTTTTATCTTAGAATTACGCACGAAATATTTTCATTTAGGTTATCACATGCTTTTACTTGTACGGAATAAAAATCACAATTTGTTATAAATTTTAACTTTTAATTGTCTTATGACACGTGTAACAGAAGAGTAGGCCGAATTGCTTCAAACCAAACCAAACCTACGTTATCTGAAAGTTGTAAACAAGCCTGTCCCAAATTTTCTGCTGTGTTTGCTGAAGCGACTTGCCGGTTTTAACTTTTACTCTAATACGCTGATAGTAAACTTTTTTTTAATGTTATATAGATATTGGGGGATTTCTTATATTATTTTAGTCACTGTCCAATTTATGTCATAAAGTCAGACTGCATGCTTTACACTAAGTTACAATAATTTACTACAAGAAACTACTAGAAAATATATACTATAACAAGCATATTTACGAAAACATGAAATTAAAAAAGAGAATATTTAAAATAAAGTAATAGAAATAAAGCAATTGCTGGATATTATTTCAAAACTTGATGTCATGTCTCACCACAAGAAATTGTAAATTTGATTAAGCTCATAGCAAAATACATCGATAACGTTTTATATAACAGATTGTTGACCGGCAATTTTACTGAAAATTTATCTCATATCACCGGCTATTATTTCAGTTACCACAATTTAATTCATAATCACTCTGACAATCGGATAACGCATCCACGTATAATTCATTGAAAGATTCTCCATTACATTCCGTCATCTTTTTTTTAATTTTTTTAATTATTAAATATTTTTTACAACAAAAGATTTGACGGGTCTTATAAGCGAGAGACACAGCTTCTGTTATACTGACCAACAATTGAACTGTATGGTTGGCAACAGAAAACAACAGCGATGAGAAAAAAATGTATCACGAGTTTACTCGTGGCCGGTCAGCAACGTTCGGCCATAAAAACACGGTGACCGGTCAACAATATGTTAAAATATTTTTTTTAAATGTTAAAAAATCAAACGAGTCTACAGATTCCCGCTTTACTCAATTACGCAAGCCCTTCTGTATAACTATTAAATTTATCCTTTGCAATAAATTTGTGTAAGTGAAATTAGGTTATTGAACAATAGAAATTTTGCAGGTCATAAAAAATACAGACACAATTTTAGCAAGAAACTTCAAAGATGAGAGAAAATTTCCACTTCCATTTATTTTCTGTGTCAATTTTGAAATAACTTTCATAATGGGTATTGTTAAGTTATAATTACGATTACGGAAAATTTACAAATGGTATCCTTAACCTATTTATACCTAAGGACCGTATTTTAGGCCATTTTAAAAAGTAGTTTGAAGAAATTTTGTTTTTGACATTTTTTTCATATTAGTAAAGGCAGTGGCAACACCCAGCTTAAACTATTATTTTTAATTTTGCCATTAGAAGTTTTTTCTATACTCGAATCGACATTTTCATTCCTGAAAGCACAATAATTGAAATCAGAACAACAAGGTATGTTCCGAAAATAATGAAAAAAAATTCTGTGCGTTTTTGTCAATTTAGTAAGGAAAACAGATGGCTCAGAAAAGTTTATTGGAATGTTGGTGACTTACTCTAACAGTTCGGAAGCTGCTCCTGAATCACAGGGCGTACGGAGTGGACTAACAGTAATCCGTTGTGAGACGATCTCGTTAAGATTCAGTTATTTACTGAGCTACGCTATTAAATAAAGTTTTTCTTTTACTCAGTAACAGTGGTAATGAAACTTTGCATTTATTAACCCCTTACCCGTGACTTTCAAACTCAGTTCGGGCAACGCAAATGCAACAATTTTGGAATGACCGACCTGATTTGATACAATAGAAAAACGGCATTTCAATTCCCTGAACCTCGAAATCGGTTCGGCCGAACGATGGCTGATTGGTCAGGGTGCTGGTCTTTGGAACCGGAGTTCGTGGGTTCGAACTCTTCTGTGGCATGGATGTTCGTAGCCGTTCGGATTCAGATTTAAGCTGTAGGTCCCGGTCTCATTAGCCCTCGTGTTGCAAAAAGTAAACCGTAGCTCTCCAAATCAGACCAAACCAAACCGAAATCGGTTCGTCCAGTGCATTTTTAATTTTCCATTTTTCTAATAGATTTTCTCTCGAAAGGTTTGGCTGTTTCATGCCATTTGTCGCTATTTCTCGAATACTGTAAAGGATTTGTAAAACTAAATCGAATCTAATTGACATGGAATTCATGACCTTTGCTATACATAATAATGTTATATTAGTCTATTATACTTAACTTGAAAATTATGTCATTACGTTATTTTGCTACTATTCAAGAAAAAATTACTATAATCAAACTTTCCCGTATATGGGAAAATATTGAAAATAGTAGTTAATTCGTTTAAAATTTCTTTTTTTTCCTTAAATTTTCTTTTTTTTCTCTTCTCAAAAAACTTAACTAAACGTAACTCAAGCCTTTTATAGATCAGTGAATAAGCAGTGGATTATAGCTTCCAACACTACAACATTCATAGTTTCTTTAATTTTTTTTAACTACCTATAGTCCGTAATGACTTAGATTAAAGATATTCATTAATATATAAAATATGATAAAAAAAAACTGACAAAAATAGTATGTGGGTAATTTAAAAGTTTTTTGTAGGTCAGTACCTCAACGGTGGATCATAGCTTCTGCCAATGAACTACGACATTCATAATTATTTTAATCTAACTTTCTTTTACTACCTGTAGTTCCTAATAACTTGGGTTTAAGATATCCATTAATATATATTTAGTTAACTTGATTGAAGTGTTAATAGGTTAATTTTTTTAAATACTGGACCTTAAGTCAAATAAATTTTGAAATGTACAAAGCACCAATTAAATGCATTTTATTGCCGAAACTTCAGTATTTACTTTAAAATAGAGTCCTGTATTTTTTGTATGGTGTTCATTAGTTTTCTATTTTTACTATAATTAACACTAGATTTACGGATGTTCATCCTGTATATATTTTTACTGAAGTGAGCCAATTTGACTCATACAAAAAGAACGCCGAACGATGGCCGAATGGTAGAGCGCTGCTCTTCGGAACCGGAGTTCGTGGGTCCGAATCCCGCTGCAGGCATGGATATTTGTAACCGTTCGGAATCGACTTTAAGGTCCCGGTCTCATTAGCCCTCGTGTGTAAAACAGTAGACCGTAGCGCTCCAAAACAAACCAAATCAAACCATACAATAAAACTGAAGTTGTTTGCAATGAAAATAGTTCCAAATTAATTTAAAATGAAATGTTTATTGTCAAAAAATTCATGGAAAACATTTTTTACAAGTAAAATCTGTTTTTGAAACACATTTTTCACAAACATTTCTATTACATTTAGCACAATGGTTTCTACATCTGTTTCTTTTGCATGATTGTTGAACTTGACAATTCTTCCGTGCGTCAGTAGCAGGAATTTCTGTCATTGGAATGGAAGTGTTCTCGAATTCTTCGCTGTTTTTCTTTATACTATACTTTATTTACTTTATACTTTATATTTACTTTATACAATATTCATTACTATATTTATTTATTTTCATATACATTCTATGAGCCAAATTGGCTCACAACCTTGAAAATAGGTATACCCCATTTGATAATGCGAAATGAAAGGGGTCTGCGGGGAAGAGGAATGAAAGTTTACATATATTTTATTACTTAAAGAAAAACCACCGTATGTTTTTGAAAAGTGATATTAAATTTATATATATATATATATATATATATATATATATATATATATATATATATATATATATATATATATATATATATATATATATATATATATATATAGTGGTCAAATTTTAATGAGTCAAATTGGCTCGGTCCGTAAATCTAGTTTTAAAATTAAACTTGAAGTTATATCGTCTTGTATTCCGTGAAAATTTTTTTTTCAACTTAAAATACGCAGCTCAGTGTAAAACGTAGATATAAATTTCTTTCAATGTCATTTCAAATCCACTTTATTCGCAGAGTACTTATCAGTCTTGTGTGTGAAGCAGGTCAGTTGTAACACGTGTTAAGATATCGGAAAGATTTTATTTTCACATTCTAATGTTAATAATTGTGAAAGTGTATCATCTGGTAAGGATACACTTCCATTCACTGATAAATTTAGATTGATATAAACTCTTATTATAAAATGTGACCTTTAGCAGTTTTTTATTATCAATATATAAACTTGATTGAATAGTCTGAAATTTGAATAGCTTGTTTGGAGGGCTGCGGTCAAGTTATTTGCTCACGAGGGTTTATGAGACCAGAAGCTACTGCTTAAAGCCGATTCCGAACGGCTACGAATATTCCTGCATCCCAGCGGAATTTGAACTTACAAATTCTGGTACTGAACAGCAGCGCTCTGATCTTCGGACATAGTTAGGCGTCAAATTTGATTAATTTTGTTTGGTTAATTTGTAGTGATACTTCTATTGTTGCAGTCTCAGAATACTTCAAACAGCTCATAGAAAAAGCAATCCTAGTAAAATTGAGCTGAACCATGGCCAAATAGTTAGGGCGCTTATCTTCGGTTACCGGAGTTCTTGCGTTCGAATCCCAATGTGTCCTGGATGCTCGTAATCGGCTTTAAGCTATAGGTCCCTGTATTTTTAGCCTTCTTGTTGAAAAATAGTAGACCGCAGAGCTCCAATGATGGGAAATTTTCCTTATATGGATTTGATCTTACAACTTCCTCTTTCTAAATCAGTTGCAAAAATATACCGAGCTGAAAGAAACAATTTTCTCTACAATGCATCGAACACCACAGTTAATGCAAAAGGGGTAAGGCAGTAGTAGGCTCAGTTGTATAGCTTAACACCGGTATATTTGGTCAGAAAAGTGACAAGAACATAATGGAAAGGAATGATAAACGCAATTAAACATAATTTTTATTAAGAGTGTTTATTCAATATGACATCATATGAATCCGGAGTAAGCGTTGAATTCCCGTTATCTACGAAATCAAGTGGTTGATTTGACTAAGAACGTAAAACTTGATTGGAATTATGTGAATATGTTTAAAGTACTCTAACACCTGGTCTAGGCTAATTTAGGTGATAGAGTAATAAAATATGCAATGCTCAGTAAATATCCAAGCAAATCACAAAGACATTAATGATTTTCCAATTAAGCAAAAATCTTGCGAGATTTACAGTAGGAAAAGGGTCGTTTCCATCCAAAAAAAATTTATGTAGTTGAAATCGAGTCGATTTCATGAGTCACTTTTATAGATATTTTTAATTAAATACTTAATTTTATCTGCTTATTTTTCTTATATCAGTGTCCTTCCATTAACGATTTTGTTATAGTTAGCTTTATAGCTGTGGTTTTTTCTTCAAATATTATAAGAACTCATTTCTTTCGTGTATTACGTAAACTTTTATCCGAAAGAGAAGTTCAAATAGTTAAGAAATCCAAAACAGGGATCTTTTTTTTCCATCACACTGATATCTCCCTTTGGAGGAACTTTTGGATACACGCCTACGCTGTAAAAACTATCCCTAATGAGCAAAGTTTCAACTTCTAGGTAAGAAGCTTAAAACCAATAGTACAGTACAATAATAAGTAATAGTAATAGTACAAGGTACGTTGAATATTAGCTTATAATATTTTTTAACTTTCAGTGATATTCGTATAGAAAATACATAATATTGTTACATAAGAAAAAAATATTAAATTTTTTAGAAAATTATTTTTGACTATATTAACAATATTTCTTAAAATTTATCTTAGTGCACAGCATACAATCTTTTATTTTATCATTTTATCATCAGAATTTGAAAGGGAAAGAAAGACCTACACGTAGTAGTTAACCCTCTAAGTGGTTCGCAAGTACAATTCCGCAGGTTGTCACGTACGATTTTCGATATCCAAAAACGTTCCGAGAAGGGATGTATTGTACATTTCTGCCAGCGCTTTCCCCCATGGAGTTTTGATGTAGGAGGGTCAGGTCGATTGTTTAGGAACTGCACCCCTCTTTGACTGACATTTATTGAGGGATGAACTCCTACTTCCTGAGGCACAAAGACGCTGATAGCTTCTCATGGCTTTGTCAATTTCTATTTCAACTTATCTGCTTAGAATTATTTGTAAGTATTTCGTTTGCTGTAACAGATGTATCTCTCATTGCCCCACTTAAATATCTTGAATGACTTTCGTAAAAAAATATAAATTATTCTCTTAAAAAATATTTTTTTTCGTACTTTTAGAATCCATTATTTCTTATGGGATGATCTTCGAGAGTTGACGAGCTTTATGTGTATTAAAAATTAACAATCTATAATGTCTATTTATATGTCTATTTATAACAGGAAGTAAAGGGACAATAACAAGTGTGATTTTCCCGTATTCCAATCTAGTCGACAAAGGATGAAGTAAAAAATCATAGAAAACATTGGTCACTGACATAATAAAACTTCATCGCATTTTTGGAGACTTTTTTTCCTCGGTGTGTTCCAATAGGAGGGTTAATAATCCATGCTTTAATTTTAAAAAGTATAGAAAAAACCTATATCAACGAATTACGTCCTTCATTCAATTTTGGGTGGCAGGGAAAGTCAAGTCTAAGAAAAACAAAACAAAACAAAACGAGACGGGAAAATTTCAGGGCCAATAAGATATGTTGTACGTATGCATAAGTGTAACTATGTGAAATGGTCCTGGATTTTAAAAGCCTCGTAATATGGGAGTTGTGACCACTATTGGCTGAGAAAAGAGAGGGAACTGACATTGCTCTATTTAACGGCATCCTTGTGTCTGGAGAGGTGTGTTTCTCTGACCTCGATTTCGGCTAGAAACCGAACGGGAAAAAAAAAGCGGGAGTTTTTCTTCGTCCGGATCCGGGTGGACTCTTCTGTATCCACGTATGTGTGAGTGCATGTATATTCATACATACGCACATATATTGTATGTATGTGTTTAAGAATAGTGTTAATTATAAATACTCAACGAATAGAACTGTTAATAAAATTAACGAAAGACCTATTAGCTGCTATGGCTGTGGGAAACCTGGTTTCATAAAGGCAAAATGCCCTACGTGTTCCCCAAACATTAAAGTTGATTCCGCCCAGGTTAGTTGCTTGAAATTTCAAACGTGTGCGATACAAGAACCCAAGGCAATGTTAATGAAGATTAAAATAAATGGTATGTGGGGTTTAGCATGTGCTGACACTGGAGCCAGCCACACTGTTGCTGGAGAAACCCTGTATAACCTCCTCCGAGAACAAGGGGTAATTTTTCGTAAAGTGAATTTAAATATAACACTCGCGGACGGAGTGCCGAAATTCTCTGAAGTTTATAATACCGAAATAGACATTGAATTGTTAGGGAAAAGAATTCCTACTACACTATTTGTATTACCTACAGCTAAGGACAATCGAACTCTCCTTGGTACTGATTTTTTATCCAAAGCTGGTGTTAGCTTGGATACTCAGAACAGGAAATGGTATTTCAACAGTAATCCTAGGAAAAAATTCAATTTTGAGAAAGATACATTTATACCAGCTTGTGTGCCACATAAAAACTCTTTCGAATCCTCAGGTAATTCGCAAAACATTAGCACTATATCATCCGATAAAATTATTGTGTCTCCTGAGCTGAACATTTTCGTTTTGAAAGAAACTGAAGGCAGTCACTTATCTGCCGAGGAAAGGTTACAATTATGTAAACTGTTAGAAATGTTTACGGATATCTTTCAGCCAGGGGAAGAGCCTACACCTAGAATTAAACATTATATAGACACTGGTAATAATCTCCCTGTAGCTATGCCACCATATCGCATGTCTCCATTAAAGAAGGACATTCTTAAGAAAGAGTTAGAGAATCTTTTGGCCAATGGCACAATTGAAGAATGTGAGTCACCGTATGCCTCACCAGTGGTGCTAGTTCCAAAACCTAATGGTCAATTTCGCCTTTGTGTGGACTACAGAAAGTTGAATTCCACTATAAAAACGGATAAATACCCTCTGCCTAGAATGGATGATTTGCTCCATGAAGCTAAACACACTCCTTACATGTCAACGATAGATTTAAGATCCGGATATCACCAAATCGAGGTAAATCCCACTGATCGAGATAAAACAGCTTTCGTGTGCCCTTTTGGTACTTACAGATATTGCCGCATGCCTTTTGGGCTTAAAAATGCTCCGGCGACATTTCAAAGACTAATCGATAACTTCAGAAACTCCCTGAATGATGTTTTGGTTCTGTCGTACTTAGATGACATAATAATTTTATCTGAAACTTTCGAGAAGCATATTGATGATTTAGGAAAAGTATTATCAAAATTGCGTGAGTTTAAATTACATGCTAACAGAGAGAAGTGTAATTTCGCCTGTAACCGAGTGAAATACTTGGGACACTACATTACAAATTCTGGTCTTGAAGTTGACCCAGATAAGGTTGCCGCCATTCAAAATTTACCACCTCCCAGTAATTTAAAGCAAGTCCAATCCTTTTTGCAAACTTGCTCGTGGTATAGAAGATTTGTACCGAACTTTTCTGACATAGCAAGGCCCTTAAGTAATCTCACGAAGAAAAATAGCCCTTGGAAATGGGGAAAAGAAGAGGAAAACGCATTTAAAACCCTAAAACATCATCTGATTAGTCCTCCTGTTCTACGACAAAATGACCCAAATAAGCCATACATCTTGCGAACCGATGCTAGCAACTACGCGCTTGGAGCAGTGCTGTTGCAAGGTGAGGGAGCTGAGGAGCACCCTATTGAATATGCGAGCAGACTATTAAACGATGCAGAACGGAACTATACAACCACAGAACGAGAAGCGTTGGCAGTGGTTTGGGGCCTAAATAAATTTCGGGGATACATCGAGGGACAAGATATAACAGTGACATCAGATCATCAACCTCTTCGTTGGCTAATGAGTTTAAAATCTCCAACTGGAAGACTTGCTCGTTGGGCTTTGCAAGTCCAGTCGTTTGCCCCAAAGATGGAATACATACCTGGAAGAGCCAACGTTGTGGCAGATCTCTTGTCAAGACCTTTCTGCCAACACGCTGAAGAATGTTGCCAATTCTGCAAAATTGCCATTGATATGCCAACACGAAGTCCCAGAGAATTACGAGAAGAACAACTTAAGGACGCAGACCTTAAAAAGATCATTGAATCATTTGAGAGTCCTGCTAAAGATGAAAATTTTACAAATTGGCTAAATCGGGGATATTTGTTGAATCAAGGAGTCTTATACCGATATTCACCAGAAGCAGAGACAGAAGAAGCCCAGTTAGTAGTGCCAAAGCATGAATGTGAAAGAATACTGAAAGAATATCATGATGCCCCAATGGCGGGACATTATGGTGTAGAAGGAACACTTAGTAAGATAGCGAAGCGGTACTACTGGACTGGCATGCGTAGATACATTACAGAGTACATAAAGAATTGTGAAGATTGTTGCCGATTTAAAGCTAGTAATCAGAAACCTTCAGGTTTGCTACAAACACCTGTATATAACCAACGTTTTGAATCAATTTCAATTGACTTATTTGGACCATTACCCAAGAGTCCTGATGGTAAAAAATGGATATTTATAGTAGAAGACTGCGCTACTAGATGGACTGAACTTTTCGCATTAGAACATGCTACAGCTAGGGAATGTGCTATCACCCTGATAGAAGAAGTTTATTTACGTTATGGATTCCCAAGAAGAATAATAAGTGACAATGGAAGTCAGTTTGTTAGTTCAGTGATGCAGCAAGTTTGTTATCTTCTTAATATAGATCAGGTGTTAACCCCGGTATATCACCCACAGGCAAACCCGGTGGAGAGGAAGAACCGAGACTTAAAACCAAGATTGGCAATCCTTGTCAAAGGTAACCACACTATTTGGAGTGAGAAACTCCCAACCATACGTTTTGCCCTGAACACAGCAAGATGCGACACAACAGGTGAAACAGCAGCATTTCTTATGTTCGGAAGAGAGCTTCGAACAACAGACGATGTTACTCGCGACCTTCGAGCTATTATCTCAAATGACAACTTCGTGCCTGAGATAACGCCTTATTTGAAACGTTTGGCAAATTATATGAATCAGTTGAAGTCTGATATAGAACTGAAACAGGATAAAAATAAATGTTATGCTGATAAACATTTCAGAAAAACGCCTCAATTCAAAACAGGTGATAAAGTGTGGGTAACTCTCCACCCCAAAAGTCAAACCAAATCCGAAAGAACAGCTAAATTTATGCCACGACGCGATGGCCCATATGTTATTTATAAAGTACAATCTCCTACATCTTATTTGATTGCTGCCCAAAATAATCCTTTTACTCCCATAGGTAAATACCATTCATCATGCCTCCAACCTTATAGAGGGCAAGGGCAGAGCAACCCAATGTTGCCCCTGAAAAGAAGAGGTCGTCCAGTTGCTGAAAGTAATCAACAGCCAGACTCTACCCCAGTCAGAAGATCTCCTAGACTGCACCCATCGACATGAGGACATTAGTCGATGGTTGAGGGGAAGATTGTGGCAGCGCGCAGCGGCCATCTGCGCGCGCACCTTTTGTTTCAGTGGAAAAAGGACAGACTGTTAGTTTTCCGTTAGGTGTTGTGCTGGTGTGTGCGAGGGCCTCCTGCTCTCTGCATTTTTAGTAATGTTAAATATTAAGTAAACCTGTAAATATGTGTAAATATTGTGCTGGATTTATAGTGTTACATGATAAATTTATATAGAGAATATATGCATGCTCAGTAAATAATAGCAAATCACAAAATATTGATGTTTTATTAGCTAATCTCGAGATTTACAGTAGATGTCTTAATAAAAAAAATTTATGTAATTGAAATCGATTTGATTTCATGGTCATTTTATAGATATTTTTATTAAAATACTTAATTTTATGCTTATTTTTTCTTATATCAGTTTCTTAGAACGATGTTATAGTTAGCTTTATAGCTGTGGTTTTTTCTTAAATGTTATAAAACTCATTTCTTTCGTGTATACGTAAACTTATGAAAGAGAAGTTCAAATGTTAAGAAATAAAACAGGGATCTTTTTTTTTTTCACACTGATATCTCCTTTATAACTTTATACACGCCTACTGTAAAAAACTATTAATGAGCAAAGTTTCAACTCTATATAGAATAAAACCAATGTACAGTACAATAATATACAATAGTAATAGTACAAGGTACGTTAATATTATTATAATATTTTTAATATGTAATTCGTATAGAAAATATACATAAAATATTACATAAGAAAAAAATATTAATTTTTTAGAAAATTTATTTGAACTATATTAACATATTCTTAAAATTTATCTTATAAGCATAAATTTTATTTTTATCATTTATCATCAGAATTTAAAATAGAAATACATACACGAGTAGTTAATTAAGTGTTCGCAATACAATTATGTACGATATTTTCGATATAAAAATTAAAATTTATGTATTTAATTCTACGCTTTCATGGAGTTTTGATTAAAGTCGATTGTTTAGGAACTGCAATTACTGACATTTTTGAATGAATTATTCTAGGTAAAAGATGATATATTCTCATATTTGTCATTTCTATTCAATTATCTCTTAGAATTATTGAAATATTCGTTTGCTGTAAACAGATGTATCTCTCATTGCACTTAAATATCTGAATGATTTCGTAAAAAAAATATAAATAATCTCTTAAAATATTTTTTTTCGTACTTTATAAAATATATTCTTATAATATCTTCGAGAGTTCATTTATGTGTATTAAAAATTAACAATCTATATGTCTATATATGTCTATTTAATAACAGGAAGTAAAAGGGACAATAAACAATTTTTTATTTTGATATCCAATCTATGACAAAGGTAAAAAAAAAATCATAGAAATTTGGTCAATGAACATAATAAAATTCAGCGCATTTTTGGAGATTTTTTTTGGTGTGTTCCACTAGATTAATATCCATGCTAAATTTAAAAAGTATAGAAAAAACCATCAAGAATTACGTTTCATTCAATTTTGGGTGGCAGGAAATCAATTGTAAGAAAAACAAACACAAAACGAACGGGAAAATTCAGTAAAGATATGTTGTACGTATGCATAATGTAACTAAGAAAAAAAAAAGGCCAGGATTGAAAATGTCCTGGATTTTAAAATCGTAAAATGGAGTTGTGAACTATTGTGAGAAAAGAGAGGAACTGACATTGCTATTTAACGGCATTTGTCTGGAAGGTGTGTTTCTCTGACCTCGATCGCTAGAAAAACGGAAAAAAAAAAGCGTATTTTTTTCGTGTTATCTTCTGTATCCACGTATGTGTGAGTGCATGTATATTCATACATACGCACATATATTGTATGTATGTGTGTGTGCATTACTTAAATATATATATATATATATATGTGTATATATATGTATATATATGTATATATATATGTATATATATGTATATATATATATATATGTATATATATATGTATATATATATATATGTATATATATACATATATATATGTATATATATACATATATATATGTATATGTGTGTATTATATATATATATGTGTATTATGTCTGTGTGAGTTCTGTGTGAGTAATATATATATATATATATATATATATATTACTCAGACATAATACACATATATATATAATACACACACATATACATACATACATACACACACACATACATATATATATATATATATATATATATATATATATATATATATATATTATATATATATATATGGGGGGGGTAAATTTCAATTTTGAGGCGTAATGTTTAGTATTTTTTAAAAGCTTAAGCATATTTATGTACGTAATGATTTTAAATACATTTGAAATGTGTATAATATCTCATAAATATAGAAAGATAAATTAGTATAAGATGAAAAATCTCGCATGACACCAGTATTGAAAGCAGCTAACGACGGGTTAACATATACATATGAACTAATTTCCAGATTCAACTACTTTTGAAAGCGATTTGACAATTCGGATGAAAACGAAAGTAAGGTGTGTGCGATGATTATTCACTCTATTTGGTATTTAAACGAGAAAAAAAAGTAAGCGATTTTTCAGCGAAGCGTGCCTATTGCGAAAGAGGGGTTTTCCTGTTTTCATTCCATTTCGAATGTATTGAAATCTAACGGACATTCCTTGTGTATGTGCTGTGAAATAAAAAAAGGTCGTACGCTAAAGTTCGTCTCAAATGAACACTAGTTGGTCCATAAAAACGGGGGTTTCGTTTACAAGCGATAAAAAAACATTGACCTCTATTTGGGCGAAAAAAAAAAACAAATTGTATTGTTTTTCTCCATTTAATTTTTTTTCTATTTTATGAAAGTTTTATTTTCTTTGTAAGTATTAACAAATTGCGTACTTTTAATCAATGTTCTTTGTACTTGCTATATTACAAATTTAACCATTGAGCCCACAATGGTCAACTGTTGGTCTAATGTCGCTATAATCAGTATTGAAAATATTAGTAACGGTTATTTTAGTAGGGATGTATTTCTAAATGGAGTGATCTATATATATATATATTAACTTCTTGCCTTATGAATCAAGCGACTATTGTATGTGCCACAATCGATGAAAGTTTTACTCATGCTTCGTGACCAGAAGCAGTTTCATCACGGGCTTAAATTGTGAACAAACCAGTGGACATTAATAGTACTGCATTTACTATTTAATAAAACCACAAAATTTGATAATTATATTTCATTTCATTTTTATTAAAAAAATTATTAATGTTTTTATTTCACATATTTCTATTATTTTGGTTATATAACAAAAGATAAACATTTTCAATAGTTTGAATATTTCCTATGTAGAATTTATTTGCTTGAATAACCTATAAGTGAATAATGTATAATATTAGTCAAAATTTTGTAAGGTGTATTGTTTTATTAGTGATACGAGCTTTTTCCTTTTGTCTTGAAAGAATCATGTGTGATACGAGGTTTTCATTTTAGGCACAGCAGTAGGATCACTTATCTCATACGTTGTTTTAAGGGAAAGGGTTAAAATCTACTTTTTACCTTTATTTATATGCACTATTTACTTTTATTTGTATACACTATTTACATTTATTTATATACACTCACTTCCAGATCTAATCCAGTCAAAATTAAAGAAGCTGAAATTAGCTGCTAAGGTAGAAGAAAGTATGCAAATATGTTAGGTAACAACTAATCACGGTTTTGCGTCGAGAAATTTGTGAATCAGGCAGTCTTATAAGAGATGGAATTCTAAAGGGTTGGATGATTTGCATATGTAGGTGCTGAGGAAATATGTTTACAACATTCTTGTTGTTTGTTTTCAAGGTAGATATGTTTCTGTATGGGTTCCATAATACATATGGAATAATGTGAGAGCAGGCGAATTAAAGTAGAAAAGTCTATCCTAGATATTGCTCGTTTCTTCGGAATTCATCATTCCATCATATCACAATTCTGGAAACAATTTCAAACCAGTCAAAAATTTGTCCAAAGATCCATAGGCAGTCCACCAAGTGTTACGATTCCAATGGAAGATAGATATGTTGCTGTCTATGGCTTCCATAACACATATGGAAGAATCTGAGCTCAGGCGAACTGTCGGACGAATTAAAGTAGAAAAGTCTGTCCCAGATGTCGCTCGTTTTTTCGGCATTCATCATTCCATAATATCACAATTATGGAGACAATTCCAAACCAGCCAAAAAAAATTGTCCAAATATCCATAGACAATCCAACAAGTGTTAAGATTCCAGCGGAAGATAGATATGTTGCTGTCGTAGCCAAGCGGAATCGAAGATCGACCTCCATATGTATGATATCTATGATTGCAGCGACCATTGGTAAGACAGTATCTGCTACTACTGTTCGTCGAAGATTACACTTGAATGGATTGTACTAACGGA
>CM063510.1:169811360-169863860 GCA_032207245.1 Pardosa pseudoannulata | reverse complement strand
AAGAATTCAGCTTCTGATTTAAAATTGTTACCCATTGAAACATTTATTTTTGATATTAGTAAAAAAGTGTTTTTATTTTTTATCACTACCTTGTACAAAGTTAAAGAAAGAATTTCAATAACTATAAATTTCAGAGTTTAAATAAATTCAGAGAATGAAAATATTTATTTTGACCATGAATGACTAATTTTTGAACATTTTAAGTGTTACATCTATATGTATATATCCATTTTGACCAATCCTAAACTAGTGTTGACTAGCTTCATCTAGCATAACTCAAAAACTATTAGACGCAGCAATTCGAAAAATTTTTGAAGGAATATTTTAACATCCAGTTATGCACCTCTCATTATTGTTACATTCTAAACCCTCTAAAATAAAAAAAAATCAATATAGTGAGTAATTGGCTGGATTAAAAAATGGTTAACCGTAGAAGGTCGAAATTTTATATTTAAATTTAAGATAACTTTTAGCTGAGTTCCTCCTTTTTTGGTTGCCCTCTGATGTTTATACAATGAAAAATTTCACTATTATTTATTTTATACTGTGTGAGCGTAACTAAAATATGATTATCTGTAAAATGTAGGAATTTTGTATTTATAATTTTAGCATCTTTCCGTAACCTTCCTGTTTTGATTGTAATCTAAGTCTATATAAAAATTTTCAGTATGATTTGCAATTCATACGTTATAGTAGTTAGAACTATAATCTTTTAAATAAAATTTTAAATTTATAGATAAATAGAAATGCAAATTTAAAATGCTATTCATGGGATGTGACCAAAATATTTTACAACTGGTGCTTGTTCAATAATTATTCTTTGAACCATGTTTCTTACAGTTCACCTATTAATATCGATTTTACTAAGAAAATAAACCTTCTTAGCTTTCATTTGACATTTTCTCTATATGCAATCATACCATATGTCTCCTGATGTTTTTTCCCAATAATTAACAGATTTCAGGGCATTATAATAAATAAAAATATTTTTAACCACTTAGAAAAGACAGGTCGAAAATCTAAAGTTTCCAAATGAAACCTATGAGCCGAGTGGATGATATTCTACCAACAAAACGATTCCACTTGCTGCTGTGTGTTGATTCAATGTTTCTGTTCCAATAGTTGCTTTGTAATATACCTACCCGATACCCTAGTTGCTTACAGATTTCATAGTTTCATTCTAGCTTACAATTATTTCTACGTGCTCTTCTCAGGATCCTAGACAATACTTCTCGAGGGTGCTGAACTGTATTAGCTTTTGTAGCACTGACCACAAGGGGCTTACTAAGAGAGGGTAATTACATTATTTATTTAAATAAGAATTAAAAATCACTAACGATATAGAAAAAAATAATTCAAACTGAAAATATAATACTTAAGTAAATTTTGATAATTTCCAAAGCTCAAACAGGTGAAATTTAATCTCATACTCAAAATCCTGTTGAAGTTTAAGCATGTTTTACTCGAAATATGGAGATGTTGGAACATTGTCTTTAATCTCTCCTTTGACTTCTTTATATCTGACTACGTAGCTGACTGAAATTCTAACAAGCTACATATTTTGCTCACAGAAATTGAATCATCATATATTTAATTCGAGATCGTTAGTCAAGGATTTAAGATCTTTATATTTATTGATTCACTGAGCTAAAAATGTAACATTTGTTTTAAGGATAAAAATAATGTAAGACAAAATTCACTGAATTTTAAGAAATTATTTCCTGGATACGACACAACCTGAGGCCTGGTTGATAAACTTTTGTGGCACATGATATTGTGATGAGGCGATTTAGATCAGTTATATAATTTATTCATTCATACAAGAAGTAAAATGCTAATCTAAATCTGACCTCATCACATCTTTGCAAAAAGATGGAGGACCAAAAATTTCTATTCAACGGATATTGTTGTCTTGTACGGTGGTCTCGGGCGGGGTTCTGATCCCAGTCCCAGATTAGAATCCCGTCTCCGTACTTGACATTGAGTAAGAATGTATCTTTGTGGAGTATTTATGAGTCCCTAAGGGACAGTGCCAAATTAGAAGGGAAAAGGTTTGGCACGTTGGCGGTCTCAAGGCGGGGTTGAAACAGACTAATGAGATACTTACAACTATCCCGATTGGACGACAAGAAGGAAGAGGGGACAAGGTTGAAATAATTAAATATGAAAAATCTAAAAGATGAGACGAGGGTTCGGAGGTCCCAGAGAAGAGGTTCGGAGGTCCCAAAAGAAGGTATTCGGGAGTCCAGTCGGGTCCGACGGAAGTTGTTCGTGAGCCCAGAGGAGAAGGTGCTCGATAGTCCAGACTAGGAGAGTCCAGCCAAGTCCGACAGGAAGTGTTCCTGCACCAAATAGTACGGCCGCACCCGAAAGACTCAGGAGGAAGCCCCTGACGAGACCAACGGATGATATATAGATCCCCTCTCCTGATCAGCCATAGATACCCTTCAACCAGAAGTGTTCCGGGCCCAACATTTTAGACCCACAAAGGTACCCATTTTACATACATTTTTAAAATTAAGGTTAGGTCCTCTATCTATTTACAAAATTACTTAAGTATATAAAAAAATTGTCAAAACTAATTTAGAAGATGTTGAGAAAGCTTATTTTATGAAAATTAGCATCAGTGTTGTATGTAAATAGATGTATATATATTATAATAAATTTACTTTTTTTTAATATTAAGCTAGTCTCGGTTGCTGTCAATTTAGCTGTTAGTTTATTTTCATTTTTATGCCTGTAGTTTCTTAGAACCTGTGGTTAAATTTAGTACAAAAATACTTAACACAACACAATTAAAAATAAATCACCACTATACATTTGATCACAGGTTGATACTCAAATCTAAACGAGGACTACACGACACATGGTGCCGTGACCATAGCCGTTTTTTTTATTGTGAGGGAATTAATTGGTACATGGTGCCGTAACAAGTTACGATATAGATATTTTTTTATTAGGCAGTAATTATTTGGCACATGATGCCATTATTTTGAATAAAAAAAAATAAAAGTTTTTTGGTTTAGTGCCTCTATGAGAGAAAGTAATTTTGTGTTGAAAATTAAAGTATTAATTGTGTTTGCGATATCTAATGAGTATTTATTAATTTTATTTATGATTTTAATTTGGTTGTTCATGTCTTTTGATTGTTTTGCTTTACATTGTGAGCGGTTATTAAATGGATAATTAATATTTAAGTAGAATTATTTTGTTTTGAGTAAGAGTATTGAAATTTTGTGCATGAAATAAAATTTTGTTTAGTGAGTAGAATATTTGGTATTTGGATTGACAAAAGTGTATTAGGGCTGTATTTTGTGTGTATAGGTTAATGTTGAATTTGAATTGAATTGTGTGATAAAAATTCCTTTTACTGTAGCAAGTATTTTATATGGCAATATTAACACATTGTATGCTGGACACGTTCTAGTACGTTTTCTGACGATTAATACTTGAACGCGGGTCACGTACTAGTATGGGTTAGTGTAACAACAGGGTTTGTTTTGGGTGCACAAATAACGGTATATACAGGAAAACGAAGCCGAATGTTCTTGTCTACTACATACATTCTGGAAAATTTAGACAAATATAAACTAGTTTTTACATCAGTCGATGCGGAACCACAGAAAGGGAAGGCTGATTAAAAAAAATCAATTTAGATTTAAAATTAACTTTTTATTTATTCTTGCGAAAATTATATATGTGTATATATATATTTGTATTTATATGTATATTTGTTTATTTGTCTATTTATATAATTGTTTATATGTTTCAATATAAAATACGAAAAGTTGGTTAAAATATTAAATAATTTTTGATCTGTTGAGATTTAACTGAATAAATTTACGAGCAAAACTCCAGCTCCCGGTATAATTCCGGTGCGAAATGTACTAGCGCACAATGTGTTATATCAGCATTATCCCATTGTTTGTTTTGTGAGAAGTGATGTCTCAGTTATAGGGTGCTGCTTTTCAGCATTGGAGTGTGCGCGTTCGAATCCTGCTGTTGGCGTCGATGTTCATATTTTTTCGGAATTGACTTTAAAAGCAGTATGTTCCGGTCTCATTAGCCTTTGAATAGCAAAACAATAGATTGTAGCGCAAATCAAATTAAACCCGTTGTTTTGATTAGTGTTATATGGTTTATGCATAATTACAAATTTTTAATGGGACAAGAAATGTTTAATTTCGAATATTTTTTTTCACTATCAAATTAGCATGATAAAAATTATTTATATTGTACTATTTTGTTCTTGGGGCTAATATAATATATATGTATATATATTATATATATATATATATATATATATATAATATATATGAGGAGGAAATCATGTCTGGGTCAAAAAAAAAAATGATTTCTATTTAGTTATAGCCAAGCGGGATTGAAATGTCGCCATTGTGGTGATTTCACAATATTTTTTATCCATCAAAAAAAGAAAACCCGGAGCTAAAAGAAAATTCCTTTTCTTTCCGTTTAAACCCGCCAGATCCGCGGCGATCAACACGGAATAAATATGCCAGTCTCACAACAAATCTAACGGTGTATCAGCGATTTGCTCAACTGCGACGCATGCGCTCCTCGCCGCAAACCTGCATCTATTGCGTCACGTAAACAGTTATTTCGTTCCGTTTTTTTATTCTTTATTTTTCTTCCTCTCTCTCCGTTCTATCGCGCTGCTTGTTTCTGAGAGAGCCGTGCTCGTACACGTGGAAAACGGCGCAAATTGCCACAGCGTTTTTAAAAGAGCGCTCCGCTATTGTTTTTTTCTATTTCATTTCATTTCATTTTGAAAGTTGTGTGTGTGTAGTGGGGAGTGATTTTTACATTTGTGTGTGAATTTTCGCTGCAGTCGCATGTATCGTTTTTTGGTCGTGCCATCGGTAAAAAAGCCATTTTGGATTATTCCACTCTCTGGGATTGCTCCAGTTTCCGTAAGGTCAAGTCACTAGGTAAGTCTGTCTTCGGTACTTTTTGTTTTTGTTAAGTAACTAGGTGTGTAAATGAAAGGTTTTTTGTTTCCAACAGCGTGGAATGACAAGTATGCGGACATTGCTAAAAATAATAAATTTAAATTAGTCGGCTCTATGTTACACATGAGTGGAGAGCAGAAATTTTAGTTGTTCGAGATATGCTGCATTGAAGTTTTTCACTTTTTAAAAAAATTTACGGAAATCATTAGACAAAATACTGATATACGGTTCTTTCACATAGTGCCCCAGGATGTTTAGAGATGTTAATGTCTCTGAAATTAAATTTAAGATTAAAAGTATCATATATTAAACTTTCGCTTAACAAAAATAAGAATAAAACTCTCACTATATATCTACCAATCTTTCTAGCCTAGATTATCTACTACTTTACTAAAAACTATAAGTGTTATTTAAAAATTATTTAAAGGTTCGAGCATAGAATTTGTCTAAGAGAAAAGTTCCTTATTTGTTTTCAAAATTTGTTATACGCGTTATTGGAAAAAACAGAAATAGGAGCAAAGAAATATTTTTTTTTTTAGTATCGGTCAAAAATTGTTTTGTATTTTATTTGATTTTAAGTTAGAATGTTTTTGGATAACATTTATTAAAATTAATTAAAAATTAAATGTAGAATCATGAATTTGGTATAAGATGAAAAATTTTTATTTGTACAAGTACCGGATTCGATACGTTATACGCACACACAAACACATACACATAATATCTATATATCTTTGTAATTATTTATATATAAAAATATACTTGGCAATGTACAGAAATTCTTTTTATGAAAAAATTATTTGTCAATTTTTATTTCTATAATCTGTTATTAGATAATTCTTCATCTTTATTGTAGAATGTTATGCAGAGCGCCGGTCTATCGTTTGAATTAGAAATTTGATTTGCTTTTTTCGATAATTGATAAAAGAGATTAATCAAATATTGAATTGTTCCCATACAAATTTAAAAAACTGACCCAGTGAACAATGTTTCATTAAAAAAGTATTTGGGAATTTCCTTTATATTTTTTTAAATATTTTAAACTAAAATGTAAATAAAATATAAATATATATAATATATAATATATATAATAAAATATATAATAAAATATAAATAAAAAAAGGAATTTTCAATTTAAAAAGTAGTTTGCTGAAATCGTAAATTTATACATGTATTATTATATATGTATATATACACGCTTCTACCACAAATAAAATAATTTTCTTTATTTGAAAAAAAAGCAGCTGATATCTTTATTTTATTTGTAGAACTGTATTCCGAAGTTTCTATGATATACCGAATTCCATATAACAAAAATCAGGTTACACTCTTTTAAAGATAATTACATAAATACTACAAACACCGACAATATTGATAGAAATATACTAGGAAAAGATTAGAATGAAAAATCATTTTATCATCTAAACTTTGCTAAAAGAGGTTTATGCAAACTATCATAAATTGTAGACATCAAGTCTTATTGTAATAATTTTAATATTTTCCCTGAATTTATATTTTAAGAACTAACTTAATAAACTAGACCATTTATATTTATTACGTCAATACGTTTTTCGGATGCCATACCGCTATATTAAATAACCATAGTGACTGTCGTAACAACTTGAATTGCCGTATTTTTTAGACAATTTTTCCCACGAATGCATAAACTGTTTTCATGAATAATAATATTTTTAAGCGGATTATAAAGCTTTTATTTTTACTTACTTCCAAGTATAAAGAGAAAAATATGTTAATATCGAAAAATTCGACTTTGAAATTTTGAAACAAGTATCAGCATTTCAGGTATCCTCCAATTTTACAAAACATTTTTCATAATTACGCTTATGTGCTTATACATTAATATAGTGCATGAAAAGGTAAGTCAGAAGAGTGAAATATATTCTAAACTACATTAACTTAATTTATAGGTTTCTGACAAAGAAGTCTCGAATACGAGTTGCATGTGAGGAATGGTTCTTATAAATCGTAAAATAAACTTGATATATATGATTTAGAATTTTTAGAAATTTTCTTGAAGAAAAAGGCAAAATTTATATTCTTAAAAAATCTATTTTAGGCATAATTTGTAGGCCTGCTTTGAGATATTATAGAGTAGATAAAAGCTATGGTAAACTTGGTTTAAAACGTAGCTCTATCAATAAGTGCATAATTTTATCGTACTGTTAAATTTTATTTAAATATATTTGATAATCCAATCAGGTGTCTTAAAGTTCTTCTATAAGGGATAATTTATAATAATCCTTTATAAAGATTATTACTTATATTAATTTTTGTAATTATCCTTTTTTTATGTTCCTAATTTTATATATTCATTTTTACATAATTTATTATTATATATAAATTATATAGATTTAATAAATTTTTATATATTTTTTATATAATATATATTTTTTATATAATATATATATATTTTCTATATAATATATATATATATATATTTTTTTTCTATATAATATATATTTTTGTATAATATATATATTTTTTGTATAATTTATATATTTTTTATATAATATATATATTTTTTATATAATATATATATTTTTTATATAATATATATATTTTTTATATATTATATATATTTTTTATATATTATATATATTTTTTATATATTATATATATTTTTTATATATTATACATATTATGTATATATTATATAAATTTTATACAGTTTATATATTCCTAATATCCCTAATTTTATATTAATCCTTTATAAGGACGGCTTTCTATAAGGAATAAGCGTTTTAAAAAATGAATTTTTATGAGGTTTTGTAGAACAGGGCCAGTTGCTTTCTAGCACTTTTTTTTTTTGATAAATATAAAATGTATATCTAGGCGCAAAGACCTTATATAAATCATTTACATTTAGAGCACAGTTAGAAATTTGACGTCTTAGTTTTGTTAAAGCAGCTAAAGTAAGCGAGAATAAATATATAAAACTTAAATAGTAGCATTTAAAGTATATATTAGTGTCCACCTTTTTAAAATATTAATAACGTATTCAACGTGTGATAATTGTCAACGTTCTACAAATACAATTTTGTATAGTTCATTTCTCAATTTCTTATCTTTAAGAAGTGCTCATAAATTAGTATAAAACTTTAGTTAAAATTTTCGCTTAACATATGTATAGAGTTCAAAATTCGTGCCCACAAATATATTGCCTGACCAACATATCCTAATTCTTTGGTTATTATCTTTTAAAAATAGTATGGCTAATACCCGACTTTTTTCACACTTTGAGTGATCTGCTGAGTATCATTTATTGAACTTATTATTATAATTTAGAGCAATTACGGTTATGCGTTATGATGATGATATAATGACGGTCATAAAATTCGGAAGGCTCCTTTTTGCCTTTTGGCTTTTTCTCTTTCCAAATGGTGGGAAAGTGGCCCATTTCATTGACAAGTTGACGAATCGCTAAGGTCTGTCAACCCTGACATATATACTGAGATGCTACGCCAGAGAAAACATTGCTTCTTTTTAGACGTCTGGAATTGGTAGCGGAATGGGTTTAGGTCAAATTAGGACAAATGATGTGAGACATGGACTACAGAATCCCAAATCAAACCTGGACGATGGTCGAATTGGTAGAGCGATGTATTTCGATACTGGAGCCCTTCGTTCAAATCCCGCAGATGACATTTTGATACCGGGATTAAACTTTTTGTCTGTTGTATACATCACATGATATACACATCTAATAACTTATACGCTTATATTGTATGTGATAAGCAATTAACTATGTTTTAAGCGAAAAGTAATTTGGGTGTAGCGACTTGAATATAGTTAATTTTTCAGTTAGATGTAGAGCTATACAGCTTTATTACTAATGTACAATACATAATCATTCTCTCATATGCGGACAGACATAGTATTAAGTACTGGCAAGAGGGAAGTAGTAGGTACTAGTTTAATTAGCCCTTGTGTTTCAAGAACAAAAAAACTGCACGGAGCTCTAAACTAAACTTTACAAATAAAGTTTTTTCTATTGGATATTCCTTTATCTACCGAATCTATAAGATAGATAAATTTTAAACCCATTGGTTAATTTTCTACGTATTCAAGTTACATATGAAGAGACCTTTTGCAGTTGCTGGTTTGAACCCATCGCCCTGGTATCCTGTTATTGTGTTCTAATCCCTTGTACATTCCAAGTCGGTCGTAACCACATTCTTTACTTATTAATTTCCTTCTTGACTTGACGAGACTATACTGTCAAGAGGGAAAAGTTTGGATAGTTACTTTCAGTTTGATTATCACTAGAGAGAGGATTCTTTCTTTCTCGAGATTACACTCTTCGAACTCTAAGCTTCCTGACGACAGAACTTCACGAGGCATAGATATTTAAATCTTAGGTCTGGTTTGGTGTGGTTTGGTTTGGTTTTGGAGTACGACGGTCTACTATTTTGCAACACTAAGGCTAATGAGACCTTGACCTACATATTAAAGCTGATCCCGAACGGCTACGAATATCCATGTAACAGTGGAATTCGAGCCCACGAACTCTGGTACCGAAGGCCAGCACCCTAACCAATCGGCAAACTTAGGTACTTACCGCTTAAAGAGAGAGCTTTCAATCACTTGCCAAAATGAAACTCGACACTGTGGCATTCCACGAAGGCTAAATGATGGGTGATACAAGTCTCAAGTTAATAGAGCACTTTGATACTTCGGCATTTTTAAGTAGGCCCATATAAAATTTTCAATGTCTTATTTTGCTACAGGAAAGTCTAATATATCCTTAGTTTTGAGTCATTTATGCATCATAGTTCATATGGCCGTGATGCCCTGTAGGTTGTTCCCGGCGGTGGAGGGTAGATCGTAAGTGGCTAATTCTTATCAAGAAGGAACATATGCTTTAATTTTACCCTTGGAGAGGGCTATCATGGAGTCCAGATGTTTTCTTGTTCAGGGTTTTTATCGATCAAAACTTAATGGAGTTAACCAAATTGAAACGAGTGTCTAGCTTAAAAAAATAATCTACTGCAACGAAGCGAGTTTAATAAACGACGGTCCCCACTGGGTGGAAAAACGTTAATAAGTTCGAAATACCATAAAATTACCATTTTGGGGAATTTCCTTTCGGAATTTCAAGCTAATAAAGGAATTTATTGTGGAATCTCAAAGAGTATCCGAATGATATATTCGTTAATCCTTTATGTTAATTTGAACGCTGAACAAAATGTAAATAACTCTAATATAAAGTCATTGTCCTGAAATATACATTTTGACATTTTGGATTAAACTATTTTTTGGTAGCGCCTATATGATACGAACCACGCTAATAATAATAAAAATGATGTACAAAGTAAAATTTTAAAACAATTTCTCCTTTTGTTTGGTTTTGGTTTTGGAGTGCTGCTGTCTACTTTTTGAAGCACGAGAACAAATTCTGATGAGACAAGCAATTTAGAATCAGTGGAAAGCCTTACAAAGTATATTATGACTCCTGGCGAGCCGAAAAAATTCAGGTCGGAGGTCAAGTTGTACTCGATGTACACTCTCGGACTCAGGGTAAGCCGGCAACATACAGATGAAATCTTTAAAAAAAAAGAAAAACTCATGCTAACACTCTTTTCTCCTATCTTTTCCAATCAAAAAGATCTTAATTCTCAGATTTTTCACGTGCATGACGTCAGTCAGTCTCCTCCCCCTTGTTTGGTCAGTCCATCGCAGAGGTGCTGACCAGCTAGTCCAGTAGCCGGCGGCGATTAATCTGATACTACCCTTGTCCACCAACTTTAGTCATTAGCTGAACGATGGCCGATTGGTTAGAGTGCTGGCCTTCGGTACCGGAGTTCGTGGGTTCGAATCCCACAGTCGCATGGATGTTCGTAGCCGTTCAGAATCGGTTTTAAGCTGTAGGTCCCAGTCTCATTAGCCATCGTGTTTCAAAAAGTAGACCGTAGCACCAAACCAAAAACCTTAGTCATTAAGGAAGGCTAGTCAAGGGCGGAACCACAAATAAATTACTTTCATCGTTTATTGGCAGTTTCCTAGACTAGCAGGCACCTCTGTTAACTTATCAGGTGAAATGTCTACTGTGCGTTGAAATTTGCTGATTATGACGTCACGACACACACACACACACACACACACACACACATATATATATATATGAGTGTGTGTGCGTATATATATATATATATATATATATGCGTCTAAAATTATCCATGCGTCTAAAATTATCCATAAAAATGATAAAAAAAATTAGTGCCATAAATAATAAAACTAACCTTCGTTTTTTATCTTAGTTCTGCGCGCGCACATACACACAAAGCTTTTGTATGAAAGCTCTTTGTAGAGTAAGGACGGGAAAAATATTTCAAATCATAATTTGGACAAACGTTGAAAGGAAATCCCCATCAAATAAAATATGAAAACACAAATGAAGAAATATCTTATAAAATCTAATATGCTCAGAGCAGGAACGTTCACAATTCTCAGGAATACTCTAATTTTTACAGATGAATTACAATGCATGCGATTGGATTATTTTTTTTAAATTTCAGAAGGATGCATATCAGACGTTTTTCTAATCATCCATTAAACTGCAGACAAACTTTGTTATGTTTAGCTGTCCCAGAAATTGCCTCTTCTCTAGAATAGAATAGCATACTATTGTTTGAATCACCGGAAAAGAGGCAAATCTTGCATCAGGGTTAAAGAAAGGCCTTAATTTATATTGTTTGTATGGCACAATTTCGGGTTTTATTTCTCAAAACCTAGATTCCGAGTCTTTTCATCAAAATTTCAATTTTGCTCTGGATTTATCAGACAGGGAATTATTAAGTGAAAACTACTTGAATGAAACCGTTATCAAAATAAATCAATGAAACTATAAAAAGCCTCTTAAACAGGGTTAGTTTTGTAATTGTAACTACCCTGTAAATTTTTGAACATGGGCTCTCTGTTTGAATATGAATATATTTTCGAATGGATAAAAAATATATAGGACAATTTGTTCTCTATCAGCATTCAAATATTATTCGAGGCCAGAGTACACTAAGCTTGAAAAATCATCTGACCTAAAACTTTGACTTTCCTTATGTTTTAGATTATCGAACTTTTCAAAGTAATTTTAGTATTTATATTTTATACAATGTTTTTTTATAAATTTGGAAAAGAACATATGGATTACATGTCACATTTCCTCTCTGCGGTTCTGGTATGCACGTAAAAGTATCTTTTCCCGGAATCCCATAACAATATACATATATAGAGATTGTTATATAGAGAAATAGATGTAGATATATATAGATATTCATAGATATAAATATATAGTGATATAGGTACAGGAATATACATATACATACATATACATACATACATACACACATACATACACACACATACATACACACACATACACATACACACACATACATACACACACATACATACACACACATACATACACATACACACACATACATACACACACACACATACATACACACACATACATACATACACACACATACATACACACATACATACATACACACATACATACATACATACATACACACACATACATACATACACACATACATACATACATACACACATACATACATACACACATACATACATACATACACATACATACACATACATACATACACATACATATTAGAGAGAGAGAGGTGGAGGGGGGAGGTTGATTGTGTATTATAAATTATATATAGAATAATCAAAGATGCTTGGAGACCATTTTATTTATGTCTAAGACTCTAACAAGGTGTTTTGTGCATGGACTTCTACTATGGCGGAGATGGATAATTAAACTGTTACATTGTCTAATACTAAATGGCGTGTCCGTACAAATACAGTTGTATATTTTAGACTAAACTAATTTAAAATGTGGATTAAATTAGACTTAGGACATATACTGCTTTTCGATGTCAGAGTTAGAGGGTTTGAATCATACTGCAGGCAGGGATGTTCGCATATGTTCGGAATCAGATTTAAGTAGTTAATAAGCCTATGTGTTGTTAAAACGGTAGACAGTGGCTCTCCAAACCAAACTAAATCTTTCACATATTGTAGACATATCTACCCGTCACACGGACATTTTATTTTCGTCTAAATAGAAATTTTGAGACTATATATACATAAACCAACCTGCTTTTATTTTTCTTTAAAACGTTAGGTTGAAATAAGATATCTTAGCTTTTCAAGATCTTTGATAGATTCGCTAAGCACATTGCCTTTCCTACTGCCGGTACTTTGATCTCATACACAATCCGAACCGACTCAAGACGTTAATCATACAAAGGCCAAGAGTAATGGGGACGGTACCTTAATCCGACCATGCCCATAAAACTTCTTGAACACTTAATCAGAGATGACTGCAGTGACTGGAGATTCAATTGCTGGATTTATGCCTAGAGAAATTGCTTTTTTATGACCTCAAATCCTATAACTTCAGTATGTTGCTAAAATCTAGAGAAATGTGATTTACGAAGTTAAATAAGTCTGATATATTGATATTCATAAATATTAGAGATTCAAAGTTGAGAGATTACGATGCTTTTATGTGCGTTGTAATTTCCGCTTGGAAATACCGTATCATTTAGTTATCTGTTGCCATTTAGTGTATGTAGAACGTTGACGTTCCTTTAGAGGTTCCAAGCAATTTTTCGATGGCATGTAAGCTTTGAACCATCGTTAGTTGGACAATGGCGAAATCGGTAAATGACGATGCATCTTAGGTACAAGGATCTTCGGATTCGAATCCTGCTGTTAGCAAGGGTGTAAATAGTCTTTCGGAATCGGCTTTACGTAGTATGTCAAGATTTAATAGTACTCCGTAGTAAAAAGATCTTATCATTTCAGATAAAAACAAATAGATCCGTTTGAGATTCACTTGAACTTGAACTACAAAGATATCTAGTTCATGTCAAACGTTGTTGCTATTGAAACATTTACAAACCAGCACTTTAAAAATTTATTATAAAGCAAGCAAAGTTCACAAATTACATACGTTAAAAAATTGCGTATAAATTATTTTCAACTTTTAACAATCTGTTCAACTTTTATTATTTTGATTTAAAACTGTTTAATTAAGAATGGCGTATTAAGATTAAGCAATTTCTCTTATAAATGATCCATAAAAACATATTCTTTATGGAGATTGTCAGGGCATTTCGAATGTTTCTCAAAATTATATGAAAATAAGATTTATTAAGTCTCAAGAGAATTAGAAGAAGTATCTCTAATGCGTTTTTGTCAAATGGTCTTATTAAAACGATGTAAAAAAATTAATGAAAATCGATATACATACATAATGATATATTACGACATACATTTTGTATCACGTCAACTCTTTCTGAATTCTTCAGTACTTTTCTTGAATTTTAATCATTTCGACAGGAAATACCTTTTGTTCTTGATTATGTACCTTTTATTATACCGTTGCCGTCCAAACGAGAGGACGTCCATATCCATAGACATATTTGCACGTTCTCTTAATATCCAGGAAGGTGTTTCAAATAGTAGCCAATGTTCTTGTGGAATATCTTACCTATCAGTTATCTCACTGGTAAGGGGCTTTATAACTCTAGACTTTTTTCTTTTTGATGGTTTAGTTTTCATCAATATGTGTATCATGAACCACCATGTACCGAGTTAAATGTTGAATTTAAATTGTAAAGTATGGCTTATTTGTTTGAACGTTTGACATTCTAGTCTGTCACAAGTGAAGTTTGTAGATTTTTATAAGTCTAACCTGACAATCTGCTATTCTAGCCCGGCTTGTGAGCCACTGTCATCTTGTATCTAATATATAATGATTGTGTCTCTGAAGTTAAACTTGCATATCATAGCTGGAATACAATACCGAATCTCGTATTTTCCCATCCCGTTTTGGGCGGAACAAAAACCAAAAATGTAAGACTTCATGCAGGAGATCGTGGTTTCGAACTCCATTGCAATGAATGTTCTTAACTGGTCAGAATCGGCTTTAAGGAGTAGGTACCCCTCTAATTATCTCTCCCATTCAAACATAACTTATCACAGCACTCTAAACCCTTACCAATAATTGTAAATGTTTGATACCTAAACTGGAATTGGGGCTATTCTCCAGTGTTATTCGTGACTAAATATAAGCAAATATATTTAAAGATAAAAATTAATTTGTGATATTGTTGTATTTAGTCGCCTTTAAACGTAAATGACATTTTAGATATAAAATTTTAAAAAGCTGACGCATAACTATAGAAAGGATTTACTATCTATCACATTGGTAAAATGTGTTCAACCATTTGCCTATTCTCTATTTGTATATGTTATATATATCTAATGCTTTATACGCTTGTATCATTTGATACACAATTACATAAATATAAAACATATAAAAGCTTGTATATGAAATACACTTCATTGTGTATTACATGTGATGTACAAGCATATAAATCTTTAGATGTGTATATCATGTGATGTAGAGAACAAGCAAAAGGTTAAAGACATTTTAAGTGTAAATTGCCTAGAAGTAGAACAATTTTTTTCATACATTAACATGAATGAAAAGAAGCTCAGTATAGCCGGTAGACAACCACCTCCTACGCGGTAGGTCCCTGTTTAGTTGGCCCTTTATTTCCTTAGTTAACTATTTTAGTGCGAAGCGCTATCGCGCTTCGCTTGTTATGTGTCAAAAATGTGGGGAAGCGCAATAGCGCTTCTCTTGTTTTGTACCGAAAATGCGGAGACTGCTGTTGGTTAGTATAATTTTCGCATCTATTGAGAACAGTTGAATTCATATCAATAGCAGCTTGTATTCATTTTACTCAACTGGGATTTTTAGTAATATAAGAATTAAAATAAAATACAGTGGTAAGTAGTAATGCAATAAAGCCGTGGATTGGGGGAACGGTAGACTAAATGAGCGTATCTTATTTATTTATTTATTTGTAGTAAAACACTTTTCATTTTTGTATAGAAATTATAAACTGTTTTCACTTTCTCAACAAGTGTTATACTGATCATTATTGGTGCTGTAGAGGAGGAATGGTTAACAAGCAAAAATGCCACAGGAAGACTACCCATAAGTACAGAGTTTTCTTTAGAAATATTGCCTGGGAGAAACTTGCGACCATGTGATGTATGCAGTAAAAAATGGTAATGGAATTAGACGATCCAACTTAATTTGCGGTATATGTAACAAAGGAAATCATGGAATTTGTGAAGTAAAACATTCTTGTAATAAGTGAGAAAGAATATTTTTGTTGGTAAAAATTACTTGTAACATAATTAGTGTAGTGTGAATTATAACCATTTCTATTGTTCTCCAAAAACTTACAACGCATTTCATTCCGTACTATTAGCATATATATATATATAAGAAAACTCTTCAGCACTCAAACGGTTAAAGACCATAGAGATCCACTATCAATTATTGCGTATTACAGTATAAAAAAGTACCCACAAATTGGAACATTTCCTTCGAGTTTAGAGGAGAAATCCAACATTTCTGTACTGTATTTCAGTAAATCGTAGCTAAATCCATCATTCTGTATCTATATTGAAAGTAATTCATAGCTTAAAAGATATGGAAGTCCAACATTTTTGGAAACTCATTATCTCTGAATTAACGTACAGTGTGCCAAAGCGACGCGTTGCAACACTACCTACTGCACTTGTGCGTTCCGGGGAGATGTGTCTTATCGTATATCCTGAATACGGATCTGGCAGATGCGATTCGCCTTTTATCTCTGTCGGAAGCGGATTTAGGTGGGGACCACACAGGTGACATCGGGATACCATTCGTTCGAACGACAGTCTTCGTGGAGCAGCGATTCCCTTAACGCAACATTTTTGGGCTTTAGAAAACAAAAGTAAAAAATCAGAAAATTTATGGTAGCATCCTTTGGGTGCTGAGTGAATTAATTTTTGTATGCTGTGCAATGCGATGTTCTTTTAAGCTTGTTAGAATTTTTTGACATTTTAACTGAATGTGTATGAGACTTTAAATTATTTGATTTACTTTGTACTTCAAAATAATGAGTGTTAATACTAGAATGTAAATATGTTTTGGTAATAGACCACGATTAAAAGTTAATCAGGATAAGCATGTTTAAAATCATTTTGATGTAATAAATAAAAATGATTATCTTGTTAATCTCAACACATGATTATAGGTTTAAATCTAACGAAGAATTAATAATTAATGGTCATTATTCTTAAATATCTTTTTGATATTCATTTTAATTAGTATTTTGTTAAACTGAATTATAACGAATATTGTTATAAATTTAAATGTAATGTATCTGAATTTATTCCAGGGTTTCAGAGTAAAAAACTTTGTGAAACGGTTATGCTTTAGTTAGTTAAGCTCTTCTCGAGGCACAATCTTCAGGGATATATATATATATATATATATATATATATATATATATATATATATATATATATATATATATGTGTGTATATATATATATATGTGTGTATATATATATATATATATGTATATATATATATATATATGTATATATGTGCATGTATAAGCACATATATGTACCTAGATGCACGCATACACTGGTACATAATGTATATATACTTATTTATATACTTGAGTATATATATATATATATATATATATATATATATATATATATATATATATATATATATATGTGTGTGTGCTTGGGGCATGTCGGTGTATATATGTATATAGAACGTTTCCATTTGCAGGTATGTCTATATATGTATAGGTATACATGCATATATATGTTCATATATTTCATTGGTGTATTACAAAAAATAAATGTAAATACAAATTTTTTTACATGCATAAAATAGTTGGAGTCTCTGCAAATACTATGTTGGCCAAATGGTAGAGATCCATTCATCAGTACAGGAGTCCGTGTGTTCGAATATTGCTCCTGGCATGGGATGTTCACTGATATTCAGAATCAACTTCAAGCTGTAGGTCCTGGTGTCTTTAGTCCTCTGTGCAAAATAGTGGACCGTAATACCCTAATCCAAACCAGAAAAAAGTATTTTGATATTAATATTTCTCTCTAGATCATAAATCTTCGTATACCTTAGCGCGATTGATAAAATTCGGTTAACCCTTCTCGAATCGGAAATTAAAGCGGAAATCCGATCCATTCCAAATATTTGTAAATAGCAATCGTTCTGTTTTTCTTTGTACAGAGTGTAATATACCGATTTACTGTTTGACATATTCAACATGTGTTGCCAATGTTCGATGATAATACAATCCTATTTTCACCCTCTTTTAATTGTATTATTGATAATCCCTGTGGATGCATTGATTTCTTTTTTTAACCATGGTTTTCTTAGTGTGACTTCTATCGCGGAAACTGGCCAGATATCAGCCGTGAGTTAAATTACTCACATTTTTTTTTTCACTTCCCTCTCTCAAAATGTCAACGGTCATCGGTGGTGTATTTCTTTTTAACTATTTCCTGTTAAGCGTTCCAGTTCGTTTCTTCTCGAGTTAAACAGGCCTATTTTGTCCTATAAAGTAACTCGTTCCAAAATGGATCACAGCTTAGGCGCGGCCGTAGTGTTGACTGGATTTTAAATATCTCCCAGAGCCTTGAGATAGAACAAAAACAGTCAACACGAAGCAGGGAGCTAACGCTTTTTTTATTCTTTTTTATGTACATACATTTATTGGGTTGGGTTAAAGGCAAACATCATGAGCAATTTCCTTTTTTTTCAACAAAGAATCATATTTTTGTGAATTTTATTTTTATTAACTGTGGCAATGGCCTTCGAATCTGAATTTTTGAGACATTCAGATTTTCATGGTATGATTAATGCAAACCTAAATAGGTTTTAGAAAAAAAGTAGATACACAATCTACCTGAAAATTTAAATATCTATGGGGTCGTTCAGCACAAATGAGGTCAAGCTTTGGAAGGAGGGCTCGGTAAATTGGGGAAATTTGTGACAAAGGGGAAAAGGGGAGTAAAGAGAAGTGTGAAATAACATACTTTGGTCAAAATAAAAACGTTTAAAATCGGGATTAAATTTTGAAGTGTTTTTTAAGTTATTAAAATCTGAAGATAATTACTTAATTAGGGTAAAAGCGACTTTCACGTGATTTTTTTTCTGAACTGTAAGTATGCATTTATGCAATATTGCGTGAAATGTAACAAGGGGGGGGGGAGGTTACAAAATATTGAAAAGGTAGTGCCATATATGGACAATCTCTATGTACATGTTTGTCTATGTATAAATGTATATACAATTCTGAACAGTTTAAAAAAATTCTTTGCATGATCAATGAAACCGCAGAACTTGTAATATTCTATTCGAGTGGTTTATTTTCGATATAATTTCGAATTAGTATTTTGTTATGACACCTTCACATTTTATTGCCAATTGCTTTCGGTAAGGCATGTATGCAGCAAAGTTTTGAAAATAGGATAAATCCATAGCTATTCAGTCTTTTCAGAGACTGCTTTAGACTTGATGTTAATAGAGAACGTCTCTCCAGTCTTGACTTTCACGTATTTTCATATCTGACTAAAGACAAAAGAATTATTTGGCTACTCTAAACTCTAAATTTTATGGACATTTATATACTTTATCATTTTAACTTTGGCATGATCCCCATCTCTCAAAAAAATAATTTCATTGATTAATCACCTAATATATTTATTTATTTATTTTAAATGCGCAACAGCCCCTAGGGGGCCAAGGCTTACGGTGCCAATCTCCGTTTGCGTGACCAAAGGCCCTGGGGTGCGAAGTTCCGGTTAGGTGGTCAATCTTACGCGGAACCCCCAGTGTTTAGTTCCCAAGCATGCTTGATCCTCAATTTTTCTACCCACTGAAGGGATGAAAGGCTGAGTCAACCTTGCCCAGCCCGGGGATCGAACCTCGGACCTGTGTCGTGGGAGCGCGAAGCGCTACCCCAACGCCACTGGGCGGTTATATATATATATATATATATATGTATATATGTATATATATATATATGTATATATATGTGTATATATATGTATATATATATATATATATATATATATATATATATGTATATATATGTATATGTATATATATGTATATATATATATATATATATATATATATATATATGTATATATATGTATATATATGTATATATATGTATATATATGTATATATATGTATATATATATATATGTATATATATATATATATATATATATATATATATATATATATATATATATATATATATATATTGTTTTAATGTACTTACAACCTCTACACCAGTGTTCGGTTATAAGGGGAAAACACAGTAAAAATATAATACTTTTTACTGAGATTCAGATATTTATTATGTACATTCATTTACAAATTGCTTCTTGGTTATCATATATCATAATCATCAATTATTTATGTCTTATATTTACACCATAATTATTACAATTCTGCTTATATCTCGTAATTAATCAATTACAAGATTAAATCATTAATAGAGGCATAAGTGACTGTAAATATTATTTTATCTTTACCTCCATTACAAGCACAGAGTAGCAGGCAGGGGCTCTCCTCACGCGGTGTCGGTCAGGGCGCACGGGATGAGTTGGTGATGGTGAGCGGGCTGTGTCGGTCCTTCAGTGAGTCTAAACCAGGCAGGGACTTTCCTCATGTGGTGTCGGTCCGGGCGTACGGGACGAGTTGGTTATGACGAGCGGGGCTTAGGACTCTTGTCCCACTTCTCTCTAATCCCGACTTCAAACTCCTCTCCTTAACTTCGTTTCCAAACTCCTCACCTCGGTTTTAACGCCCCTTTTTCTTCCTTTCCAATCGCTTGTTTTCGGGAAAATTTCCCATATCTGCATCCTCTTCGGGAGTGCAGGTGGGCTCATTAAAGTAGCCCCTTTTGTGCAAGCTGACATTACTTTTTAGCCCTTGCTCCCGTAACTCACGGTTACATATCTGTGCGAGCTTGAGCGTTACGCTGCATTTCTGTGATTTATACCTTCTCTGCGGGGTCCCTAAACTAGACGTACACAATTGGAGTCCTAAATTCCTCTAGGAAATCTCTCCCATGGCTGTGCATGCACGTGCAACCACCGTGGGAAAGTACTTTGGTACACACACACACACATGTGTATATATATATATATATATATATATATATATATAGTTTAAAAATGGGGGTTAAGTATACAGAGACTTAAAATTAAAAATAGTTAGCACTCATTAACGATAACGTAATAGGAGAAAGACACACCCTCGAGAGGAACCATACAGAGTACAGAAGCTGACGCGGAAGTAGATATAGGAATTTGTTTAGGTAACAAAGCTAAATAGACAGTTCTGAGCGGGAACTCTGGCTGATAACATTCTCTACTCTTGTCGGGGCAAATTATGAGAACAAAAGGTATCTAACTGGCATAGCCATGGACAGAAGGTTTACAATAAAGAAGTTTTTACATATGAAATCAAATGTCTTCCATGCCTTAACCACTCGGACGTGTTATATATATATATATATATATATATATATATATATATATATATATATATATATATATATATATATATATATATATATATATAAGAGCAATATTGAGTTGGTTATTCGGCTTTAGCTTTGTATATTATTATTCTGAATGGTTTTTAACAGATTCTCTACCTAACACATATGTATTATACTTTGTGATTGAATAGTGGTAATCTAAATGCAGTGTTCAAACTAGTTTTAAAAGGGGCGATGTACATTTCTCAAAACGAGCAGTATTATAGTTAAGTGTAAGAAAGGGCTTATTGGGTAGAAAGACACTTTCTGTACGTCATACTGGGACTATGCTAGTAGAACATATATGATATTTTTCAAAGCAACTGCATGTATCTACTTCCAAAAGCAGAACATTGAAAAAAAATACAGGGTGCAAATTATATTTATTTGGAAAAGGGCACTGTGCATCGGCAGTTTAAAAAAATAGAAGGCAGGGCACGAGGAGCCTTTTGAAAAATATCAAACTTAAACACTACTACTATTAAATCTGAACTAATCAGTTTCTTTTCTAGTAAACTAGTTTTCATAAAGGCAAATAAGAAAAACATTTAAATCTAATAAACAAATTCGTAATTGATTTATATTCAAACAGCTCTTGCATATTCTTGTTATATCTTGTCACATGAATATTATATTAAGTCTAGTAATAAAATAATTCGATTGCTTCCTTCGAAGGAAAATGAAAGTCGTTTCAAGGAATTTCTCCATTTTTCGCACTAGTCTATTTCTTAAAATTCTTAGAACAGATATTTTGCTTTGTAACTTGTCTTTGCGAAAGAGTTTTAATTTTGCATGCCAGTCTGTATGTTTTGCTGAATTTAAGCATGTCTGAAAAAAAATGAAAATTATCTTAGATTTTCTAGACAGTAGTGTGAAGTAACTGAGAGATGAACAGTTGCTTTGTGTATATGTAATTTCGTGAAATCTGAAAATGAAAAATGAATGTTATGCATTTTCACGTGTATTGATTTGAGATTGCTCTTGTTATAATACATGGTATGAATATAAAAGTGTATATTAATTACTCAATAAGTGTCATTTTTAGAGGCACCGGCATTAAACAAAATGGGTAACAATGTGTCATGTGACCTGGAATGTTAGTCCATGATGATCTTCCCCAAATCGCCTAACTTGGTTACATAGTCAAGATCTATTTTTAATTATTTTTGCTTTATACAATGTAATAAGCTTCCATAACCTGATGTTTGTGATGCCATACCGGTGAATTACCTCAGTTTTGATCCTAGGTGGGGGGAGGAGATCCAGATTCCTTACCTCTCTTCTACTTACCAACGTCCATTCAGAAGACACCCAGACCCACATATTCATCCTCCACATTTTCAGAGTATACAATGAGAGGTGTGATTCGTCTTCCAGATTCAAACCTGGAACTTAAAGATTCCAGTCCTCAAGACAACCACTAGATCATTTAGTGCTAGTTCACTTTTTATTGAGTACGTAAAAGGGCGTGCGTCGTGTGCTGGCACAAGTTCCTTTTGCAGGTCCGTAACTAGGGCTTGGCAAAAGTGGCCACGGGTGTATCAGTGATAGGGGTGCCGCACCGTGATTAAAATGGGGTCCGAAAGAACACGATTCGCCCCAAGTAGAAATAAGGAAAACTTTAAAAATATTTTTTTTAATTGTAGAATCAGATTTTAATTTTAAAATCCGATGTGGTTATAAATTAAGGTTTTATTAATTTTCTTATTTTTAAAATGCTTATAAGAGACTAAACATGTTACAGATTCTTAAAAACAAATGCTTACCAAACACTCTTAATATGCCTGTATATAAATCCGGGCGTTCGTTTTAAATTTTGAATTTATTAAAGATATTAAAACTAAATTTAAATTTAGATAATCCTTAATTTTTTTATGAACATTTAATGTAAAAATAAAAAATATTTCGCTCAAATAAACTATTCAATTTATCAGCCAAATAATAACCTTTGAGTGTTCGAAAATATTTATAAGTAG
The DNA here is from genome assembly GCA_032207245.1 of Pardosa pseudoannulata. Taxonomy (NCBI): domain Eukaryota; kingdom Metazoa; phylum Arthropoda; class Arachnida; order Araneae; family Lycosidae; genus Pardosa; species Pardosa pseudoannulata. The sequence continues at coordinate 169,840,398 of CM063510.1, read as the reverse complement.
TAATAAAATATAGAAGTAAAAATTAAAAATTAATATACTAGTAACATTTAAAAAAATAAAAAATATTTTGAAATCATTCTAAATATATGTTTTAAAAAAATTATATATTTTCTCACTATATTAGGTATTATAGGCGCAGATCAGTTTTTTGCCACGGCCTCTAATGGACCTAATTACGGTCCTGTACTTTCGTTTAAATATGACTTAGTAGATTAAAACCTTTCGTATACAAGGTATTGAAAAAAATGTTAAGGGATGCAGGGGGAGGGTTCACTCCATGTCTAGGCATGCAGTATTAGTTTTCTATTCATATACAGTGTTTTTCCGGCAGGTTCTGGAACTGCCGGCGTGCAAGATACTCCTTGGCAGCTTTCACCTCCTTTCCTCCCACACACACACAATTACGGATTCCTACCAGATTCATAGCTTAGCCCAATGCTTATTATGTTCATATCACTTCTCCATATAACTGACTTGGATTGAAGAAAGTAAAAAATAAAAGTTTAAATCATTTTTAAGTTTATTAAAGTGGCTATCATGTAAAAAATTGAAACTTATATATGGGTTCATCAATATTCGATAGTTCTAAATGTTTACTCAATTTCTTTTCAATTTATACTACTAATATACTATTTAAAAAAAGATAATCAGGTAATACAATTTGATATTAATTATACATTATAACTTACATTTTATATCTTATTTCAGATGTATATTAATTGGGTGTTTTCTAAAAAAATAAAATAAAATAAAATAAAAGTCTTCTTTTTAGAATGAAGTACTATATTATAAATACTACTACTATATCAAGTACTATATTAAGTACTACAGCAGTCTTTTTCTTTTTCGTGACTAAAACGGCGTCTTCTTTTTGGCAAGACTGTTTTACGTTTAAAAACAGCATTTTCAGTGATTTGGCGACTTGGCGGTATTTAGAAAAAATAGATATTACTGGAAAATTCAAGAACCGAAGCTTTAAAACCATTATTAAGCGAGATAGCCTGGAAATTTCAAGAACTTAGCGAAACTCTCAAATCTGATATAAATACTACAACTCAGTAGGCGATTCTCAATGTTATTCAATCTGGATTGCTAATCTAGTACAGTTATCTGTTTAAGGTGTTAGAGACCTGTATTTCAAAACTGTTTCCTGTTGCATAAGCTGAATTGGTGCTACGTAATTGTGACTCGTGTTGCTGGAATTTCCTGCATCTTCTAGAAATTTCCTTGAATTAAAGTTTGGGATTTTCAAGACTGTTTAATCGATTCTCAAACAGCAGAACTCTGAAGCATGGTAAAATGTGTTTTGGTAAATTCATTCCTTAATATGCTCAAGCATATGAAGATATATGTATGTGTTATTTAATATATTCATCGTAAGACATTCAAAACATATTATAGAGAACAATTTTTTCAGTCTATGAATCGAAGATCTTGTGTTTAAATGTTATAATCAAGGACAATGTTTAAATTATTCAAAAAATTTGTATGTTAACACATTGTATGCGGGACACGTACCAGTAAGTTTTCTGACGATTGATACTTCAGCGCGGGTTACGTACTAGTAGTGATTAATGTAATAACATCTTTGTAGGTACAAAAACAACGGTATATACAGGAAAGCGAAGCTGAATGTTCTTGTCTACTACAAAGATTCTGGAAAAATTTAGACAAATAAAAACTAGTTTTTACATCAGTTGATGCGGAACCACAGAACGGCAAGGTTGATTAAAAAAATCAATTTAGATTTAAAATTAACTTTTTATTTATGCTTGAGTAAATGATATATATATATATATATATATATTATATAGATATATATGTATATTATATAGATATATATGTATTTATATATATGTTTATTTGTCTATTTATATATTTGTTTATATATTTCAATATAAAATACGGAAGGTTGGTTAAAAAATTAAATAATTTTCGATTTATTGAGATTTAACTGAATAACTAAATTTACGCTCAAAACGCCCGTTCCCGGTACAATTCCGCTGCGAAATGTACCAGCACACAATATGTTAACTCAAAGAAATTAACTTTAAAACTGAAATGTTCGCAAACAATTCTTTCATTACTTTACTTCTTTTTCTAAACAGAACATTTTCACTTCAACACAAATTCAGTCATGTTTTTTCGAACCCCTGCGATTTTTACTAAATATACTGCAAAGAATACATTTTATATTTTAATATTTTCTTTTCTCTTTTTTTTTTTCTGGAAGAGTCCATAATAATTTTCACTAGACTATTTTTTTAATTATATGCTCATTAGAACTTAATTTGAATATTCTCTAAGAGCTCCAGCTTCCATTAGGATATCCGTTTCGTCTTAAATTAGAATATTTTATCTCTTACGAATGACAATTTGGTGCTTTTTAATTACTGCAGTCATATCCTTTAATAACGGCAGTTTAAAATAAACTTTGTCGTTTAAAAAAAAAAGAAATGTATGATATATTCATTATTAGATTCCGGAAGCGGCTTTGTCCTAAATTAGCTGTCTTTTCAAAGCTCTTTTTTTACATAATTGTATAGTAATAATATTGACAGTAGAGCTTAAACTTTTTCCATTTATTACCTTTATACTCTCTTCTACAACGTAAAAGGAAGTACTGTAATTAAGAATTTTGTTCAAAATTCAAAGAAAATACTCGTATAATCCATGTATGAATAAATTTCAACGACAAGCACTATTATATCTGTATGTACATTCGAAATATTAACCCTGTAAGCGGTTCGCACGTACAATTCCGCCATCCCGATGATGTCTTCAAAGCGGTTGTCACGTACAATTATCAACCTCCAAAAACGCTCCGAAAATGGATGTAGTGTACATTTGTGCCAGTGCTTTTCCTCGTGGAATTTTGGGGTAATAGGGTCAGGTCGATTGTTTAGGAACTGCACCCCTCTCTGACTAACATTTATTGAGGGATGCACCACTATCCCCTGAGGCACAACGACGCTGATAGCTTTTCATGGCTTTCTAAATCTCTATTTCGTTTGCGGTAACAGACGTATCTCTAATTCCACCACTTAAATATCTTGGATGACTTTAGTAAAAAATATAAATAAGTCTCTCAAAGAATATTTTTATTTCTACTTTTAGAATCCATTATTTCTTATAGGATGATCATAGAGACTTGATGAGCTTTATGTGTATTAAAAATTAATAATCTATAATATCTATTTATAACCGGAAATAAAGGGACAATAACAAGTGTGAGTTTCCCGTATTCCATTCTAGACTAAGGGTGAAGTAAAAAATCATACAACGCTTTGGCCACTGACACAGTAAACCTTTATCGTATATTTGGAGACTTTTTTTCTCGATATGTTCCACTCGGAGGGTTAACTATCAATTTTGACCAATTCTGAACTAGTGTCAAGTAGTTCTTTTTCCTTGACGTCTGTCTATACGTATCTCACGTAATTAAAGGGTAGAGGGCGTATTAGAGGGTAGATTTCATGTATGACAGCATAACTTCTAGTTGTGCACCACACTTTTTGGTTGCGTTCTGAACTCTATATAACGAAATATTTTAATATAATGAGTAATTACGCTTTGGGCATAATTGAAATTTGATTACTCGTAGAATAGGCCGAAATCTGGTTCGGAACCGGAATTCGTGGGTTGGAATCCCACTATAGCATGGTTGTTCGGAGTCGTTCGGAATCGGCCCTCATGTTACAAAAAGTAGACCTTTGCACTCCAAAACCAAAAATTAATTTCTAATAGCAATCTGAACAAAATATAATGGAAAATTTCAGCATAACGGGAATGAATGCTGTATAGACATAATTAAAATCAATTGATCAGAGGTTGCATTGAGGAATGGAGTTATTTTCCCTTGCAGACAACGTTTGTATTTAGAACTATTATATCTACTAGCATATAGCCCGTCAACTGACGAGATCAGTAAAACTTTTAATTTTCTAGAATTGTAAAGTACTCTATGAGGCCGGGTAAAAAATTGGTTTGTTTTTGGCTGAGAATTATCTGGTACACGCTTAATAATTTGTTATCTTTACTAACCGCATGTTAGTTGCCAACTGTGTGATTATGTGACTACTTGTAAATCAATGATTGCATAATGTACATTCAGACTGGTATGTCTGTCTAAAAGTGACAAACAGAATCTATTTGCACCATTAAGAGCACATATGTGGGTGGGACTCATGTGCCCCTATAGACTCCAGCCGAACTATGACCGAATGGTTAGGGGGCTGGCCTTCGGAAACCGAGTTCGTGAGTTCGAATCCCACAGTGGCATGGATGTTCTAAGCCTTTAGGAATCGGCTTTAATCAGTAGGTACCGATCTCATTAGCCCTCGAGTTGCAAAAAGTAGACCGTAGCGCTTCAAACCAAACCAAAACCTATTGACTCCTAAGAGTTAAAGCCGATTTCGAAGGGTTACGAACAACCCTGTCATCGGCAGAATTCGAATCTATCAAGTCCGGTACCGAATATCAGATCCTTCCTGTTCAGCCCTTTTCCGGACATTGGTCAGACGTTGCTAGAGGTAACAGAGTAACACGTTTATCGCTTTCAAAATTAGTATTTTGTAATTTATATATATATGCCACGCCTTTCATCTAGATCTCATTATAGTGGATTAGAGTTAATCAACGATCTTTTACAATAAGTGACTGAAAGTTTCTAATTATCTTTAGTCGACTTTCAAGAGATTGTGTCGTAATATTTTTTATAAATACTTATCTAATTTTTTTATAAATAGTTCTCTATTCGACTCTCAGATATTATTTCGGTATATTTTCCTTTCCTTACATTTCTTAAAATATTAAAATGTTTTTCGTATAATGAAAATAGGATAAATATTATAGGGACCCTAATATGCTGGCTTTTCGGTGTATATCTTATTCCCTGTTTTAATGATAATCTAACTAAATCTTTATCGAGCCGTACAGGATGTATGTCGCAGCACTGTATAAAATGTAAAGACTTTTGCCATGCGCTCGAAGTAACGGGGCGTTCAAAACAAATATCTAATGTTCTTTTGTTTTTGTTTTTAACAGAAAACCAAATGAAAAGTAGAAAGCTACGTTTTCACAGCGGTGTTAAGAAAAAAAAAAAACCTCACTGAAAACTGCTATGTCTGTAGCTTTACGCAATTAGCTGTAAGCTGTAGGTCTTGATAAAACCAGAACTACTTACTTTTTTATCAGGTATTGGAATTAATAACATTTTAGTGACCAATTGTGGCATTAAATCGTTCTTATCATGTAGGGGTTTTGGTCTGGTTATTCCATAATCTAACAGTAATTTCTAATTAAAAGCTTATCGTGTCATATAGGTTTCGTTGAGAGTTTTTGTCTTCTTTTTTGCTACAAGAGGGATAATGAGATCGGGATCTTCTCCTTAAAGCCTCTTACGAACGGCTACGAACATCCATGCAAAAGTGGGATTCGAATGTCGTGTAGGACATATGTACTACAATATAGTACTATCTATGTACTACAATATAGTACTATCTATGTACTACAATATAGTACTATCTATGAACTACAATATAGTACCATGTATGCACTACAATATAGTACCATGTATCTACTACAATATAGTACTATATAATACAAAATAGTACCATCTACTACAATATACTATTATCTATCTACTACAATATAGTACTATCTATGTACTACTATGTAGTACTATCTATATAATACTATGTAGTACTATCTATATAATACTATGTAGTACTATTTATATACTACTATGTACTGCTTAAGGCTGTTTCAAAGGGCTACAAACATCCATGGCAGCAGTGGGATTCGAAGTCATGATCCCCGGTACCAGATCAGCATTTTACCCACTCGACCATAATTTAGTCTAAGATGCATAGGTAGGATGAGCATTATAGTATTATAATTGCAGTTCCAAAATTCAAATTGTTTAGTACACACCTGATATCTTGTATTAGAAAAGATGTAATTAATTGTAACTTAAATTAATTTAAATATTTTATATTTCTTAGAAAGTTCAACCCTGCGAGAGCAAATTTAAATTATTTGTCTAAATATAAATATTTTTATAATAGTATTAAGGAACTTATACCATCTATATGATTTTTATTTAAAGAAATTACATGAACTCTATCATGATTTATTACTTTCTATGAGACATATTATTTTTTAATTAATTTAAATTATAAATATTTGTATATTAATATTAATGAATTTGTTATCTTTATCATTTTTTATTTAAAAACTATTTTAGATGCCATAGATATTTGAGTCATGTGAGAGTTAGATTATGTTTAATGAATAAAAAAGAAGGTATGAAATAATAGTAATATAAAAATTTTTATCTAAATTTATTTAAATTTTTTACATGACAGAGAAATTTAGGAGCGATGCAAGAGTTGGATTAAATAATTTATTTAAATAAAAAACATAAAAATGGTATAAATTACGTACTTCTAATATAAAACTATAAATTAATAAAAAGAAAACACCGCTATGACTCTTAAATTTTTTAATCGTCGTGTTTTCTTCATCTCTGTCATCATGACGCTGTAGTCAACACTGAAGTAAAAAAAATATGAATCTGTCAATTCATCCTTGGGAATATACGCACATAAATTTGTATATATCTGCTATGGGTCGCTACTATATTACCCCACTAACCCCGTGACGTCACGAATGCGAGATATTAATGTCGGCGTAATGGAACAAAATGCAGTGAAAATTCGCTGCGTCACGTGTTTTCGTCAGACTTCATAAAAAATTCATGGCGATTCAATGATGCGTCGCTCACTCTTCTATTCTGTTTTGGAAGCAGCCTTTTCTTAACGGTCGTAATTTCAAAAGAGTTAACACATGAGAGACGTGTCACCTTGGGATGGTTCAGACATATGTTCCTCAGTCACCGGCTAGCGTTAAAAGAAATATATGTGTTAACGCTCGTGCTACGGAAGAAAATGCTCTTTTCAATGGAAGAAACGGTCTAATTTTAATGAATGGTTGGAAAAGGCTTAAATATATAAATATTTTAGCTTTGAAAGTGTTCTAATAAATATAATCTCGCTCATTTCGTAGATGAAAATCAAAGGTAAAATTCATTTTTTCCAATGGACAGTTATACGTAATATTTTATAACGCTAATATGGAAGTGAATGCTAGGCAATAACCAAATTGCATGAAAATAAATGGTTGACTTTGGAACGAAAATCTTAAGAAAAAAAAATTTGGTGCAGTTCAAGAGAATAATTTTTGGACATCCTTATTCAATTTTGAAATTTATAAAAAATATAAACAACCTCATGTTGTTAGTCATGAAAATCAGTAGACTGCGATGGCTTGGACACCTATTCCGACTCGATGACATAAACCCAGTAAAACAGCTCACTTTCACTAATCCCATGGGGCAGAGGAAGACCACCAATTAGGGACTTAACTACTGTCAAAAAGGGAAACTGGAGGAGTCTTGAAGCAGATAGGAACGACTGGGAAAAACTGCTTGGCCTGTAACAGGCTGTAGTGATTTAGAAGAAGAATCTATATCAGGCCTTGAAAACACAACACACATCTGTGGGTCGAATACTTAAAGCATTTTGTTACACACACACGCATATATATATATATATATATATATATATATATATATATATATATATATATATATATATATATATATATATATATATATATATATATATATATAGTTAGGTAGATATAGGTAGATATAGTCTTCATATCTATCCATATTATGTATAATCTACATCCAGTTTAACATTAAAGTGCAGTATTATAATACTTTTACTGTTCATAAATATGCAATATAATATTTAAAATTATATATTTGTAATCGGTGTTTTTTAAACTACTACAAACTTAAAATACTGATTAACACATTGTGTGCGGATATATTTCGTAGCGAAATTGTACCGGGAGCGGGCGTTTTGAGAGTCAATTTAGTTATTCAGTTAAATCTCAATAGATCAAAAATTATTTAATTTTTCAACCAACTTTTCGTATTTTATATTGAAATATATAAACAAATATATAAATAGAAATATATAAATAACAACCATAAGATTTTTGTAAATAAACAATATATTTTTAGTGGATAATTTATGGTAGTATCGTAAATATCAAATAGAAATAGTAGTATATAATTTTCATTTTTCGAATTATGTTATATATAAACATTTTTAAACTATAAAAAAAATGAAAAGAACAATCATAAAACTAATAATGTAAAAGCTAGTTTTTATTTGTCTACATTTTTCCAGGATCTATGTAGACAAGAACATTTAGCTTCATTTTCCTGTATGTACCGTTATTTTTGTTCCTACAAACAAACCATGATGTTACACTAACCCGTACTACTACGTGACCCACGCTCAAGTATGAATCGTCAGAAAACGTACCAGTACGTGTCCTGCGCTCGAGTATCAATCGTCAGAAAACGTACTAGTACGTGTCCCGCATACAATGTGTTAAAACTCTAAATAATATCAAGGCTGGATAAATTGTAGTCCTTAGTCCATGAAAATACATGGACAGTTTGAATTAATCATTCGCTCATAGGTCTAATCTAGGATATATTTTGTTTTAATCTAGAATATTTTTTCATTTGTGTAATAATTCGAAAACTTAACTGAGTCTGTTCTACATTTGTTTAAAGATGGAAAAAGTTTGTAATGACTAAGATAGTAATCTGGAAATATGGTTCTTGACTATTAAATTCAGCCAGCAAACAGAAGATTATTTGCAAATAAATGCTTGCATAGTGTGCTGTGTAAAATAGACCAGCGGAATCTATTTGTATCATTAGCAGCACATTATGTGGGTGGGACATACATACTCCAAAGAGTTAAAGCCGATTTCGTAGGGTTACGAACAACCCTATCGTTGGCAGGATTCGAACATATCAAGTTCTGTACTAAATATCAGATCTTTCTTGTTCATCCTTGTTCCGGACATTGTTTAGCTGTTGTTAAAGGTAACCGAGTAGCAACTTTATCGCTTGTCAAATTAGTATAATTTTATAATTTATATATATGCGCCACGCCTTTTATCTATGTCTCATTATAGTGGATTAGAGTTAATCAACGATCTTTTATTATGTAAGTGACTGCAAGTTTCTAATTATCTTTAGTCGACTTTCAAGAGATCGTGTCGTAATATTTTTTTTTATAAATTCCTTAACTCTAAGATATTGCTTTGATATATCTTCCTTTTCCTTCATTTCTTAAAAAATCCTTCCTTCCTCAGTGGCATGACAGCCCAGGATGGGCCTTAGCCTTCTCTAGAATTCCATACCAGGCAGTCCTATCTTTGGCTCTGGATTTCCAATTTGAAATTTTCAAGGATCTTATGTCTTTCTCAATGCAGTCTAACCATCTAAATTTTGGTCGTCCTCTCATTCGGGTTTCTATTGGTTTGGCCGTAAAAACTTTTTTGTGGATCTATTGTCATTAAGTCGAACTAGGTATCAGGCCTATTTTAATCTATGTAAGCTAATAAAATTAATTATATCTGGGTTTTTATATGTTCTGTATGATTCAGTATTTGTTCTTCTTCTCCATATACCATTTACATTAATTCCCCCAAAAATACTTCTCAATATTTTTCTCTCAAAAACTGCTAGGGTTTCCTTGTCTCTTTCTGTCAATGCCCAGGTTTCAGCTGAGTAAGTCAAAACAGGTCTTATTAGGCATTTATACAATATTATTTTAGTCAATATTTTAATGTACTTAGACTTTAAATATTTCTTTAATCCAAAAAACATCGATTAACAGCAGTAATTCTGCTATGAATTTCAACAGATATGTTATTTTGTGTATTAATTTCCGAACCTAGGTATATAAACTGCTTTACATTCTCAAATCTATAACTGTCTATTTCTAAGAAGGAGTGATTATATTCTGATTTTAAACAAGGCATATATTTGGTTTTTCTTAAAAAATATTAAAATGTTTTTTTTTATATTATGAAAATATGATAAATTTTAAAGTGGCCCTAATGAGTCTTTTAGTTGTATACATGTGATACAAACTTTAAATACTGATTAAATCTTTAAATGACATCTAGGCTAGATTAATTGTAGTTCTTACTCCATGAAAACACATGGACACTTTCTGTTAAGCATTCCCTCATAGGACGTTATCTAGGATATATTTTGTTTTAATCTAGAATATATATATATATTTTTTTTCATTTAGGTAATAATTCGAAAACTGAACTGCCCCAGTTCTACATTTGTTTAAAGATGGGAAAATTTTCTAATGACTAAGATAGTAATCTTAAAATATGGTTGTCGACTATTCAATTCAGACAGGAAACAGACAATCTTAACATTTTTCAGAAATAAACTATTTCCAATGAAGCAATGTTGTAAACACTATGTGCAGTTTTTAAAAGACTAAGAAAAATTCTATACACTGCAATTATGTCATACTTTCAGAACACAGTGCAAGTCTGATGAGTACGATATTATCTATTGTCATTGTTGGAAAGTTTAGAAATGACTTTAATTCATGCTCCATTTAAAAAATTAAAGAAAGGAAAAGCTAAGACGGAGTAAATGCGATGAATTTGTTGACTGTTAATGGAAAACACTATGGGTTTTTTTATTATGGGAATGACAACATTTATTCATATCAAGAATAATTGCGAAAGATGCCTCTAGCAATGTTCCACAATGGAGTCGAAATATTTCATTTACTTTTTTAAGAGCAGAAATTGTTTGCTTACCATTGTAAGTTACTTCGTACATAAGCACAATGTAAAGCAAAACCTCTTGGTTGTGTAACCTCAATGATTCAACTTTCTTGCATAGCTTTACCAGGTAAGAACATCTAGCTCATTCTATTTTGGTATCTTAAACTATTCGCAAAGTCATGCATATTACTAACATAAACTGATGATATAGATTTAATGCAGTTCACTATCGAATAATGGTAGATCCAGCCTTAATGATGCAGATGGTTTTTGGTTTATATCTGAATGATGATCACTAGTTTCAGTAATTGATGTTCAGTACCTGTGGTATTGAATCCTATATCTGACATGGATGTTAATTTGAAAGCGACTGAGAAAAGTAAGTTCAGCTGTGTGTGATTTAACGGCACGGGATCCTCGAGTAGCGTGTGGGTGTCGAAATGGTTATGACACGACTTCCAGCTTAGAAACAATAACAACGTTTATTCTTGATTAAATAGAAGTTATGTACAAATTTTCCGAATGGAAATCACAGAACTCAGGGGACCTGTTGCTGACCTAAAGGACCCAGGTTCGAGGCGAACGAAAAAAAAACAATCTGTGGTGAGGTGCCGACAGATACCATTGTACAGGAGGTACAACTGGAACTCATTGAGACCCACACAAAACTGGAGAAAGGCTCTCCAAAAAACCAACCTCAACTCCAGTTTCCTTCCGCTCATATCTGTCTTAGTAACTCTCTCTGGCGAAAAACTCGCGCCGCCTAAAGTCACCTTTCGCTTCTTCTCATTGGATTTTTCTTCTCGCGTCTCCGTCCTGGTAGTCTCTGACTGTCCTTCTGTGGCGCCTCACAGTGTGACTTTTCGGTGTCGCGTCCGACCTCCCGATTACCTCGGACATCTTAAGGCGTGGTCGAAGCGAAAACCCCAGTCAAACCTCAGTGTCAAAACCCCAGACAGAAAGTTGCATTGACTGGACTTTATTGTGAAGCCAATGGGGTTTAGCGATGTCACAGTGATTAGATTTTCAGTTACAAAATATAGACCTAAAGCTCCCGAGTAAGTTCAAACCCGTTTAAATATTCTCAGAAAACTTGTACTGAGTATTCAAAGCATCTATTTCACCTCAAATATATTTGTATCGTTTTCTTCCATAAAGAGTTCGAATTCAATAACTTGTACTCACTCCAGCACTACGCATTAATTTTGGCTTAGCTCAACTAATTTTATAAAATTTATTTATGTAACACTGTCTCTGTTTTAGTGGCACCATGCAATTTTATAAATATTGCTGCCTAAAATCTAACTCACAATACAAGGAAATGATATTACTCACAATGGAACATGGCCGAATGCCAGACCTACGGTGAGACATAAAAATCCACTGACAACAATTCTAGCTTTCATTTACGCCCGAGCCGAACAATGGCCGAATGGTTAGGGTACTGGCCTTCGAAACCGGAGTTCGTGGGTTCGAATCCCACTATGGCATGGATGTTCGTAGCCGTTCGGAATCAGCTTTAAGCAGTAGATCCCGGTCTCATTAGCCCTCGTGTTGCAAAAAGTAGACCGTAGCGCTCCAAAACCAAACCAAACCAGCACTACGCAAATCTAGCATCAACAGAGCTCAATTATTACAGTTAATATATGTCTGTTTATTGCAGCTGTGTGTATAATCCTATTCACATAAGAAAAACTGGGGATAACTTAGTGTTATTCTACAGATACCTTTTCAAAAATTAATCAATCAATTCAGTTGAAAATACTAAGTTATGATTTTTATAGGATTTTGCTTAGTAAAATATTTGGTCAAAGTGCAAAATAATTTTAGTCTACTGTCACTTTTAGGTTAGATTGAAATACCTTGTAATTAACACAAAGAACATTTTATTTAATATTCAAAGTGCTAATCATAACATTTTATAATGTCGTAACAATTTTTATTCGCCTAAAACTGGAAAATATGAAAAAAAAATTATCTAAGTTATGAATGAGAAAATTATGCTTTTCTGCAGGATTCGCAAATTGAAAGCAGACCGGAAAGCATCAACTGTATCTTTTAGTGTCAATCTTTTAAGCTCTCTTTTCCATGGGTATCAACGATAGATACACATGAGACCAAAGTCTCATTTCGGATTTAAATAGCTGTAAAAATACATGTAGCATTTACATAGTATTAAATACACAAATTCATTTTCCATTTTATTGAATTGGTTCACAAATCTTAAGTGCTATATAAAATAGACAAAAGTAAGAATTTTACAAAATTGTTTGAAAGCTGTATTGATAAAGTACAATACAAATGCATTGATAATCACCTATATAGTAATAGTCTACGTTATCTGTCCGTCTGTCGTCGAAATTATGAAGTGGTTGGACCTGGAATGGATAGAGGCATCCATATTGGATTCTTGATGAGTTAGGGTTATCCAAATTCAAAGCGAGTTCGAAATCTTTCGAAATCCACCCCTTCCCTCATTTTCGACCGTTTAATGCTGTTATTTCAAACCCTATTTTTCTCTGTTAAGAGCAGGTGATTAAATTCATCAATTTATCCCATGGTAAGTAGATGAAATTAACATTTTTTTTTCTAGCATTATGACGCCATTCCTTTAACCATCTCATTAGATTATTTCTTATTTTGAATATCGTCTGCATTATTTTCATACGTTTTATCACTTAACTTGGATACTACGTAAAGATTTTTCTTTTATTTTTAGCTTAAATAATAGATTAGGCACATATATGATAATTTTAAATTGAATCATCGATTACTTTTTGTTGAAATGAAAATTTTATCACCAGTGTTAACAACAAATTCTTTTCATAAAAGTCTAGGAGTCTATTTCAAGCACTAATAAATATCTATCGTTTAAGTTATATATCCTTCAAAATTAAGAAGCTTGTTCTTTGTGTGTTTGTTTTTTATACCTAATCACACGGTTTACAATCGATTCTCTCAATTTTGGACGTCATTCATATATAGCGCCCAATAATCATTGTCGATATTAAAACCTCTGTTGTCCATCCTATCACGTAATATGACAAGATAAATTAAAATTGGCAACTAACATGTGGTCAGTAAAGATAAACAAATTGAGCTTTTACCGGGTAATTCTCATCCGAAAAACAATTTTTTTTACCTGCCTCATAGGGTACTTTACATTTCTTTAAAATTAAAAATTTTACTGATCCCGTCTTGTGAAGGGCTATATGCTAGTATATAAATATTTACCTAAGACCTTTTGGTCAAATATTTAGAATTTAGCACAAAAAATCCTTAAGCCATTTGCAGCAGATTCATAAGAGTATTACTAGTCAACTTTAAACCTATGTTTCTATTTTGTGAAATTCCTCGATGAGTATACAGATTCACAACAATACGCAACAATAAAAATTGAAATTAGGCGGAAAGTACTTCTTTTTAAGAGCGGCTCTTTTAATATAGGAAAGTCTAAAAATGTTATTGAGATAAACATCTGTTCCATTTACAATGGCTCTTAACTTTCTTATAATTTTTGTTACTGTGCTGCTTTTGTAATATTAATTTCACAAATTGAAGAATTATTTACAGTAACTATGCGAATGAATATATTTACAGTTTAAGCATGAGACTTGCACACCACTAGTCAATAGAAGAGATGGTCAAATTACGACACAAGGACCAGCTCAGACTCGACTAAAATTTCAAGCCGTTCCATGGCATTTTTTTAATGTTATGACTATATTATAAAATACTTAACCCTCTAAGCGGTTCACACGTACAATTCCGCCAAACCGATGAAGTTTTAAAGTACAATTTTCGATCTCCACAAACGCTCCAAAAATGAATGTAATGTACATTTTTGCTTTAGTTCTTTGCCATAAGGAGTTTTGCGGTAGGAGGTTCAGTCGATTGTTTAGGAACTCACCCCTCTTTGACTGGCATTTATTGAGGGATGCACCCCTACCTCCTGAGGCAGCCGGGACTGGTGGCGTAGTCCTGTAACCCAAGTTCCTGGGGGGCTGGAACTGCGAACGCGGAGGTAGTGGGTTCTGTACCCGCTCACTCGGTCTTCGGACCACAACTACTTACCTCCTGAGGCACAAAGACGTTGATAGCTTTTCATGGCTCTGTAAATTCTATTTCGAATTATTTCGTTCGAGGTAACAAATGTATCTCTAATTGCACCACTTAAATATCTCGGATGACTTTAGTAAAAAATATAAACAAGTCTCTCAAAGAATATTTTTATTTGTAATTTTAGAATCCATTATTTCTTATGGGATGATCTTCGAGACTCGACGAGCTTTATGTGTATTAAAAATTAGCAATATATAATATCTATTTATAACCGGAAGTAAAGGGACAATAACGAGGGTGGGTTTCCCGTATTCCATTCTAGTCGACAAAGGGTGAAGGAAAAATCATAGAACGCTTTGGCTACTGACATAGTTAACCTTTAGCGTATATTTTGGAGACTTTTTTTTCTCGATGTGTTCCACTCGGAGGGTTAAAGGAAATGATAGTAAGGCTTCTCCGTCAACTAAACCTGAATTAAAATTTCTAATTTAATCAATGCAAAATAATTAAAATTTTATTGAAAATTAAATTTATCTCCTAGGAGACTTTTTATACAGAGCCTCATGTAGCTGTAAACTTCGATTTAATTCTGAATAACAGTTAGGAGACCCCTGCTATTTCTCGACGATTCTTAAAGAAGTATCCGCAGGGATCGCATCATATATAAAACCATGCTCAGAAGGGATTCACATGGTGCAGTTAAATTAAACAACTAGATCTAGTCGCATGCATTTATTTAAGATAGAAAAATGAATGACGTAGAGCTCTGGATTTCAAACTAAACTAATGTTATAGAAGTTTAAAATACTGAAAGTACACACAAGTTACATAAACAAACATCAGCACCTTCGATGCAACAGAGAGCTATCTTATAGGGTCACATCGACTCTTATATAGGTAGACAACATATACATCCATTACAGATACTTAAAAAGATACTGTATTGCCACAAATAAAAATACGATAATTATAAAACTTTTCTCATAACAATTATCATTACAAATCAATGAATTCATGTTACAATAACATGTAAAAATACATTACAATATTTATAATACATATAAGATATTATTTACAAGGACATTACGTCGACGGCCTTAATCAGAAATGATGCGTATGTCGTCAATCTTCGAATCAAAACGAGGCAACAAGTTTAGTTGTTATTTCGTAATCACCACACAGTTGTATTACAAGATTTAGTCTACCCTCACATTTTCGAGAAAAATAAATACGAATACGAAACAATTTGTGCTAATCGAAAATATGCAGTTATAAGTCCAACTCTATAGCATTTATATCTATAAGAGTTCTATAGACGGTAAGAAGCTGTCTTATAGTTAAAAAATAAAAACTTGTTGAAATAACTCAGGTGATTTCCATTCTTTTTTTTAAATCTGATAACATATCTTGATCTCAATCATTAACATTTTTTAATCTCTTTTCTAAGATAACACATCCTACGATCCAAAGTGTTTCTCAAAATTATTCATTATTATACACATTAGATTTTATGCACTTCGATTTTAGGCAGTGCTTCAACTATTCGTAGAAATACACAACTGTTCGTTGAACCTGTAAGTAAAATTAGCATACATACTCCCAGCATTGGTCCAAAGGTTCAATTTGGGCTTAATTAAATATGCATAAAAAAGAGGGAACTGCGAAAACTCAATAATTTTCAAAGGCGGCCATTGCGTGCGAGTCCAGAATCCTGATCGAGGTCCCGCCGTTTTAATTTCTCGGCTCCATTTGTTATAGTTTGCTAATGACTGGCCTCAAACGAGTTGAAGGCGTCTACGACATACTTATAATAAACGGTTATTATCCGGTGGGTATGTTCATTTGCATAAATTCGCTCGAATAGTTTTCTTTTTCGAATAGCAGTGATTGTTTTTCTGTGTCATCGTGTACTCTCGTTTAACACCGGGAGGTTTCACTATAGGCCATCACATCAAATTGGGTGATTTTTCTTTGCAAATCAGCCTTCGCTCTATTCATTAAAATAAAGATCTTTTGGGATAGGTGAGAAAACTCAATGAATGGGAAATCGTGATTAGAGATCTGTTTTGTGATTTGGTGAGTTTAGCCAGTGGTTTAATGTAAGATTATTACCGCCCTGATCAGAAGACAAAATTTGCCATAAGTGGTAGATGTAAAATTAGCTACCCTCCACATACAAAATATATTATAGAAATAAAATTCTCTACACCGACAAAAATAATGTTCTAAATTCACTATGACTTTTATTTATAAAAAACTTTTATTAACTAGAAAACAAAATATGATTGTGAATACACGTTTTAAAATGTGATACTTTGTATGGTCTACCTCATGGTCGATTAACAATAATCGACCATTAAATTTGCTTGGTTTTAGAGAAGATAACAAGTTTAAAAAAAATGCTAAATTTAGCATAAACCGGTACTATAAATACGCATAAGTAATTTTGCTAAAGGGACTGTAAATTAAGTGGTTCCAGGAGCGTACGCAAGGGGAGGAGTTAGAATTTAAACACCCCTTTGATCTCAGACAAAATGGAAAAAAAATATTTTGGTAGAAATTATGAGGGCTATTATTTATTAAAATTATGATCCCTCCCCTTGAAAAAATTCTGCTTACTCCACTGAGTGGTTCGAATCGAGGCTGTAATTTTAAGCCTAAGCAGATGTTTACCACTTGGACATAAATGAATGGTAGGATTGTGTTCAGTGGATTTCTATCGGTCTGGCTTTCTGCAAAATTCTATTGTAATTTTATTTCCTTGTATTGTGAGTTAGATTTTACCCGGTATTATTTCTAAAATGTACTTTGTGTTCAAGGACTATAATTTTTTCTATTTTTCTACTACCAAAGGTGTCGATTCATTAAGGAATTTCTTTGATATATACATATCTATACATATCTACCTCTGGTGAAAGTCCAGATCTCTATATATTAATGAACTATTTAAAAATGGAATTACTGGAAAATATATAAATTAAAAGCTATAATATTTTTTAAAAAGTTGACTGCTGAAACATGATATACATTATTATACGGTGACATTTTTTATTTTGAAAGTTGATGCTAGAAAGCAGAAAATTATAAAATAAAAATTTTATAGATTTACATTAATATATATGTAATATTAATTTAAAAGCAGGGGTTTTGTTTGGCTTAGCAAAGAACTGACAAGAAACACGCAAAACTCTTATCAGGGTTGATTTTAATTCATAAAGTCTGCTCGCTATTTAGAAAAACTTAAATTATATATATTTATGCAATAATACATGCAATACACTATTATCTGCGTAGATTTTGCTTAGCCATTGGTGAACCCTGTATGAAACGTGGTTTTCTGTTGGGAGGTGTACATTTTAGTAATAAATTCGTGTGTTTAAAACTCAACTTGACACGGATGTGTACGGTATGTCTTTCAGAATGCATTATTAGCAATAAGTTCAGTTTAAATTAACTATTTTGTTTTTGCAGAAGACGAACTGTAACGTTCTAAAAAAACCAACAGTAGGTTCATGTTTAATAAATATGTAAGTTTAAAAAATTTGTTTAAAATTTTTGTTTAATAAATTTGTCTTATAAATTTGTTTAATAAATTTGTAAGTTTAATAAATTTGTTTAATAAATTAATCTTGTTTAATAAACTTTGGAAGTATATATAATAGACTATAGTTCTAAAAAACAAAATAGCACCTAGCAAGGTATTCCGATTTAATGACCTCATGTGAAATCACATGGACTGTAGTGCTTCAGCATAACTAGCATTAAATCCCAGTTTAATAAGCTTTTTGTTACCAAATCTGAGCTGTAGTGTTAGAAACGAAACAGCAGTGGGTTCTGGAATTATGAATATGTTTACCACTCGAACATAAATAAATGGTAGGATTGTGTTCAATAAATTTCTATCGGTCTGGCTTTCAGCGAAATTCTATTGTGAGTAATTTTGTTTCCTTGTTTTATGAGTTAGATTTTATGCAGTATTATTTCTAAAATGTACTTTATGTGTTCAAGGACTATATTTTTTTTCTATTTATCTGCTACCAAATGTGTCGTTTCATTAAGGAATGTCTTTGATATATACATATATATATATATATATATATATATATACATATCAACCTCTGGTGAAAGTCCAGATCTCTATATATTAATAAACTATTTTAAAACGGAATTACTTAAAATATTTGTACTAAAAGCTGTATTCTTTAAAAAAAATTCTGACGGCTCCAACATGATAGACATTATTTTTCAGTAACATTTTTTATTTTGAAAGTTGATGCTAGAAAGCAGAAAATTATAAAATAAAAATTACATAGATTTACATTAATATATATGTAATATTAATTTAAAATCAGGTGTTTTGTTTGGCTTAGCAAAGAACTGACAAGAAACACGCAAAACTCTTATCAGGGTTGATTTTAATTCATAAAGTCAGCTCGCTATTTAGAAAAACTTAAATTATATATATTTATGCAATAATACATGCAATACACTATTAT
Source organism: Pardosa pseudoannulata (assembly GCA_032207245.1). Lineage (NCBI taxonomy): Eukaryota > Metazoa > Arthropoda > Arachnida > Araneae > Lycosidae > Pardosa > Pardosa pseudoannulata. The sequence goes on along the minus strand of CM063510.1, from coordinate 169,821,142 downwards.
CTGCATAGATTTTGCTTAGCCATTGGTGAACCGTGTATGAAACGTGGTTTTCTGTTGGGAGGTGTACATTTTAGTTATAAATTCGTGTGTTTAAAACTCAACTTAACACGGATGTGTATGGTATGTCTTTAAGAATGCATTATTAGTAATAAGTTCAGTTTTAATTAACTATTTTTTTTTACAGAAGACAAACTGTAACGTTCTAAAAAAACCAACAGTAGGTTCACGTTTAATAAATTTGTAAGTTTAATAAATTTGTTTATTAAATTTGTTTAAAATTTTTGTTTAATAAATTTGTTTTATAAATTTGTTTTATAAATTTGTTTAATAAATTTGTAAGTTTAATAAATTTGTTTAATAAATTAATCTTGTTTAATAAACTTTGGAAGTATATATAATAGACTATAGTTCTAAAAAACAAAATAGCACCTAGCAAGGTATTCCGATTTAATGACCTCATGTGAAAACACATGGACTGTAGTGCTTCAGCATAACTAGCATTAAATCCCAGTTTAATAAGCTTTTTGTTACCAAATCTGAGCTGTAGTGCTAGAAACGAAACAGCAGTGGGTTCTGGAATTATGAATATGATCCTTCGTAATACAGAAGGTGAAATGTAGTGCCCGATGAAATAAGTATTAGGTCCAGATTCAATAATTCTCTTGTTATAAAATATGAATTGTTGAACTTCAAATAAAAAAAATTAGGTTCCGTTTAAAATAAACTTCATTTTACGAAAGATGGACTTATCTACTCTTGACTTTTTAGGTATTTCTAGGTGTAATTAGTCCTCGTGTTACAAAAGGTGTAGTACTCGAAACTAACGATCACTAGTCTCCAAATTATTGATCACTCGTGTTGACAAAGATAAGGTGGAGCACTGCAAACAAATCAACCTGTTAATCATAAGCAATTATAAGCTCAGAAAGATAGTCATTTAGGTGGGGCGCTCCCGGTATCGATGATGTGGGTCCGAATTTCATTCGCATGATTGTTAGAAGCTATTTTAATTTGTCTTTAACCCTCTCGTGGGTCGTGGGAAAATTACTTCCCACCTATACGATCTTACAAAACACACATGTGGGAAGCGCAGAACCCATTCTAATATATTGGTCTTGCTATTGGAATGACGGGAAGACTAATTCCCGCTTCGGTTTTTCACTGTCATCTATTGTTCGATAAATTGAATAAAATTAGCAGTTCTGTTTTGAAAGTTTGGAAACGTGGAGTGAAAAATAAATGGCCCACGAATTGATTAAGTTGTGAGTCCCGGTCCCAACATCCCTTTTGCCTTTTGTAGCAAAAGGGTAGAACGTAACACTCCAAACCAGAACCAAAATAGACTAAGCCTAAATTTTTAAAATTGCATAGTAATATTAAAGAATTAAACTAATTCGATTTTTCTATTCTATTTTGTATTAAACTTCGTTTAACTAACCTGTTGTCTTTTGGTAGATTTTGTTTAAAGTTATAGATTTACATGAAGCCAATTAAATCCGTCAGGGCGGAAATCCAGCAGCGCAAGTCCGACGAGTGATTTTTTCCAAATTAGTCATTAGCAATGTATTTTGGAAATAGTCCGTGAATTGTTTAAAAACAAAGAATTTGCATACCAAAAAGTCTTCGATCTAAATTTGCACTTGCTTAACTCTTATTTTTAGTAGGCAATGAGTAATTTCTTTTTTCGCTGATCCGTCATGCATTTTCTTAGGTTGTAATAACGTGTAATAATAGCATGCAATGGCTTATGATCTCATCCTTCAGCCTCGAGGTACCCCGTAATTTTCGGTGCGTGTGAGGTCACCGGGGAAAAACACTTTGCCAGGTGTTTAATTCTAATGGCATAATTAAGAGCGTGGAAAAGAGAGCGTTTAATTTTCACGTACATTTTTAAACGAGAAGCTATTAAGCGGAACCGCGTAAATATTCAAATGAAATTTTCTTTTAATGCAAGGCTCTGTATTTTTCTGACTTGCTGTATAATTTTAAAACCTGTGGTTGTTAAATATATCCCTATATTCATCAAAATTCAGGAATGACTGACACGGCTTATATATAGGATACCATAGGCGGTCTTCTACATTTGATTTTCATAAATATAGGGTACGTAAATTGAGCAGAACTTAAAATTTCAGTAATTAATTTATCTATGATTTCTAGATCTGCCAAGCGCAGGTTATACTTAAAAATAGGGTACTGCTTTGCAAATGTGGTGAAATTATTGGCTATGTTTTCTAAAACAAATGGTAAACTAAACAAACTATTAATGGTTCACTATATCTATTTTTTAAGCATTACGTATATTTAATATATAATAAAACTGTTGTTCAAGGAGAGTTTGATATAAATATAATATAATATAAATTAAATTATAGATACAGATTGTGCGGATCTGGCGAGATCGGGAGAAAATGTTTGGCTACCACTCTTACAGCTTTATCGCCAATTTGTCAGAGGCACCCTGTTCTTCAGTCAAATATCAAGTACATTCTATTTAACTAATTATGCTTTATATATTTTCAAATATTTATATATTTATGTAATTCGTGATATATTAATACGTGCTTCGGGTTATAAATAGTCTCAACCATAAAATATCACCAATAGTATTCTATACCAAAGCTGTTCCGAAAGGTTATAGAATCTTATATTACTAGTATATAGCCCGTCATATGACGGGATAAGTAAAATTTTAATTTTCCAGAATTATAAAGTACCCTATGAAGCTGGTGAAAAATGGTTTGATTTTTGGCTGAGAACTATGTGGTACACACTTAATAATTTATCTTCATACTCCTCTAAAGTCTCCCGATACTGTGAATGCAGTTTAGAATCACGTTCAATTCATTTCGAAAGATAATTCAAAGTTTTCTTAGCTACGTCGAAATTATCGTTAAGTTCTTCCCATTTTTTTGCTACAGTAATTAATGGGAGTAAAGGAATGAATCTATCATTTACACTACACCCTGGGGATAGATAGAATTTGTTCTTAATATCGGTGATAAAATTTTCATTGCAACAAAAAATAATCGATGATTAAACTTGAAATAATAAGATATGTACCTAATATTTTTTTATAAGCCAAATATCGAAGAAAATTATTTACGTCATATCTAAGTTCAGTGACGTATGTTCAGTAAAACGTATGAAAATAATGCAGACGATATTAAAATAATTTAAAACAAGAAATAATTAACTGAGATGGTTAAAGGAATGCTAGAAAAAATGTTATTTTTACTTATTTATTATGTGAGAAATTGATAAAATCGATCTACTTTTCTTAACAGGAGAAAATAGTGCTCGAAATAATGGCATTAAAAAGGGGGGAATTTTGAACGTTGATAAACCTAATTCATCAAGAATCCAATAAGAATGCCTCTATCCATTCCAGGTCCAACCGCTTCAAAAATTCGAGGACAGACGGACAGATAACTTAGGCTATTATTATATAAGGGATACGTTAGCATTGTTTCCGGCCAAAGTATTTGTTCCAGATGCATTATACACTCCCGTTTGTGCACTTTCTGAAATTTGCGCCTTTTTTTGCGAGATTTTTGTATGTTTCTTTTCTTTTTTCTGTTTATTTTTCAAGTTTCTTATGTTTTAATGGAGTGTAGCTCTTTGTCATCGGTTTTTGTCAGAATCGCAAATAAACATTTCATCCTTTACTTTCATGTTTTCCATCCGAAGAAAATTATCCTAATTCTAAAGAATTAAGTATAAATAAATTAAAAATCAAATAAATATTTCGTGAGAAAGACTCAATAAATTTATTTATATAATAAAAAAAATACAATATACCTAATTGCGGATATTTTTTATTCCTGAATCCAAGGGATTTTTTTGAAAACGCAGGGACTAGTCCTAAAACCACATAGGTCTTAGGTGCTATAAAATTTAAATAAATGTTATTTCTTAGTTTAAACATCTTTATTCGGAAGTTTAATATATTCTATCAGATTATATTTAAAAAAAAATTGCTTTTCATAGGGTATAAACTGGGATCAAATATATATTTAGTGGGGACGCCAAGTGAAAGCGATAATCACCAAATTCTAAAACCCAGTTTTCTAACTTGTTCTTCCTTCGAAATTGTGTTAAAGGGAAGCAAAAATATTTTGAAATTTTATTATTTATAATTATTCTAAATTATATTACTTTCACTGTTGTTAGAAGTGATAGGCTACATAACAAAAGTGATGTTATTAAAATTATGAGGGGTCAAAGGGTACAAACCTTCCCTTGGATAAGAAAAATCATTTAACACCCCTATTATATTTAGAATTTTAGCTAACATTTACATAAAACATATACACCGTTCTTTTCTTTGCGATTTTAAGCTGTTATTTTCTAAAAGTAATTGGTAACGAAACATGGTTATGTATAACAAAGTGATGCTTATTTTTTGTTTAATTTCTACATATTTCAAAACTTACGTAGTGTTTAGTTGAAAAAAAAACAGTAAAAAAAGAGAGTTTAAATGCATTAAAAACTGAAGTTTGGATTTATATTTACTTTACAAAGATTTTAATTTTTTTTTGTTTAAAATAAGCTATGAAATTTGGTATGAACCTAATACAAGAAGACGCACGAAAAATTAAAGTTGAAAGTTCAAATATTACTTAGCGACAATTTGGAGATCTCTCTGAACAAAAATATAGCCAAAACATGGACCTGTGTAACTGGGTTTTTACTGAAACTGGTATAAAACTGTTCAGTATGGTTCCATTTTCCTAGGCAACGTTTTTTCGTAAATAGGGATATAAAATACAAATGTTCTAAATATTTCCAGTAATCATGAACTTACAAGTAAGACTTTGTATTCATGTAAATTACAGTACAAATAAATTAATCAGAAAATTTTCCTCTTAAAATTAGCTACTATTTTTGAAAAATAATGCATTATATGATATATTTTTGTTAGTTTTTAAAATTTTCTCAGTTTTTTTTTTCAAGATTTCCACAAAATTTATACCGATAATTCCTAATATGCAATAAAACAAGTCTCTGTAAGCCTTTTAAATTCAACTAGATTTTGATTATTGAAATTCAATTTAAAATTCAGAAAAATCTGATTTTTCGATGAGAATTCTACGAACAGCTAAAGAATATTTCCTATTAACTATGTAAGAAATAATACTTTAAAATGTTCAAAAGATATTGAGTAATACCAAAACAAAACAAAAAAAAGAAAATGTACAATGTTTCTCTTTTAAGTTTGCGTGATACTTCAAAATATTTATTTTTTTAATTAACTAATTTTAAAGTTTTAAATCCGATTTATGCTTTATTGTATCTGTGTACAGAATTTTATAAGAATTTTAAGTTAATAATCTTCAAACACCTCATATAACATGCACTAATCCCTTACAAATAATTGGAATTTTCGTCCTAACAGGGCTCCCCGGACTCCGGTATCCTGTTTTTTTCAACTCCTCTTCTTAGCCCACTCTCCTGTTTCTAATCATGGATCTTGTTGGTGCTTCAACCACATTTGGCGAAATTGGCGTGCTTGCAGCGTGGCGTTTGAAATCTGGCAAGGGGATCGTAACTCAACAAATTGATACATAAACAAAAACAACATTTTGAGGAAAAATTTTACAAAAATTGAATATTTAAAATCTAATTGAATTAACAAAGAAAACACAAAGGAAACACATAACATTCATACTAAATAGACTGAAACATTCACTTAATCACAAATTAAATAAACTGAGTGTGATTTTCATCACAAATTTGTGATTTAGTGTAAATTGTAAAATTAATTAAACTCTTTGACTTAAAAGAAACTGATTTTGAGTGGAGGTTGAAGAGGAGTTGTAAAATTGAAAATTTTTTTTCAAATCTCTTATTTAATTATTATTTTTATTATATTTATTTTTTTAGGGGATGAACATTACAATTTGGTGACTTTACTTTATAGCCAAATAATAAAATGGCGGAAATAACGTGTTTCACATATCTCAAAGTTATAAAATCTTACATTTTATATACATTTTTGCAGATGGAAATGTCAAGAAATATCACATTTAATGCAGTTCTAAACATAAAGAAATACGTTCTTAAACAAAATTTTGCTGATTAAATTATATATAGAAGTTAAAGTATCGTAATGTATACCGGAATGACAAATTACCTTGGCCCAACTACCGTTAATTGGCAATTCCACAAAATCGGCACATTTGGCGAGAAAAAAACGCGGCATACTAGGTTAATCTATAAATTTCTATATTTTGAAGGCTATTTTATTTTTGGAGATGGTAGATGGAAACATCAGAACAATCCAATAAATTTACAAGTATTTATAATTTATAATATAAATATTAATAAAAGTATTAATTTTATTTATATTTTTGTCATATTGATCAACATTTTATTATCTTCTGATTCTCGTACAGGAATTTTCTTTTCCACCAGACACATTAATTTAAAATCATGTTTCTTTTTTCAAATACATAAATGTACATAACTTTATGTCACGATAAGACAGGATTACAAATTTCTTGAGCAAAAATTTAAAGCATTGTGTACATTTCCGCCTGGTACATTTCGCAGCTAAACTGTACCGGGAGCGGCCGTTTTGCTCCCAAATTTAGTTACTCAGTTAAATCTCAATAGATCGAAAATTATTTAATTTTTTAATCAACTTGTCGTATTTTATATTGAAATATATAAACAAATATATAAATAGAAATATATAAATAACAACCACAGGATTTTTGTAAACAAAAATATATTTTTAGCGGATAAATTTATCTTAGTATCGTAAATATGAAAAATCAAATAGAAATAGTAGTATATAGTTTTAATTTTTTCGCGTTCCGCATCGACAGATGTAAAAACAAGTTTTTATTGTCTAAATTTTTCCAGAATCTACGTTGTAGACAAGAACATTCGACTCCGTTTTCCTGTATATACCATTATTTTAATATCCACAAACAAACCACGTTGTTACACTAAACCATACTAGTACGTGACCCGCGCACAAATATCAATCGTCAGAAAACGTACGTGTCCCGCATACAATGTGTTAATATTACCACGGGTACTCTATTGCGGGGGTGGGGGGTGGATTCACATTTTTACCCGTTGAGAGGGTTGAATTATTTTTCTTAAGAACGTACGTGTATACAATTTAGGTCTCTGTTACAACACGAGGAGGAATCTAATCTTTTAAAAGGAAAATTGCTCTCGTCTGCAATATAAAATATTAAAGCATATTTACAAGTAGAATTTCCATAGAAAACCTATAACTTCTCACATTCTGCAGGAAAATAGGATGTAAATTCCGTAAAAATTAAAGTTAAACATTTTTCCGGGAAATATTTCCCTGCTCTAAAAATTCTCGTAGCAATGTTCAGTGATGCCGCTAAATATGCTTATATAAAATATACATGTTATTAAAGAAAAGCGTATTATGTGTCATTAGCTTATAAAGCATCGTCATTATGGTATTTTTAAAAGTAAAGTTGCATCCTTCAATTAATTAAAATTAAAATAAACTAGTATTTAAAACATTATTTTGAATATTCATAATCATGAAAATAAATTCCACAGTAATAACCTTCTATGTGACTTTTGCTTAAAAGGTAATACTAATAAGCATTTCAACGTTCTGTAATAGATGTGTAAATGGACGTTATTGCCAGTGTTTATTGCGTATTAGAAATAATTTAGATTAAAACCAGCATTTTATTTCTTTAATGTTTTTATATCTATAAATATTAATTGAAGCGCAGAGAGATGGGAAGGACTGTATAAAGCCTAATATGTTAAAAAATATTAGAATATTCAAAAGTATATATAGAAGTGAAGTGGAAGATTGAAAGAGGGGTGCTCATGAATATCGGAGTTCTTGGGTTCGAATCTCACTTCTGGCATGGATGTTCCGTCCATTTCGTAAGTGGCTTTAAATAGTAGGTTCTGGCTTCATTATCCATCATGCTGCTACACTATAGACGTTCAATTCCAACCGTAAAGCCGAATGACGGCCTGATAGTATAACATGGCACTTTGGTACCAGAATACATAGGTTCGAATCACAATGCAGGCATGTATGTTCGTAGCTGTTCGAAATCTGCTTTGAGCAGTAGGTTTCGGTCTCATTAGCCATCGTGTAGCAAAACTGTGGATCATAGCGCCCTACACCAAATCAAACTGTAAGTATAAATGTATAATCGGAGTTCTGCGTGCTACAGCGGGTAGCATTAACTCCTCAGCCCCTCAAATACTATCGTTTTATAGTCTGTATAAAAAATTTTAATCATCTGTGTCATTTCAAACGAAGTGGTCTAAAAATGTTAGACGTCCGTAAGCAAATATGTATTTTATTATTCCCTCCCATGGAGTCATATCGTTGATTAAAACCGTTTTTAGAGCTTAAAGGAAAGAATCTTGTATATGCAAGGAAGAATAATTCCCCTCCCAGAGGGCCAGATTATGATTTGAGCTTGCTGAATTTTGGATCTCTATTTACTGATATATTAAAACGTATTGTAGAGACAAGAAACTTGTGGTAATTAGCGAGAGGGTGCCATCTATTAAGAATGTAAGTGGTATTAGAGAGAGAACTTCGGAGATAACGGACTCCGGACATATATATGCTAGGTTCTTGGGGAACTTTGAGGTTCTAATCGAATTGGTGTGTGTATGTATATATATATATATATATACTTTATCAAAATTGTTTCACTTTAATATCTCTTTAAAATCCTCCACTCTCCCATTCTAATTCCTTAAAATCTATTTTCACAGACACAAAAGGTCTTAATCAAAGGAGTATCCACAACTTAAAATTCTTCCAAAGGATTTCCCAAAGCTTTCTGTGCAATAGGTGTAAATGTTCTGTCCATTAAACACATATTCCAGCTGTCTCAATAAAATAGCTCACTCCTACAATGACCCAAGTTCGCTGACTAAATTTCTTATAACTTGGTAAAATTCTATGCTTCTCGCTCTGGGGTCTACCTCTATTCCAGCGCGTATTTTCGTGTACATTCTCTCTCTGCGCTGACTAGTGAAGATATCCTTTTCTATCAGCTCTTAAATAAAATTTTAATTAGACTTGGACATGTGTGCCTTTCTCTTCAATGTAACTAGACTCCATATTACTTTATTACATCTAGCTGATTAGGACTCTCCTTACCCAGCAAGCGTGGGCAAGGCTTGTAATTTCAATTGTAACCGGACGTTTAGAACTTCTGGATTACACACACACACACACGCAATTTAATATGTATGTGTTTATGTGCGTATATGTATGTGTTTGTATGTATAAAACATGTCCAGTAGGAATGTAAATTGTAAAATTGTTCTGAAAATTAGTGCTGAAAAATATGTAGAATTATTCAACCCTTTACCTGTCATCTGTATCACATAGAATATACAAATCTTATGGTTTATACGCTTGTATATCACATGTGATATATATTGAACTAAATTTTAAGCGGAAAATAATTTGGTGTACCATGTTATATTTAGTTATTAATTTTTTTATTTAGATTTATGAAGTTTAATGCTTTGTATCTAATGTACGAGGTATGATTCTCTCATGCAAGATATGCTAAAGAATTAACCATATACCACTAAATTAAACAGCACCTGCAGTAAGTTCAATAAGCATACAGGCAGATATGTAACTACACAGCCAAAGGATTATAACAAAATGATTATAGTTATCTAATATAATTTATGATAACAAGAACGACAAATGATTATCCCCTTGGCGTTTAGACAAATAGTTATGATTAGCAGTCACACAATTATTTTAAACGCACGGGATC
>CM063510.1:169708860-169806360 GCA_032207245.1 Pardosa pseudoannulata | reverse complement strand
AAGGCGGGATTTCGAATGTGCTAACACAAATCATCAAGAATCCAATATGGGATGCCTCTATCCATTCCAGATCTAACCCAAAGGAATGAAACTCTCATTTCCACTACTCAGGGTAGATAGAATTTGTTAATACCGGTGATAAAATTTTCATTGCAACAAAAAATAATCTATGGTTAAATTTAGAATTATTACATATGTACCTAATCTATAATTTAAGACAAATAAAAATAAAAATTATTTACATAATATCGAAGTTGAGTGATAAAACGTACGAAAGTAATGCAGACGATATTTAAATAATTTAAAATAAGAAATGATTAAATGAGATTGTAAAAGATATGACGTCATAATACAAGAAAAAAATGTTATATTTACCTATTAATTATGGGATAAATTCAATCGGCAGATCTTAACCGAGGTATATAAGGCTTGGAATAATGGCAATAAATGCTATAAAAGGAAGGAAGGGTAGGATTTCGAACGTTGCTAACCCTAACTCATCAAGAATCCAATATGGATTCCTCTATCCATTCCAGGTCCAACCGCAAGGAATGAAACTATCATTTACACTACACCCTGGAGATAGAATTTGTTGTTAATACCGATAATAAAATTTGCATTGCAACAAAAAATAATCCATGATTAAATTTAAAACTATCACATATGTAACTAATCTATTATTTAAGCCAAATATAAAAGAAAATTATTTACATAAATATTAAGAAGGGTGAAAAACGAATGAAAGTAATGCAGACGATATTTAAATAATTTAAAATAAGAAATGATTAAATAAGGTAGTTAAAGAAATGACGTCATAATGCTAGAAAAAATGTTATATTTACCTATATATTATGTGATAAATTGATAAATTTAATTGCCTGCTCTTAACCGGAAAAATAGTGCTTGAAATAATGGCATTAAATGCTAGAAAAAGGGGAAGTTATTTCGAACGTTGCTAACCCTAACTCAGAAAACCAATATGGATTTCTCTATCCATTCCAGACCCAACCGCAAGGAATGAAACTCATTTACACTATAGATAGAATTTTGTTAATACGGTGATATAAAATTTTCATTGCAACAAAAAATAATCGGTTAAATTTAAAATTATCACATATGTTCCTAATCTATTATTTAAGCCAAAAAGAAAATAAAATTATTTACGTAATATGTAAGTTCAGTGATAAAACGTACGAAAATAAAACAGACGATATTTAACTAATTTAAAATAAGAAATGATTAAATGAGATGAAAAGGATATGACGTCATACTGCTAGAAAAAAATGTTATATTTACCTACTTAATTATGATAAATTCAATCGCTGCTCTTAACGAGGAAATAAGCTTGGAATAATGGCAATAAATGCTATAAAAGGAAGGAAGGGTAGGATTTCGAACGTTGCTAACCCTAACTCATCAAGAATCCAATATGGATTCCTCTATCCATTTAAGGTCCAACCGAAAGGAATGAAACTATCATTTCCACTACACCCTAGAAATAGATAGAATTTGTTGTTTATACCGATGATAAAATTTTCATTGCAACAAAAAATAGTTTGAATTAAATTTAAAATTATCCCATATGTACCTAATCTATTATTTAAGCCAAATAAAAAAGAAAATTATTTCGATAATTTCTCAGTTCAGTAATAAAACGTATCAAAATAATGCAGACGATATTTAAATAATTTAAAATAAAAATAGATTTAAAGTTAGGTATAATTTTGTGAAATTTATAAATACCATAAGAAAACAAATTTACATTTTATGGATTTTTCAATGATAATTGTGAAATGTACAGCTAAAATAAATGCTAAATTAAATATGAAGACAATGTATAAATTATCCATCATGATGCAAGAAATAAACTACACAATCATTGTTCTTTGGGTATGATAAGTCATAAGGAGAAAAATCAAAATTTTTCATGAAACAATAAAATTTCAAAGAAAAAAAATTATGCAAATTTGTTATATCTATATCTAGTATAAAAAAAATGAAAAAAAATATACGTTTTAAAAGAAGAGAAAAAAGTATCAATATGCGCTGTGAAAATTTAAATAATTTAAAATAAGAAATGATTAAAGAGATGGTTAAAGGAATCTCGTCATTACAAGAAAAAATGTTATCTTACCTATTTTATGTGATAAATTGATAAATTCAATCGGCAGATCTTAACGGAAAAAGGCTAATATGGCATTAAATGCTAAAAAGAGGGAAATTGGATTTCGAACGTTGCTAACCCTAACTCATCAAGAATCCAATATGGATTCCTCTATCCATTCATCACCGCAAGGAATGAAAATCATCATTTCCACTTCAGGGTAGATAGAATTTGTTTAATGGTGATAAAATTTTCATTTCAACAAAAATAATCATGATTAAATTTAAATTATCACATATGTACCTAATCTATTATTTAAGCCAAATAAAAAAATAAAAAAAATTATTTACATAATATGAAGAGAAAAAGTACGAAATAATGCAGACGATATTTAAATAATTTAAAATAAGAAATGATTTGAGATTTAAAAGATATGACGTCATAATACGAAAAAATGTTATATTTACCTATTAATTATGTGATAAATTCAAAACAGATTAACCGAGGTGGGCTTGAATAATGGCATTAAATGCTAGAAAAAGGGGGAAGGGGTTTCGAACGTTGCTAACCCTAACTACAAGAATCCAATATGGATGCCTCTATCCATATCCAACCGCAAGGAATGAAACTATCATTTACATACACTGGGGATAGAATTTGTTGTTAATACCGGTGATAAAATTTTCATTGAACAAAAAATAATCCAGATTAAATTTAAATTATCACATATGTACTAATCTATTATAAGAAATAAAAAAATTATTACAAATATCGAAGTTGAGTGATAAAACGTATGAAAATAATGCAGACATATTTAAATAGTTTAAAATAAGAAGTTATAAAATAAGGTGGTTAAATGAATGACGTCATAATGCTAGAAAAAATGTGTTTTTTACCTATTTATTATGCGATACATTCCATCGCCAGCTCTTAACCGAGGAATAAAAATGATTAAAAAAAATTATAAAAATGCAATAAAAAAAATAATGGATAAAATAAAAACATCAAAAAAAATGGACTCTATCCATTCAAAATACAAAAAAAATAAAAAAATGAGTAAAAAAAATAAATTACCATAATAAATAAAAAAATAACAAAAAAATACTGGTGATAAAATAAAAAAAAATCTATAATAAAAACATATACATATCATAAAAAAAATAAAAATAAAAAAATTAAAATAAAAATAAATAAAAAATATTTAAATAATAAAAATAATTAATAAATAAAGATTGTAAAAAAACGTCATAAAAAAAAAAATATTTAAAAAAAAATTTCAAAAAAGGAGAGATAGGGCTTGGAATAATGGCATTAAATGGTAAAAAAGGGAAGAAGGGTTGGATTTCGAACATTGTTAACCCTAACTCATCAAGAATCTAATATAGATGCCTCTATCCATTCCAGGTCCAACCGCTTCATAAATTCGAGGACAGACGGACAGATAACTTAGGCTATTATTATATAGGGGATTCTGATAGAAGCCACTCTGAAAATATACTTTTAATATAAGTATTAAAAACTCTGTATGATTAATATTAATAAAGTTCTGTCACATATATAAAATACAGTATACATATTCTGTGCAGGTGCTAAAATATCTTGCGAAATATATTATTTGAAGTATATTAATTTTTCTTCCCATGTCTGGTACCGAGGTTTATCAAGATGTATATTTGAAAAATGTTTCTATAAATAAATCCATTTGTATGCGTGCAGCGATTCATACGTGTTTCACACGTAAAGAAACGTGACTCGATATTATCAGCTTTGTAAATTCTTGTTTTTTTTTCTGAAAAAGCGTGGGATATTTTGTTTTTCCTTTTTGCAAAAAATATGGAGTTCGAAAACAGGAAGGTGATTATTGAATAATCTCCTATATAACAACAGCCTAAGTTATCTGCCCGTTTGTCCTCGAATTTATGAAGCTATTTGACCTGGAATGGATAGAGGCAACCCTATTGGATCCTTAATGAGTTAGGATGAGCAAAATTCAAAGCGAGTAAAGGTTATCTTCTCCTAAATTATCAATCCGATTCTGAAATAAATTGCTATAAATATGCCACATATCACAGCGAAAAATACTGTCGTCTTTAAAACAATTGAAATCCCTAACTTCCCCCCTTTTCGATCGTTTAATGCCATTATTTTTGCGTGTTAGGATCAGAAGATTAAATATATCAATTCATCCCATAATAAATAGATAAAAATAACATTTTTCTCTAGCATTGACGTCTTTCCTTTAACCATCTCATTTAATCATTTATTTTAAATTATTTAAATGCCGTCTGCATTATTTTTATACGTGTTATCATCGTCTTAGATATTACGCAAATAATTTTCCTTTATATTTCGCTTAAATAATAGATTAGGTATGTATGTGATCATTTTAAATTTAATCATCAATTACTTTTGTTGCAATAAAAATTTTATTTTCCGGTATTAACAACAACATTCTATCTACCTCCAGGGTGTAATGAAAATTATAGTTTCTTTCCTTTACTTCCATTAATTACTGTGGAAAAAATAATTGGGTAGGAAAACTTTGAATTATCTTTCTAAATTAATTGTGCGTGATTGTAAACTGCTTTAAAGGTATTGGGAGACTTTAGAGGAGTATGAAGGTAAACAAATTATTGAGCATGTACCAGATAATTCTCAGCCAAAACACAAACCATATTTTTACCTGCCTCATAAGGTACTTTACAATTCTGGAAAATTTGAAAAAGAATTTCAAGAAGTTTGTTTTTATACATAACCACACGGTTTTGCAATCAATTCGCTGAATTTTGGGAATCATTCATATATATATCGCCAAATAATCACTGTCAATATTAAAACCTCTGTTGTCCATCCTATCACGTAATATGACGAGAAAAATTAAAGTTGGGAACTAATATGCGGTTAGTATATATTAACAAATTATTGAGCAAAAAAACAAACCTTCTTTTTTAGCTACCTCGTGAGGCACTTTACAATGATGGAAAATTAAAGATTTTACTGATTCCATCATATAACGGGCTATATGCTAATACATTTTATTATTATAATACATCGATACAACAAGATTATTGTTATAAGTAGCCATGTGCGATATTGTTATGCGAAGTGTATCCACACATAATGTGTTAATATTTTTTTAATCATAAAAAAATGTTTTGGTGGTATTTTATGCAATAAACAAAGGAAAAGGTTATATAGTGTATAAGTTATATAGCGTTTAATAAAAGTAAAGTATGCCGCATTTTCTCCACACAATTTTTATTATTTACATCATGAAATCCATTCACAGAACTATAGAATGTTTAACTGAATCAACCTCATTTTTTATTACTTTATGCACTCAAAAAATATCTGCTTGATGAATTACAAGAAAAACACTTGTAGTCTTTCCATAAAAATACCAGGCATACGTAGTTGTTTAAACACAATTGCTACAGGCAGTTAATCAATCAAAGTCTAATAGATGAATACCTATCGCAGGTCATCGCCAACAAATTCCTCAATCACGCTCAATATTAATAGTTTGATGTTCCTACAAAGCCATGAATACAAGGCCTACCTATTATCTTTGTCTCAAATTCCTCCGGGCCCTCCAACTGATCGGTTAATTAATGAACAATTTAAAACGTATTGTTCCGATTCATTAAATTTTTGATTTTTTAGTAGGAAGCATCCATTGTTCTGTAATCTAAAGTGAATATTTAATAAGTGATATTTCAATTAATTATATATAAACTCTCTCATCCTGTTAATTGTAAATAAGCTGATGGTAACGCTGTAGTACATTGTCATACATGCTCCATTTAAACTGATCCTCACTGATAAGGCTTAATCTAAACTTTAAAAAAAAACACTAGATGCTTAAATGCCGAAAAGGTTTCAATCTTAAATCTCTTGCCTACTTCTTGGATAAAAAATTTGAAATGATTTTTTTTCCAGTTGTTACACTTAAAATTGTTTTCCGGATTATAAAGAATAAATAATTTATTCAAGGCTATTCTATTATGTAAAGAACCCTGAGATGAGACTTGAATGGCTAATTGGAGGAAGTGGACTACGTATGTGAATTTAGAACAATTAATAGGGCAGGGGTTTGGTTTGTTTTGGATCGTTTTGGTTCTACTTTTTGCAACACGAAAATTACGAAGGGGGCAGTGGGTTTTAAAAAATGATTTAATTTTAATGTTTTTATCAATATATTTATGTTTTAGTGTTTATATCTTCAAGGAAAAATTCATAACTTAAAAAAGTTCCAAATAATCTTTTCGGAACATTCATTGGAAATGTTCCATACACTTCTATTTTACTCATAATATTATCATTTTTATTCATAAGATATCTTTTAGGCCTTAGAACTAAACTTAGCTGTTATATTAAGCATTCGCTAAAAATATAGTTAGAAAATAATATTTAAAACACGCATTTTTGCCTTTTAAACTAAGAACAATTTTTGACAGAATTTGAAGTATGAAATCTTCAAATCTCAAGTTAGAAAAAAAAATATTAAATTTTAATTAACTTTTATTTCATATTCTACAGTTTAAATTGTTGAAAAAATTTAAGTTATATCCGACGGTTAAAATTGCAATTATAATGTTGAAATTTTGTTTTAAAATATATTAACATATTTTAATAACATTATTAACAATCGGTAAGTAGTAACAAATTAGTTACGAGAAATAATTAACTGTCTTTTCTAATAATATTTACAGGAATTTTAAGGGAATAGATATTTAAGTACTTATTTATTCTTATCCTTAATTATATTCCACAATTCAATGAAATAGGCGAAATTTTCAGAAAATTTAATGCTTCGATCTTGAACGTCTATTGTAGCTTTAAGCGAAACATACTGGGCATCTAGATAAATTTTATATTTTAATTAATTAAAATTTTATACATGGTGTTTTCCGGGCAAGGATAACTGAAAGACGCATCGCATATTTCAAGTATGCTTTCACCCCCCCGATGTGTCTGAATGAATGGGGAGAGTAATATCTGTAAGGGGAATTTTAGTCATTACAAAAGTTAAATAGCTAGCTTTCCCAAAGATTTAAAAAAAAAAACCTTGAGTCGTAAGCTATGAAGTCAACTTGCCTGTTGATCTCGACACGTTTTTACCAATCGTGGAAGAAGGTTCCAAACAGCTACTCTAGTTTCTTGATCCAAATGGATTTACGAAAGATATTTTTATAGATATTTGGTCCTTCGACAGCTGAAAATCGAGCATCAGGTGTTCTAAAGGAAATCAGAATCCTTAGATATTTCATACCTAAAGTTGTATTTCCGTTTTTATAAAATTCCAGAATTTAGAAAAAATAATTTTTTTTACGCCAAAAAAGTTCTATTAAATGCTCACCATCTTGCGAAGTAAACTCTTGGGGAGCTGGTGAATGAAAAGCACCGCCCTGATGCCACCCTGGTTCTTAGACAGTGTACTATATACCCCTGCCTAAAAAAAAAATAAATAAAAATAAACTCTAAGTTACCCCCTTCTTACGATGGAAATTAACACTGAAATATACAATGCGTTTGATTATTGTTAGATCATATTTGATAAACATATTTCGCTGTTTGATCAACTAATAAAAAATTATACGACGATATTAATTAAAATAATACGTCTTTCATGAACGTTATGCCAAGGCCCCTATGGAGGCGTTTTCGGAGCAATTTCAGTGTTAAACAAACACCAAAATAGTCCATTTAATATTATGTAACGACTATCTTTCTAATGATATATTGTTCATATTTATAAAACCATTTAAAAATGTATATAAAGTTAGCCCTTCCTCCGAAAGTTTTTAAAGCTTTTTTAGGTAATTGATAAAACGGTACAATATGGTGATCAAATCTAAGCAAATGAATAACGTATGTTAGTGTTCGTCAATGGAGTTGAAAAGGTAATTATAATCATTATAAAAATGAGTCAGCTAGCTTTCCCAAAAATTAAAAAAAAAAATCCTTCAGTGGTAAGCGATGAAGTCAATTAATTTGCCAGTTGATCTGCACACATTTTTACAAATCGTGAAAGAAGGTTCGATACAGCTACTCTAGTTTCTTGATCCAAATGGATTTACGAAAGATATTTTTATAGATATTTGATCCTTCGACAGCTGAAAATCTAGCTTGGGATGTTGTAAAGGAGTCAGGGATAATTAGATATTTCATACTTAAAGTTAGATTTCAGCTTTTACAGAAATCCAGAACTGAAAAGGCATGTTTTGTTTTACCACAAAATAGTTCGATTAAATTCTCACCGTCTTTCAAAGTAAAGACTAGGGGAGCTTGAAAATGAAAAGCACCGCCCCGATGCTACCCTGGTCTCCTTTCACAGTGTACTACATACCCCTGCCTTAAAATAAAATAAAAATAAACTAAGTTACAGCCTTCCTACGATGGAAATTATCACCTTGAAATATGTCATGCGTTTGATCATCGTTAGATCAGATTTGATAAACATATTTCACTGTTTGATCGACTAATAAAAAATTAAAATTCCAAATCAAATAAAAAATGTTTTTTTATGAACATTATGTTATGTCGGGGCACCTTTGGCGGATTCTGGCCAATTTCGGTGTTAATCAAATACCAAAAATAGTTGATCTAATATTATGTAACGACTATCTTTCTAATGATACATTGTTAATATTTATGCACTCATTTAAAAATGTGTATAAAGTTAGCCTTCCCTCCGACAGTTTTTTAATACTTTTTGTAGTAATTGATAAAACGGTGCTATATATTGATCAAATCTAATTAAACGAATGACGTATGTTGGTTTTCATCTATGGTGATTAATGTTATATATATATATATATATATATATATATATATATAATCAAAATTTATTGAGAGAGAGGAAGGGAAACGTAAAATTAATAATTTAGAGGTTTCAAAGCAGAAAACGCAGCGCACTCTTTTAATTTAGGCTTATGAATCATTAATAACACATTATAAAAGCAGTTGAAGCGTAAGGATGGAGAGAGAGCGTCTTAAGACAGGGTTATTATTATAAATTCATAATGAATGCAATATGATGAATTTATTACATACAATAATTAAATTACATGTTGTATAAGAGTATTAGTAAAATAGTAATTTCTAATTATGAATATCCTTTCACGACTCTGGAGCACTGAAATTAGAAAATATATTTTATCTTCTTTTTCGTTCTGAAAACATTCGTAGTAAATGAGTATCATAGAAATGTTCAGGGCAACATCTGTTCCATCTCAAAACAGGAGTACGATACTGTTTACACGTACGACGTATCAGCCTAGATAAGATAATGTGTGTGGAACAGCTGCAATTATCTGCATTTCTTCTTTTTTCAAAAAAATGGAAGCCTCTATTTTCTACTGTTCATTTTTTCAATATTTGTGGGAGAAGGTTTATCTCTTAGGTACAGCTGAGTGAAACAACAATTCCGCATTATTTAGGGTGACATTGTCCTTCTGTTCCAGTGTAAAAAACTAATTTTGTCTCAACTTATTGTGGGAGAAATTTATAGATAAAGGTATGTAAATTGATTGCGTAGTGCTCCTAAATGTGAATTTTAAAAAACTGAAAATCGAAAACATAAATACATATGTATTAGAAATTAGATATGAAAAAACAAGAAATTAGTAAAAAAAAATTCAAATATCTTACCATAAACTTTTTTGCATATGTATATAGAGACAGAAACCGAGGAGTAGGGCTAGAGGCATTGAGTCACTTGGTTTTCCTATACTCTATTAACAAATTGGTCAACGTTAAATGGTTAAAAGCCTTTTTGAGAAATGCAATAGATTAACGACATTTTTTTAACTGTGTTAAATATTCATGCTAATATACAGTTCGTGGGTTCGAATCCCACAATGGCATGGATGTTCTAAGCGTTCGGAATCGGCTTTAAGCTGTAGGTCTCGGCCTCATTAGCCCTCGTGTTGCAAAGAGTAGACCGTAGCACTCCAGACCAAACCAAACCAAACCATGGTAATACTGAAGTCAATTAACATAAATTATGCAATCGATGAATAGGCAAAGAAAATAAGATTAAATTTTTATTTATATATATGTAATATAGCAAAATTATTTAACTTTAATATTTCCTTAAAAAAAATCCTCTCGCCCATTCTAATTTCTTAAAATATTTTTCCCAGCCTCTAAATGTCTCAATCAAAGGAGTGATCTGGACTTTCTTTACTATAGATGTAAATTTTCTGTCTTTTCGCCGGCAAATGGCTCAGCAGTTTTCTTGATCTTACACTTAAATTCGCTGAGTAAGTGGGAAAATTCTTTCTGTCTTCGCTCTTGGGTGCATCTCTGTTCAAGAGGAGTGATTTTTTTGCTTTTCCTTTTTCTGACGTTGACTCGTAAAGATGTCCGCTTTAGCAGCTCTAAAATAAAGTTTTAATCAGACTTGTGCCGTTGTCTTCAATGTAGCCAGATTTCATCGATTGCTATTACTGCTAGCTGGATTAGCTTTCTTCTTGCCCAGTAGCCCGGGCAAGTAAAAATAATAGGGGCTATCATGTGTCCAGCAGTTTTACAATTATTGGATTTTATATAATTTCATTTTCCTAAGCCCATTCCTAGACAAATTCCTGAATACGCCTACACAGATATGTATGAAATAACAGATAGGTATGATATAATATTAATCTATTAACGGTTTACTTACTCTATACGTTTAAGATAGTTACACTAAACATTTTAGACACAGATAAATAAACTTTTGATGTTATGCCGTTAGGTTCGCGTTTACATACTTTAAACAATTTTGTTGCTGCTGCCAATGCTACTTTGATGAATCAATCACGTGGTCCAGAGACTACAAGGGAAAGAAATCTTTCAATTAACGAGTCCCGCTAGGTTCAAAGAACATGATAGCTCAAGTGGGTCCTCGTAATTTAGAAGCAAGGACCAAGCGGTAGACTCTTGGGTTGGTCTGCCACTCCTAGAGATATCTTTTGATAATTTGAGACGCAAAATATTCTGTGGGCAATATGCCTTCCAGTCACCATTAACGAACACGGTTTATCTTATACCGACTCGAACCTGCTACATTCTATTTATAAGATCGTTGCCTTTTGCGGACTGACATACCACGACTGTCAAGCCTCGCACGGCCCCGGCTGCATTTCCCGATGACCGCAAGCCTCGTTTCTGTACCTGCTCGCCTATTTTTTCTGGAACAGGTATCTTGGGTTCGATTAAAGCCTATGTTGTCGACAAACAATCACTGCAGCTACAAAATCCTGATTAAATGTTTATTTACAAATTCTGCTAAGACATATGTACATTCCACATCTTACGCCTAAACATGGCTGAAATAAGACTGAGGAAAAAAACAAATAGTGCCGAGCGTAAACACCTCTCTCGGTCTTAGCTCCTTTCTGAAGAATCCGTTCTCTGTCGATCCGAGAGGGCACCTCCCTCCACTCCTCTTCGCGAGGGCCGGGGTGGAATCCCCCCCTCTTGGTCAAGCTTTCTCCTCCACGGAAAAAAATGTCCTTTTCTGCAGCTGGCGCAGGCGGGGGTTGGCATCCATCGCCACCTCCTGTTGAACCTCCCTGGAACAGGGCTTGCCCACCCTCTCAAGGAGTGTCCGTCTTCGGCCACCGAAAAAAAACAGGGGCCCATGTAACACCAACTCGAGTCTTGAGTCTAGTATTACAACGACTCTTTAAGAAATTACAAAACACTTGTCTTTTCAACATTGTGATATCTCTACACCCCATGGACTTCACAAAGAGGTTTTGTTAAAGCCTAGGAAAAGGCGACTTTTTGTATGGGTTGGTTTTTGACACTATACTACAAAGGATTTTCGCTTCGACAGGCCTTGAAATGTTCGAGGTGATTAGAAGGTCGGACGAGAAGCCGAAATGTTAGACTGTCAGGCGCCAACGAAAGGACCAATCGGAGACTAGCAGGACTGCGAAGCGAGAAGGAAAAGCTAATGGCAAGGGGTGACAGGGGACGTTAAGCGACGCGAATTTTCGCCGGAGATATTCCCTATGAGAGAACGAGCAGAGGCGACTACTTGTCGTGGTTGGTTTTTTGGAAAGCCTTTCTCCAGTTTTGTGTGGGATTCAAGGGATCCCAGTTGTACCCCTGTACAACGGTATCTGTCTGCACCTGACAGTAGAATGTTCTTTTAGTTTCGCCTCGAACCTGGACTTTTAGGTCCGTACCAGCTCAATTGAGCCCTGTGATTTTCATCCAAAAAATTTGTAAATAGCTTCTATTTAACCAAGAATAAAAGTTATTATAATCTGTACGTCGTGTTACAACCACTTCGATACCCAGACGCTAATCGATGATCCACTGACGTTACAACAGTTTCTGAAAAATGTCTTTAAATCCTTCAAATGAAACACAGTATCTATTTACACACTCGTACTTACTACACATGAAATTTAATGAGCTAAAATTAATTTCATTATGCTTAACAAGAAAAAAAAGCTTTGCGATCAGTCTACTACATATAACACGAGATACTTATATTTGCTTAATCTGTTTATACAGGTTGCATCAAATGGACTAAATTTATATTTTGATGCAACAAACATTCCCGTTTGACGGTACGCAACCTAACATTGTCCATTTTTATGAATACAATAACTATATCCTGAAAAGCACAAGGTCGTAGTGACAAATAGGTACGATCGCCATTTAGGAGAGCAATGAATGGGAACAGCTGCCCTTGTTTAAATGGAGATGATGCCCATCAACGCAACAAAGGCTAGTTTATGGCATTTCAAAATGCTGCCAAATAAAGGAAAATACACCTGTCGCTGTCTGCTTTCGGAGCCGTGGGATTGTGTTGAATCTCTAATTTTATTAGTCAGGTTACCTGTTGATCATGTACAAAACGCAGCACATTTCGAAGTAGATTCACGTTATACATTTAAATCTTGTAGTAATTTTTTTTCTTAAAATTTTTTAAAATTGGATACTTCACATTTATTTTTTTTACACTCTCGTAAAGATTTTAATTAATACTAATTTTAAAAACTGATATATTTAAATTTATTTATTTTAAAACTTTTATGGGGTACTAATATATGTATTTTAACTACCAGCGACTTAATATAAAAATGATTTAGAAACCTCCATAAAAAAATATAATACGCATGTATATGTAATGATATTTTAATCATAAAGAATCAACTTAACTATAATTATATTCAACAATACATCTCTGTTGGTTTTATACCTAATTTACAATCTTTTAGGACTTAGAAAATATCAAATCAATTTCTGCTTAGCTCAACTTTTTTATATACCTTCTTATATACTCCTTCTTATATTCGATTCGTTAGTACCGGAGTGCGTGGGTTCGTATCCAACTGTGGTATGGATGTTCGTAGCCGTTTGGAATCGGTTTTAAGCTGTAGCTCCCGGTCTCATTAGCCCTCGTGTTACAAAAAGTAGACCGTAGAACTCCAAACCAAACCAAACCTTCTTATATTCTTATAAACTCTCTTACGCAACTGAATTTCACTTTTCAACCACCCATGGGATTAATATTCTAATTATTTGGCTCACTTTCACCCTCACAGCACTATATAAGCGAATGTAAAACATTTTTGGAAGAGCACCAAATATAGATTGTCCTGATAAACTCAATAGTTTTATTTCCAAATTTTGTAGATTTCTTTGGCTTACTTATACGTATACTGTCTTATACCTCTAGTGAATGATGGCAGAATGGTTAGGGTGCTGGCCTTCGGAATCAGAGTTCATGGGTTCGAATCCCATTCTGGCATGGATGCTCCTAGTCGTTCGGAATCGGCTTTAAGCAGTAGGTTCCGGTCTCATTAGCCCTCGTGTTGCAAAAAGTATACCGTAGTACTCCAAACGAAACCAAACCATATACCTGTAGTTTCAATTACCTTAAGACCAATGAACGATGCCCTCGTGCTATACGTCTGGATTTCGGCACCGCAACTTGTCCGTTCAAATCCCACTGTAGGCATGGATTATAGTAACCACTCTAAATTGGCTTTAAGCTGTATATCCCACTCTCATTAGTCCGAGTGTGTGAAAATAAAGGATGCATCGTTGATTACCAAAGAGACGTGTACACATAGATATGTATGTCTCGAACATCGATGAGCTTAATTTTATGCTCTTAGTTTAATACCTCCTAAATTTCAATGCCGAACTATGGCCGATTGGTTAGGGTGCTGTCTTTCGGTACCGGAGTTCGTGGTTTCGAATTCCGCTACTGGCATGGATGTTCGTAGCCGTTCAGAATCGGCTTTAAGCTGTAGGACCTGGTCTCATTAGCCCTCGTGTTTTAAAAGGTAGATCGTAGCACTCCAAATCAAACCAAACCTAAATTTCAATATCGATAGGCAACACCGTAATTATTTGTTTAAAGTCCTGCATAAATGTATGACTAAAGATATGTATTTGAACATGTACGTAGAAAAGTATGTATATTTTATATATTAAAACGAAAATGTCGGAAATGAAAAATTGTATATTAAAGGAATATTTTACTAATCCTTGAAATATTATTAGGGGAAAAGAAAACGGAATTAACTAAAAGTGAGTCAGCTGGAAAACGTTGAAATGTCATATATAAACAGGGATCAAGAAACTTGTTGCCATTTAAGTCATAGAATTAGGATCTAAAAGCTTTTCTCTAGAAAATATCAATATATTTTTATTTTAGACTAATTTGCGTGAGTCCTGACAGATTTATCATATGTACCTTTACGAACGCTGATTTCAAATTTCTGTTATTTTCAACAAGAAACCTTAGTTCCCCTATAAATCACAATATTTTACTCTATGTAATTCGTGGAGGTTTTTTGTTTAAAAGATTTATTCTCCTTAAACAATCGATTTTTTTCGTCCTTAATTTCGTCTATTGTTTGCAAAACTGCCCGAATGCGTCAATATTTTTCACTTATACAGCATGCGTTAGTCAACATCGGGTTAAGAAATGATCAGTGGTAATGTTAGTGGAAAAATATGATTTGTATAGAATGTCTGACGTTTATAGGTAGGGGGTTATTTAAAATTATATACTTTTCTAGTCATTATATAGTAGAAATAACTTTTATGTGAAATGTTATATAGCTGTAAATATTTTATAAAATAACATGTTTATTAGGACAACTGTTTGTTAGGCAAAGAGATAAAAAAATATGGGAAACTTATGTTCTGTAAAATGTTAGCCAGCACATTTTATGTTATGCAATGAAATGTCGTAGATCTATTTAAAGCTTTTGTCTGAACCGGATTCCAGCTATAACCCCGTTAGTAAAGGGTTTATAACTACCAAATAATGTGGAGAGATGAATTGTCAACCATACCCCATTTTTTAATTTGCACTAAATAACGCAAAGCTACTTAATTATTAATGTTAACGAAATTAACACATCTCAGTTTTATATGTTTGCTTGTTATAAGAAATAAAAAAGTTCTTATATAAAGGATTTTCCTGCTTTAAAATCAATATTTTTACAGAAATGTATTTTAAATTCACAGAATAAAAATGTTAATTAGCTTCCCTTTCATATGAAAATTTAATTTCTAATTTTTCAAATTTCAAGACATGTTTAGACGGTAAGCGGGTTTCTTTTTATTTTACATGGTTTATAACTTTTATGTTTATTATTAACTAGCATATAGCCCGTCATATGACGGGATGAGTAAAATTTTTCATTTTACAGAATTCTAAAATGCCCTATGAAGCAGCTAAAAAAAAATGGTTTGATTTTTGGCTGAGAATTATCTGGTACATGCTCAATAATATGTTTATCTTCATACTCCTCTAAAGGCTCCCGATACTGTTAATGCACTTTAGAATCACATTGAATTCATTTAGTCAAACCGTATGGTTAAGTATAAAAATCAAACACACAAACGTACAAACTTCTTAATTTTCAAAAATGCAAAACTTAAACGCTATATATTTCTTAGTCTGTGAAATAAACTCATAGACTTTTATGAAAAGAATTTGTTGTTAATACAGGTGATAAAATGTTCATTGCAACGGAAAATAATCGATGATTCAATTTAAAATTATCACATATGGGCCTATTCTATCATTTAAGGCAAATATGAAAGAAATTTATTTACGTAATATATAAGTTCAATGATAAAACGTATTAAAATAATGCAGGCGATATTTAAATAATTTAAAATAAGAAGTGATTAAATGAGAGGGTTAAAGGAATGACATCATAATGCTAGGAAAAAAATGTTATTTGTACCTATTTATTATGTGATAAATTTAATCGCCAGCTAACCGGGGAAATAGGGCTTGAAATAATAGCATTAGACCTCGAAAAGGGGTGGATTTCGAACATTTTAAAGTCTCTCTTTGAATTTTGCTAACCCTAACTCATCAAGTATCCAATATGGATTCATGTATCCATTGCAGGTCCAACCGCTTCATAAATTCGAGGACAGACGGATAGATAACTTAGGATATTATTATATAGGGAATGCATTAGTCTATACAACAAAACTTTGGTATTTTGGCAACACAATTTGTGTATAGACTTATGCATTAGTAATTTATATATAGACTTATGCATTAGTAATTTATAAAGAAGGATTCTTATTAATGATATAGGTTTAAATGTGCTCATAATGATATTAGTTATCAGTGAGGTTTTTGTTCTAAATAGAGCAGAACATTTTTATTCTATTAGGAATCTTAAAGAAGGTGTAATATGGAATGATTTTTCCACTCGAAAGTTATATATATCCTCTTAAAATATGCATTTTCAATTTCATGAAAGGGAAAACTAATCAAATGACGGATATCGATTAAAAATGAATTACGTATTGTAAAATAGATCCTGTTTCATCACAGCATTAAGAATGAAATCCGAGTTTCTAAAAAAGAATATGCGTTTTTTATCAGAAAAACAGGTGTAATGTTAAAATAGAAAATGCCCTTTAAGGCCTTGCGTTTCACGTGACACAGGTGTTCTAGACATTGACGGAGACATGACGTCACATTTCGCAATGAATAGACTGCATTATCTATTCAAACTGAAAAATTCTGAATGAAGACAGCTTGATATTTTATGAAATAGCTGCACAACAAATAAATTAAAGCTGTTTTGATAGGTTCAATGTTAATATCTTTCGACATTATTTCACAACGTCAACGTATTTTACGTAATTATAATCTTAGTACAGAAGTGATCCACTGAAGTTTGGTGGGGATAAGGAATAAGTTATGAATTACACAACTGTTTAATAATATATCGTCGTAATTCAAAGGAAAATTCTCGAAGTAAAAAAAAATATAACAATAGCCTAAGTTATCTGTCCGTCTGTCCTGAAATTTATGAAGCGGTTGAACCTGGAATAGATAGAGGCATCCATATTGGATTTTTGATGAGTTAAGGTTAGCAAAAGTCAAAGAGAGTAAAGTTTATCTATTTTAAAGTTTGTAAAATTATTAAAGTTGTAAAATTTTTCTTTTAAAATTTATCTTTTATTTAAAGTTAAGCTGTTGATCTGATTCTAAAATAAATTGGTATAAATATGCTTCTTATCACAGCGAAAAATACTGTAGCCTTTAAAAAGTACGAAATCCTCTCCTTCCCCCCTTTTCTAGCCTTTAATGCCGTTATTTCAAGCATTTTTTTCCCCTGTTAAGAGCAGGCAATTAAATTTATCAATTTATCACATTATATGTAGATAAAAATATTTTTCTAACATAACCTCATCCCTTTAAGCATCTCATTTAATCATTTCTTACTTTAAATTATTTAAATATCGTCTGCATTCGTACGTTTTATCGCTGAATTTAGACATAACGTAAATAATTTTCTTTTATATTCGGCTTAAATGATAGATTAGGTACATATGTGAAAATTTTAAATTTAATCGATTTTTTTGCTTAAATGAAAATTTTTATCGGTATTAACAAATTCTTTTCACAAAAGTATAGGAGTCTATATAACGGACTAATAAATATCTAACCTTTAAGTTATATACGTTTGAAAATTAAGAAATTTGTTCGTTTGTTTTTTATACATAACCACACGGTTTGCAATCGATTCGTTAAATTTTGGACAAGCAAAACACAAAAAAACAAACCTTTTTTTTACCTGCCTCATAAGGATTTTTACAGTTCTAGAAAATTAAAACGTTTACTGTGACAGACTATATGCTAGTTTAAAAGATTATTTTAGAAATAATCTTAGAACTTCTTCATCTGTAATTGATGCTTGGAAGCTATTCATAGTATAAATCAGTCACCAAACCTTCAGTAAGCCTATTGTATCAGTTAAAAATCAGTGAAATAATATTTACTTTTTAGAAGGATCTACAAATTGTAATTGGCTTGAAACTTCACAGCTCTAGATTACTAAATATTTTGTTAGCAATACAGTGGGGATATTTCATGACGACTACAACCTCAGAAAAAATTCTTTAAATAAAGAAAGAGTTTTATTTTTGTGTACATTGCATACGCATTTATAGAGCTAGCAAGCACATCGTCGTACCAAGATGCATTGATGCTCCAAATTATATTTTGACCTTTATCGTTCGGAGTTACAATGGTGAATCTCACACCACTAGGTACCCTGTAAAAACAAATTATTTTACCTCGCCCCAAGATAATTTATAATCGTGTCTCCCTCCCAAGAGTGCCAAACGATGGCCGATTTGTTTGGGTGCAGACCTTCGGTACTGGAACTGTGATATGGATGTTCGTAGCCGTTCGGAATCGGCTTTAAGCTGTAGATCCCGGTCTCATTAACCCTCGTGTTGCAAAAGGTAGCCCGTAACACTCCAAACCAAACCAAACCAAACCATCCCAAGAATTTTGTGTCCATCTTTATACTAATCGGAACCCCCCCTCCCCCTTTTGATCTTTCAGGGGAGAACATTGCAGAGAATAGAAAGACATAACATAACCTCAGTTACAAAAGGAACAAGTTTAAAAAAACCCACTTAACGGTCTTGTTCAGTGTTGTTGGCCATAACCATGATGGTCAGAGTACTGTAGGCGTGGACGAACTCCAGGCCGCTCTGAGGGTATATCACCCCCCCCTTCCTCTCCTTTCGACTGGCCGATCGATGGCTGAATGCTTAGTCGCTGACCTTGGATACCTGTAAAAACGATGTTACGTTAGCCTAGTGTTTGAGAAAGAAGAAATTAAAACTCATTAACAAACATCCCTTGATAAATATGTCTTGATTAAATGATTTTATACAATTAAATGCCTAAGGAATACAACTGGAATACAACTTATCATTTGTAAATATGGAAGACTCCTCTGGATTCGGTGTCGGTCTCGCAAAGATGGCGTTGCTCTTCCTTTTTTTCGTGTCGCTCCTAAATGTCTCTCCCTCAAGCAGCGGATACCAGTAGAGTTTAAACTTTTCTCTGTGCTCTAATAACAACATTATTCTCTAAAAAACATCAGACTGCCCAGCGGAGAAAAAACAGGGGTCCACTCAAGAACGGAGGGGTCACAATCGCTCCAAAACAACGTAAATTTTTATCGATTTTTTTAAGTTATTGTAAAACTGCATTATTAAAGTTTGTAAATATGAATAATAAAGAATAAACTTATTTTTCATTTTGGTAGAAATACAGCAAAAGTAATTTTGGGTTTTAGGAAGACTTTCAACAAAAATATGTAAAGAAAACCAGATTTGCCTGCTTAATTTTAAATAAATATCCAAAAGTTATGAACTGAACGAAAATCTTTATAACATTCTAAACTATAGCTAAGTGGTAAACACTCGAGTTACTTATAACATACTGCAAGTGAAAAAAGTCAATTTTTCTAAAAAATCTACCAATAGCACTTAATAAAAATTTTTAGAACTTATTGATTTAATTCAGCCATGACATCATTTAAAAAAGGTGAAAAATCGGTAAATTTCGAATCATAACGGTTAGTTATGAGTTACAGATTAACATATCAAAGAAGTACACTTTTTCCGGAAAAAATAAATTTAAGAAATTATTCCCTTTTATTTATAACTATTGTAATATGTGCTCTCATTGAGTTCAGTAATAATGATTTTTCTTTGTGATTTCTGGGTTTTTTTAATCTATTAAATTGCGGTATGAACGCATTCACTTATGCAAGTACCAGAGAACTTGCAGACGATTGCGACACTTTTGCAATAACCTTTGTTGATTGAATATGACTGTATTTCTATTCATTCGTGTGTGAACATGTAATAATAGAGAACAGAATCGAATGATGAGGAAGAAATTTGGTTTTAACACGAACTGTAAATCTGAATTCGCTTTTTGAATACTATTAGCCAATCGAGATTAACCCAAACACATGTTCGATTTTATTGTGTGTTATTGTCTAAACAGGATCAGTAGAACACAATAAGATGGGACACACGACTAGATTAAACCTCTCCTTCATTGCATCATGAATGGAAAACTTGGACCGTCGCAAAACGAGATGAGTCTAAAAGTCTTGCTTTATAATGTAAAATATTAATTGCATATAACTAATTCAACATATGTTGACATATAGGAAGAGCATATGAAATTAATGTTAAAACTAACGATGAATTGGATGGGTTACCAGTAGGAAAATTTTCTATGGTTCTTTATCAACTCTCAACTCTTTTCGGCCGTACGATGCCCGAGTGGTTAGATATCTGATTTTCGGTACCAGAGTACGTGGGTTTGGATCCCACTTCGGATGTTCGTAGCCTTTCGAAATTGGCTTTAAACAGTAGGTACTGATATCATTAACCCCCGTGTTTTAAAAAAGTAGACCTTGGTGCTCAAAAACCAAACTCAATGCTGTTCGTAATTGAGACATATTGAAAGCTTAAAGTATGCTAAGGGAATACTTGGGCTGGTATAGCCACATTCTATCTAAAAGGGAATACCATGAATTGCCGCCTTCCTGACCTCTTATTTTAAGGAATGGGACATGTAAAAGTCACATTCAATCTTCCAGCGCAGGCCATTCATGTTTTGCGCCGAAGGCTGGCCGAATGGTTAGGGCGTGCTACGCCTGAAAAAAAACGCCAATGTCCAAGAGAACGCTGCATTCTTTCCCTTCCTTCTTTCTACTCAGGCAATCGTATACTTTTTCCATTATCTTGAGCTGATGTGTTCGTTGTTGGTTTGTCCTTTGCACAATGCGTCCTTTCCCGGCTCTGCCCAGAAGGACCGGGACTCCAAGGATGGTCCTGAATCGCCTCCTGGAGACCAATCACAACTCTCCAAAATTTGGTGAAGTTTAAGTGCAATCGTTTTCACTGTCTACACCACACGCTTCCTGGAGTCGCGAAAACAACTTGGGCATTCAACCCACAACGTGTGAGTGCGGCGAGCAAATCAGTCTCGCAAACGTTATGACAAAAACATAGCTGTACTCTCACAGCATGGATGTTCGTAGCAGTTTGGAATCGGCTTTAAGCAGTAGGTCCCGGTCTCATTAGCCCTTGTGTGCAAAACGGTAGACCGTAACGCTCCAAACCAAACTAAACCATCCGTGGTTTGCCGTTTTTCTCTCCCTGTCTTCCACCATTTGCCCAGCTTCAGCGTTGCTTAGCACCATAAATTCCGAGGTTGTCCTTTCTACTCACGCTACGTTTTGGCGATCGTCTTGGGTTCCTGCTGGCGGTATTTTTCCACTGACCTCGCCATACTCGATCTTGAATGGGTACCATTAGGCTGAAATTTTTGAAGAGGTCATCTGTAATTTTTTAGAAAAAATATCCCCTTATTTTAAACATTTTACTTTTGGCGTGATGTCGAAAAACGAGCATTTTTAGACAAAGTCAGCAAGTGACAAATAGAATAAATGTTCCATTAAGCTAAGATTGGTACTCTTCTCTATCTTTCAATTTTCATTTATCACTGCTTTTAAATCGACAGTACGCTACAGTTTGAATACTCTAAATTGTATCTGCCGCCGTATGTATCCACTAAACAACGGGTGAAAGGTTTATTGAGGCCTAAGTCGATGGTAGACTTTCAAATTGGCTAAAATCGACCGAAAATTCGAATTTTTGATTTTAGTGAATAGTGAAAGAATATATCATTAGGAATACGGAGCAAAAAGATTTTTTTCATTCCCATCATTTTTTCATCACTTATGGATATAATAAGTTTATCATTAATTATGGGTATAGCAGTAATAACTTCAAATGCTGTTTCATCAGAAATAAAATTTTCATGTATTACAAATGTTTAATGTACTCCAGGCGCATTGAAAATAGATCATTGTCTCTGAAATTCCAGTATTATTTACGTTAGAGTTTATAAAATAAAGTCTAGTTGAAACGGGTATGTTTTGAAGCATATAATAGGTTAGTTATGCATTTTAATTAACCGCTATAGAAGTTTATTCTGCAAAATATGGGTATCATCATCGTAATTATTTTTTTCTCTTTATATTTTCTATGAATGTTTATGGAAACTACATTTTTTTGTAAAGTCTATAAGTTATACTTAAATTTTTTTTATATTTTATGCAAAATTGATGCGCCTGGAGCACTTTCAATTAAGCTAATTATGAAACAATTAATAATTAATAACTCCAAAACTAATTAATATTTTGTTTTCAAATTTTTCAAATATTTATATTTAAATAGTACTAATAACATAGTCAATCTTTAAGGAAATTTATTTAAAAGAAAAAAAGTTTGCTCTAAAGGTCCACTGTCGCCTAAAAGGAGAAGAGTCACTATGATTCTCAATTACCTTACATCTTACTTTTCCATGAATAACACTACTACTAATTTCAACATCATCAAAATTCAACTTGAGAAAAATATGTACTAGAGTTTGAGGAAGCGATAAAATCGAGGAGGGGTGTTTTGGCTTTAAATTAAAGAGGATCAACTGGAGGAAAAGAGCCAAAGGCAGAGAATTCCATGGAAAAGTAACTTTAGAGACACCGAAGCTTTACACCTAGAGAAGATGATTGCCAAATTTACCATTATGTTCATTCGTAAGCTCGGTCATTTTAAGTCCATTTTTTTCCCATTCATATACATGACAATAAAGAAAACTTGGGCTCATAAAAGAGATTTGCAGTGATTTTTGATGACTTATCAAAACTGTAATCGGAACATGAAAATATAAGGGAATTTCGAAGATGAAGATGACTAATTTGTAATTTGAGTTAGCATTTAAAATATCAGGGAAAAATGTTTTTGGCCATGATTTAAGAATTTCAAATGCTATAGGTTTGATCTCAGATTTTGTCTTTATTGGTACATCAATTCTATAAAGTAGTTGGACCGCAAAGTAGAAAACAGGCCCGAAGGTGGTGGAAAGTCCTCAGCTGCAGTACAAAATTAACTCTTAACTCTCCGCAGATTGTTGTACCACTGCCTACCAGCAACTCCGACATATTTTCGCAGCGGAACTAGTGAAATGGAGTTTTATTTTAAGTGAGAAGAATCACACGAGCTTGTGAATGTTATTAATTTTATTTATTTGATGCATATGCTCTATCTTCTTGCAAATGAAAGATAAATTTTAAATTTAGTACTTCACCATGGTGTGATATCTTTGGAAACAACTCCCATATGCATTCTGGGTATACTTGGGTAGTATCATTTCGGAACCACTACTTAAAGTATTAGAATCATAATCAATATTTGTCTTTTGCAATACCTTTTAATTCTTCACTACCTCTCAACTCTAAATTGTCATAATAATTATTTATCTCCATGCTGCTAACCATATATAAGGTCAAACAATGGTTTAATCGTAACTATACAGAGACTGAGCACGTTTTAATACTAGAATTACGGAAGGGGTCATTTTGACACCTAGCGAAATTTAATCTGAAACAGCTCTTCTTTTTTTTTCACAAATATCTTAATCTTTTCTCGACTTTTCCTAAATCATTGTGATTTACGAAATAGTACAGATTTCAAGAAAATAGTATTCTTATTTTAGCCCTACCAAATGATTATACCTAGAAATACGTCAGATGTCATTTTGACACCTTTAAGAGAAAAGAAACGTGAATACATTCCATTGTATTATCTGAACACTGTTACTTTTGTAAACTATTTTTATTTGCACCTGCTAAACAAAATACAAACAAAGGAAAACTATATGGTGAGTCTACGTAGTCACATCTACCAGTCACGTGATTTGAAATATGTGCAATACTTTTCTTTGTGGAAAGAAAACAGAATAGAGATTATTACGAGCTGAACGTTTGTACATTTTCCGTTGATATTTTGTTTATTATTCATAACAAATTTTAGTGGAAAATTTTATTCTATTTACATGATTTTATTATAGTGACGTACTAATGGCACGTAGAAAAGGACTAACGCATGAAGAAATAGTGAAACTGATGCAAGAACTATCTGATTCCGGTTCTGAAATCGAAAATAATTCTGCAGATAAGGATGAAGATGAAACATCTTGTGATTCTGAATTTATTATAGAGAGTCATCAGGCAATATCATCCTCTAGCTCAAGTGAAAGTACAAATGGATTTGTTTCTACGAGTTCTAATTCTGCCGTACCTAAGAATGCCAAAGCTAGTACAAGCTCAAAAGCGAATATAAAATTCAACGTATTTCAGACTAACACTTGTAAAGAAATTGCTAGTGATGGAACTGTATGGAAAGTAGAAAATACTTCAAATACTTAAGGCCGAAGACCCTTGCAAAATATCTTGAGAGGAAATGTAGAGAAATTAGCACATATCTTATCAAGGGGTCAAAATGACACCCGCCGTAATTCTAGGTATACAAAGACCACCGTAATTCTAGTGTTAACTACAGATAACAAATACCAAAACTGACGATTCCGTATCTTAAGCATAATCATGCTAAAAAACATTTGGCTCTTCAGCGGAGCCTACGGAACTGCGGAACAAATGCCGGATGGACCCGTAGCACAGCCAACGGAGAGCAATGGGGTTAAAGAGTTACTGGAAAAAAGTGATAAAAGTTTGTTCATATTTCTTGTATTTAAGATAATAGGTATTCACAGTTTAATTCAATACTAACCCTTTGGAAGTTCCTATATGAGAGGATACTTAAATCTCATACGTATTTCATACGTCTGGCTGAAAAATATAACTAAATTTAAGAATAATTTAAAAATAATCGATGATTAAATTTTAAAATTATCACATATATACCTAATCTATTATTTATGCCAAATATGAAAGAAATTTATTGACGTAATATCTAAGTTCAATGATAAAACGCATGAAAATAATGCAGGTAATGCTTAAATAATTTAAAATACGAAAGGATTAACTAGGATGGTTGAAGTAATGACGCTATAATGCTAGAAAAAAATGTAATTTTTATCTATTTATTATGTGATAAACTTAAATGCCTTCTCTAAACCGGGACAAATAGGTCTTGAAATAATGGCATTAAACGTTCGAAAAGAGGGAGGAGGGGATTTCGAACGTTTTAAAGATTTGCTTTGAATTTTGCTAATCCTAACTCATCAAGAATCAAATATGGATGCCTCTATCCATTCCAGGTCCAACCGCTCTATAAATTCGAGCACAGACGAACAGATAACTTAGGCTATTATTATATAAGGGATATGAGCAAAATTATAAGTTAGTAGGTATTCCCACTTTAATTTAGTGCTAACTCTTTGGCAGTTCCTATATGAGAGGATATTTAAATCTCATACGTATTTCATAAGTTTTTGTATTTTATCTTGTTTTTCATTTCGTCTGACTGAAAAATATAACTAAATGTAAGACACTACACAAAATTATCACCCGCTTAAAATGTAGTTCATTGTGTATCACACATTATATACAAGCTTATAGAGTGCATAATA
Source organism: Pardosa pseudoannulata (assembly GCA_032207245.1). NCBI lineage: Eukaryota > Metazoa > Arthropoda > Arachnida > Araneae > Lycosidae > Pardosa > Pardosa pseudoannulata. Next base: position 169,780,492 of record CM063510.1, on the reverse strand, counting down.
TGGGATGTACAGGACAGACAAAGTTTTCAAACATCTATTTATAAATTTTTAAAAATTTAAAAATTTTGAAATAAAGATACAATGAATAATTATTTTCAAAGAAATGTATAAAGAGCATGAAAACGTTCGTTTATATTAAGCATTTTCATTTTAATACGGTGATGCAAGAAGGAATCCCATTAGTTTATTGCCTGTAGGTCTCTACAATATCCGGCCATGGTGGGAAATTAACGTTCTAACGATGTAAATGTGATTTGTTCAGTCTTTAAACAAATGTTTACATTAGTGTATCATTATATAATAGAAAAGTTTTTACATTCATATCATTACTATGTAAAGTATCCACGATATATATAGAAAGATTCTAGTTTAACTATCTAAAAAATCAACCGAAAATGCATGCATTATTTTATATATTCCGGAAAAGTGAGCATAAAATTTATGCATTGTATATCTTGTTTTCAGTTGGCTCAATTTATATTTTCAGATCAGAGTGTATGTTTTTTTTTTTTTTTTTGCATGAATTGTTTTTTTAATGTAAATATATTCTCGTGCTGGTTCTAAAGGATTTTTTTCGGTTTTATTTCAGTCCGTAAAATTAAGATGATAGAATTTCACTTAAATTTAGTTTTTAATGAATGTACTTGAAAATTTAGCTTTAATAGCATAGGCCACAAGATGATAAATTTTTAAATGTTAATATAAAGACAAAGTAAAATGCTTCTTGAAAAAAAAACTATACGTTGTAAGGATACTACGTGTAGGGCTTACTCTGGACTTTGCGAGTCTGTTCGAATGTTCGTTGTGGCGTCAGTTCGACGTCAGTTTTCATAATGTCTGCAGGATGACGTCAAAGTGACTTCACAAGAAACTGAACTGCAACATCTAGAGTAAGGGCCGTAATCTGTGGTAGATTAGATGGCTTTGTCTTGGAAACGCTACGGTCTGCCTTTGTGCTACCGAAGACTAATTGGGACCTACTGCTTAAAGCCTATTCCGAACGGCTACGAACATCCATGCCACAGTGGGATTCGAACCCGCGAACTTATGTACCGAAGCCCTTCGACCATTGTCGGGATGGGAAAGGAGTGAATTCATAACTGGAGGGTTGTGAGCTCGAGTCTCGAAACGTTGTGTCCACTACTGCTTTGCGGCTGGAGAACGTAAAAATGTTTCATTGACGTAATGTTAAGTTCAAGCGATACCTCTGAAGGTAGTGGGTTAAGCCTGGGAGGGTCTGCTTGTTCCCTGTTTCCCCTATTTCGAGAACCCAAATTGAACTAAATCTTTTAGTTCATCCTGGCAGTGCTTTTCAAAATGAAACTCACAACCCTTCGCTTTAAACTGAGTAGCCTCAAGCTCACGTGCTTGGTTCGTCCAAATGGCATTAAAAACAACAAATTACATGTGATTTCTGTAGTATTAAGTCAAAGAGTACGCACCCGGAATGTGCTCTGCGGCATATTTTATGTTTTAAGTTATATTTTAAGTTGGGTCTGCCAATACATATCTGCTATGCAAAGAGCTCCAAAGCAGCTTTCAGTGATGCTGTGAGGTGTTTCACTTGTATGTAGTTTTCTATTGGAAAGGAAAGTTCTGTTAAATGATGATTTAGTAAGCTACAATCCAAAGCTAGCGGCTTATGCATACAAAGTTAATAATTTGAGGGGATTTTTTCTTTTTTTGAAATAAGCAAATTATTTAACATTTTATTGTACTATCCCCTACTTATGTGTTTTGATTATCATTTATTGTAGCTCTTAATGCGGATAAACAGGGGAGGAATGAAAATGGAATTAATAATTTAAACTTGTTAGTTGAAGGTATAGGAAGATTCATATCTATCTCTATTCTTGAAAAAAAAATAGATTTTAAGAACTGTTAATCCACACCAACATTTAATATTCAGTTAATAATTATAAACATTTAAAAAGAAGTTTTATTTTGCTGTAAACAGACTGTTCACTCTCATTTTAATATCAGTTAAATAAAAATATAGACTGTTAAATTTAAAAAAATAACATTTGCGAATCGAAGATTGGTGAATTTTGCATACTAAGTCAAAGCACTAAATTTTAAATAATGAAGCAGATGTATTAAAATTTAAAAGCAAAAGTATTAAATGTGAAATAAAATTTAGTATTCATTATTCGAGATTATATTTAAATGTAAAAAAAAATATTTAATTTTTTTCTTAATACTCAATATTTGTTATTCTTTAAAAAGTTAACTCTCTACTTACCGAATTACATTACTACTCTATTAATATTTCTCAATCATTAAGTTTGCTCATTTCAACGCTCTATACAACGCGTTAAAACTTTGTAACAAAAATAATGTTTTTTATGATAGACTTGATACATATATACACTTATTAAATACTGACCATTTAATAACACTTCATAGAAATAAGGCTTTGTACATATGGAAAAGATTCTCAATTGCCTAAGAAAGTACTATCTAATGCAAGGAGAATTGTTGATTACTTTAAAACCAGCTGTCACTTTTTTCTTATAATTCCTTCTATTAAAGATCCCTGTCATTCAGCTGTCATTATGGACTATTACAGAAAGCATACGTTGAAAACAAAACACAATGAATAAAACCCATCATAGAAATTTATTGTTTTTATTTTGATACCTCCTTATATTTTTCATTAAATACTTCAGTTGATATCTTGATAACTGTAGAATCAGGAACAAGCTAAACGTTCGTCCCTTCAAAATATTAAATTTTTAATTTATGAAAGTATGCTATATTCGTAAAGCTCACCATACGCGCCACTCTTGCATAAATTCAAATTTATTTTATTAGCACATTGTGTGCGGGTACACTTCGAAGCGGAATTGTACCGAGAGCTGGCGTTTTGCGTTTAAATTTAGTTACTCGGTTAAATCTCAATAAATCGAATTTTATTTAATTTCTAACCCCTTTTCGTATTTTATATTGAAATATATAAACAAGTATATAAATAGAAATATATAAATAACAATCCTAAGATTTCTGTAAACAAAAAATATATTTTTAGTTTATAAATTTATAATAGTATCGCAAATATGAAAAATCAAATAGAAATAGTACTATATAGTTTAAATTTTTTCGAATTGTGTTATATATATAAACATTTGTACATTCCAGAGTCTACGTAGTAGACAAGAACATTCGGCTTCGTTTTCCTGTATATACCGTTATTTTTGTACCCATAAACAAACCATGTTGTTACACTGGCCTGTACTAGTACGTGACCCGCGTTCAAGCATCAATCGTCAGAAAACGTACTAGTACGTGTCTCGCATACAATGTGTTAAGATTCGTATGTGTTTTCCTTAATGTTATTATCAGCATTACATCACCACTAAAGATAAGCGGTCATTTTACAAATTACATATTGGTATTTGTGAAAGAATTGCGTTAAGAGATTTTTGTATTAAATGTAATGACGCACTTTACGCTATTACACGTAAATTCAGCGTCACACGTAAATTTATATATAGAAGTTCATCATGATTTCCTTGGATGGACCTGCTGAAAAAGGAAATTCTTGAAGAAGGCTAGATAAATAACTAGATGCCGGTCAAAATGACAAAATTATAAATAATAATAAAAACCTAAAATCTTTCTAGATTTTTGAGATTGTAATTTATCTATCTTAAAAAATAAAAACCATTCCAATGAAAAATAATAATTCTACAAACTTTTTTCATCTGTTCCTAAAAAGGAGTAGCCTACATAATAATTACATGTATGCTAGGAAAGCATACATAATAATTACGAGTATGTATGTATAAATACACACAGTTTAAACATACACACTCCTTTATAAACGTTAGTAGCTATATACATATAAGCTATATACACACATATAATGTGCTTGCTTAGGCACAAGTTTATATTGCATGTAACTTATGTATGTGTTTAATTTGTCAGCATACAATGTGTTAAGTATCGTGCTTGATTTGTCCTAGTGACATCAGACACAACTTTATTAAGTTTTCGTGTATTATTTCGGTAACTTTATACTTGATATGCTTTACAAGTTATTAGTTTATTTTAAATGTTTTTTAAAATAAAGCAGATTGTAAATATGACCTTTTGAGATTTATTCGTTACTCCCGGAAGAAACTATTGAACAGCCATCACAAGGAACTTTAGTCTCGAAAAACAGGAAGGGGTCGTCATTATTCATGAAATGCGATGGGTGCAGCAGATATACCTGCAAGCGACATACTCGAATGTAAAAACACTGGTAAGAGTCATTAGAAATTAATACATGGAAAAAAAATGTTGCTTCGTGATTTTACATTATCTTAGATTTTTATTTATTTAATCTTATGATTTATCTTGGTATTTTTTACCTCTTTTATTTTCCCTCTTTAACCGTTGAGTGTCTTGCTTTGATGTATATTTTAATGCTTTCTTGTTTAAGGAAATTAAATTTTAAGTTCTCCTATCTATTTGCATAATTGCTTTTCTAAATCTCCTCATATTCTTGTCGTGAATTTTTTGTCATTTCTAAAACATTAAACAAAACTAATGCTATTATTATTTCTTGTTGCAAGTGAAATAGTATTTTCACGAGTAGAATTTTTGTGGACATGTTTTTGGATTTCGTATATTTCATATCGTAGCACATTCGAATATATACGTATTTCCACACACTAAGTTGAAAATGTACCATCGTTGTTTAAAGCATTGCGATATTTTTTATATTTCATTCTTCAGTAATAATTTTTAAAAGCCTTATTTGTCACAATGTAAAATATTAATATAAATATGAAATTTATCTAAAAGCACAATCTCTTTAGTTTAATTTGCAGCCCCCTCACACGTTCAATCTCTGATAATGCTCTTTGATTTTTATTTAAAACTGCCATGGAAATATTTTACCTGCGCAAATATTTTTTCTGCATAATCTATACCTAATGATGGACAAATGGGTAGGTCTCTGCTCTTTTTTAAAATACATCAGTTCGTATTCCGCTCCTGGTATAGATGGTCTTAGCCATTGGAAATCGATTTTAAGTAGTAGGTCCCGGTCTCATTAGCCCTCGTGTTTCGGAAAATTAGACCGTAGTGCCCCAAACAACCTATCTACGTAATACAAATCAGTTTTAAGTATAACAATGTGATTAAGATTTTTTTCTATGATTATTATAATATAAGAGAGACAGAATTATAAAATCTATAAAATACTGTAATCTTAAAAGCATGAGCTCTTGGTAAAAGTTTAGGTTTTGTGTTATAAGAAATCACATTTTATTTTAAAATCCTATTTACGTCAGGTCCTTTTTAAAATCATTTTAAATTTTCTTCTCTGTTCTTTAATTTTTTTTAATATAAACTCACTTAAACTTATTATAGTGGGTTTAGTTTCAAAGTATAAAACAACTTGTGTATTTACACATGCTACAAACGTGTTTTAGAAATCGATTACATAACCTATTGTCATAAATAAAGTATCTCATTTATTTTTACTATTACTTAATAGCCACATATAAAAATGTTAGACATTTCTTCAAGTAAAAAATGAAGAAAATCCTAGCTATGTAACCAACTAAAAATTGTTCTAACTGCACACATTAGTTAAACTGACACATACTTCAGGAACTATCTTGAAATTTTAATTAAAAACAGTGACATCCATTGCGCAGCCTGTATCTACGTAGGTTTTTTTCTCTCTCGTTAATACGCCATTTCAACCTTGTTATCATAATAATTTGCCATCGAGCGATAAATAAATTAGTATTCTGTTTAACTTTTAAATGGATTTTGTTTTCAAGCATAGATAAACAAGGTCGTAAATAAATTTTCCATTATTACATGCTGCTTTGTAACATCTTATTTATGTTAGGAATTTGGGAATTGAAGCAAAACTATCTTAGGTATGTAATGCATTATTCAATATTTTTCTTAGGAAAAAAATACCAGTTGTTGATATAAAGCACATCCATAGATAGTTTTTAATTGAAGGAATAGAAATAATCATGAAGCAGTTTTAGATTTCATCCCCTATATAATAAGAGCCTAAGTTATCTGTCCGTCTGTACTCGAATTTATGAAGCGGTTGGACCTGGAATGGATAGTTTTTGGTTTGGTTTTGGAGCGCTGCGGTCTACATTTTGTAACACGAGGGCTAATGAGACCGGGACTTACTGCTTAAATCCGATTCCGAAGGGCTACGAACATCCATGTCATAGTGGGATTCGAACCCACGGACTCCGGTTCCGAAGCCCAGCACCCTAACCATTCGGTCATCGTTCGGCCTGGAATGGATAGAGTCTTCCATATTGGATTCTTGATGAGTTAAGTTTGGCAAAATTCAAATTGAGTAAAGTTTATCTTCTCCGATCGATCAGATTATAAAATAAATTGGTATAGATTTGCTTCATATAGCAGTGAAAAATACTGTCGTCTTTAAACGTTCGAAATCCACCCCTTTCCCCCAATTCAAACGTTTAATGTCATTATTTAAAGCCCTGTTTTTTGAAATTAATAGCAGTAGATTCAATTTATCACATATTAAATAGGTAAAAATAACATTTTTTCTAACATTATGACGTCATTCCTTTAACCATCTCATTTAATAATTTCTTATATTATTTAAATATCGTCTGCTTTATTTTCATACCTTTTATCACTGAACTTAGATACTACATAAATAATTATCTACCATATTAGGTTTAATTATTAAAGGTTATAATTAGGTATATATGTGATGTATTTAATCATCGATTATTCTTTATTGAAAGATAATTCTCAGCTAAAAAACAAACCATTTTTTTTACCTGCCTCATATGGTATTTTACAATTCTAAAAAGTTAAAAATTTTACTGACCTTGTCATATGACGGGCTATATGCTACTTACAAAAGTGTAACAAATTAATCGAAGAAATTATTATTGCAGTAAAATGTTATTGCGTGATTGTTTGTAAGGCTTTTTCTAGTTCAGCATGTATCTCTGAAACATTGTATTCTACTTTGTTAAGGTTCAGTAAACTTTGACTGATCATTTAGATTTAGTAAGAAAGTAAAGTTTTCTTCCATTTATCTTTACAGGACATATTTTGTTTATTAACTTAAATTGTTTTATTGCGCCTCCTTTCTCGGTGTAAATTATTTTAAAGTGCCATTGAAAATCTTTTATTTTTACTCCCATTTTGTATTATATTTTAATACCTGTTGTATAAAATGACACGTTTTTTGCTTTTTCGTATACTAACCATACGGAAAATATTCTAATCCTTTAAGATTTCAGCCTGAGAACAGGTGACTATTGAAATTTTAATACTGGTAGCTAATTTTTTTTGTGATTATATTTTTATACATATGACAGATAGCACACACACGCACTAAATAAAAATGAAGAAATGTATGCGTGTGCATTGGATTTCTGTATCCCGAATAAATTAAAATTATCTCTTTCTGAAAAAATATTCAGAGAGAATTCCCGAGATGCATTTTATTGGGGTCTAGAAGACCTATAAGGGAGCTAATAAAAGTTTCTTAACTTTATTTCTATTGGTTTATTTTGTGTTGAATATTTTCATAACGCTCAGGCCTAATTATAATTATATCAGACATAATTATAATTTCATATTATAGTGCTCTATTTATCAACATTTTTGATAAGAAATATGTAAATATGTGAGGACTTAATCTCAATTTCAAATTTTAAAAGGGCGTACCTTTGTGAGTTAATAGGAAACTGCTGGTTGAGGGCTGATCAATATGTATGGATTTTCCGTGTCTGGTCATTTATTGTTTTTAATATTTCATACAGGGACATGCTGGTTGTCGACAGATGTTCTGAACGTTTCCAGAATCTCTGTGAACTCGAAGCTATTCTACTTGGATCCCCAAGTCTCACTGTCACAGTCGTCTCCTCCGGCTTCTGACCTCTCTGCTCTCCTTGATATTATAGTGCTCTATTTATCAACATTTTTGATAAGAATTTGTTTTGAATTTAAGTTTTTTTTTTAAAGGAAACGACCCAATACTGTGCATTTACTGTTTTAAATTTGTGAAATCTGATCTTAGTTTTCAATCACTGTGAACGTCACTGTGAATTATCAACTATAACTATGATACATGATACATAATACATAATACTATGTAAAATACATAATACTATGTTAAATTTGTGAAATCTGACCTTAGTTTTCAATCACTGTGAACGTCACTGTGAATTATCAACTACAACTATGATACATGATACATAATACTATGTAATAGCATGATATGTACTTATAGAAAAGCGACTTGCGTTTGGATAGTCTGAAATCATCTTTTTGTAAGTTTGTTGACCATTTATATATTTGATCCTAACTAGTCGGAATATCTGTCTGTGAGTCTTAAGGCATTATCACAAGTCAGCATGTGTGCGTTAGGTTTTGATTCCTTTTACTATTAAAAATGTGCAGATTTCTTATTTTAAAGCGAAAGCACACATAGCGATTTATTTTAGTTTAGGCTAAATTGTTTAAAGGCCTTTAATCTGTCAAAGAGTTTCCCTTACAACATGACAAATCAGCATATTCTTCAATTTTAAAAGAAATCCTAAACTGAATCTTCTTTTTTTTTCAACACATAAGACTTGACATTTGATAAGACCTTTAAGGCTTCATCACACGTCAACATGTACGCGTTGAAAAAAACAACAGCACGTACAATTTAACTTGTTGTTCAGTCGTCGACTTGTTTGTCTTCAGTCCTTAAGTGTGTGGACAGGAAATGTCTAAAACGCAGTTGACTTGAAAGATCAAATTTGATTTTCAGCGCATGTTTCTATGTGTTCGCTTGTGTTTTTTAGCACGACATGAGACGTTTATCCTGAGTTATATTGTGAAATACTTATACAATTATATGTTTTAATGCATGAATTCAGAGTCTAAGCTGGACGAACTTAAAATTAACGTGCGCTGTAGAGCATATCTCTATGAAGATAAATTCTTACATTTCTCAAACCTCTAATATCGTTCTTAGCACTTTCACGTCGGCGCAGTTCCCTATGTGATCTTTTTAGTATTGGTTTTCATTAAAATGTATATATATAGGTCACGAACTTTAATGAAACAATCAATTTTGCTTCTTTTTACGAAATAATGCATCTGATAATTCAGAAACTTTAACAAAATTATGTATTTTGTATACATATAATCCATTTAGGGAACACCGCGTTTGTGTTGTCATAAAATACCGACACCATTGTACACTGCGTAGACTCACTGACAAAGAACGATCGGATTGTTAATGTGATCACGGAAGTGTCACTGGCAATGACTGGCTTGTCAGAAACACCATTTAGTTGTCACTGTTCATGAAAGTCTATATATTACACTTGTTCAGAACATATCAAAGTTCCCCCCACCCCTTACGCGAAATGGTTTTGTCCAGCTCTCCCCTTTCTTCTTTTTTTGTACTATAACCAGGGTGTAAGAGTTCAGATACCGTCTATGAAGTTCGAACCGTTCTCCGCGTCTCCCACGAGATTGCTTGTTTACAACCAATTTCTCTTTTATATCACTAATATATATTTTGATTGGCAGAGCTTACTGCATTTACATGATCCTGTCATACTTTTGTTAATTAAAGTTTTATGTTGAGTTTTTAAATACAGTCCACTTTTATTATCGCCCTCAACAATACTGAAAGTATTCGATTTCTTTAATTTACACGAGTTCTTATGGTTCAAATGCATTGATTATTGCAGTGTCGGGTTTAAACTTTAATGCACCTTAATTCTTCTCCATGAATAAGAGAAATACGTGTAGATAGGATCTGTGATTCTAGTTGTCCTCTTGCTAGGGGCGGAGGGTTATAGAATAGAGTTATATCCTCCTCCTCCTAAGATTGGGTGAAAATTTTGGGAATGCTTTGACACCATCTCGATATTTCAATCTTCTACAACCTTGAATCTTTGGACTTCTGAGCAAAAGCATGAATACATGACCGTGGTCTTTGTTTTTGTCATAAAATAGGAATGGAAAAAAGTGTTCCTTTATATTCTATGTCAGTGATTGTCAACCTGTGAGGCGCGCCCCCCTAGGGGGGCGCGAGCATATCCAAGAGAAAATGTTATTTAAAAAAATTGATTAAGTGACTGAAAGGAAAACACACCCACACACACACACACACACACACACACACAAAACAAAATACATTTCGACATATTTAATAATAAACTTATTAAATGAAAACAACTTACTAAATTAAAAGCAAATTTAATAATTATTAGTGACTTCCTTGGGCCTGTCGTTCAGAGCAAAGTTTTTCGAAGGAGGGGTTTAATATTAGAAATAGACACTCTCAGTTATTTTTCTATGTTTAGCTGAGATCTATATTTTGTCTTCAAAGAAGCCACATCAGAAAATCCAGTTTCACAAACATAAGATGTTGAAAATGGTAGTAGAATGCCAAAATGCCCTTGTATTTAGTGCAGAAAACTCATCATCCACTCCTGCCCAAAATTCAAAGAGTGATTTATTACTAAATTGTTTTTTGGTTTCGCATCTTGCCGTGAAGTCTATGAAGATTTCTTCCTCTTCAATTGAGAGTCTTTCGGGAGTATTTTGAAATGGATCTCTCACCCACTTGTAACTTGATATCAGTTTGTCGTCAGCAAGAAGTACTTTTTAAAATTCTTTGCTAGCATTGCTAAATGATTTTCAATGGTTGCAAAAACAACTTTTACATGTTGTTCTTCAGCCTTGTAAGTTTTAATACAATCATTCAAATTTGCAAACATTGTTAAGTTTTCTTGCTTTAAATTTCTGCTCCACAATGTGATAAGGCGATTTAGATCAGTTATATAATTTATTCATTCATACAAGAAGTAAAATGCTCGGGATCTAAATCTGACCTCATCACATGTTTGTAAAAAGACAGAGGACCATAAAATTATATTCAACGGATATTGTTGTCTTGTATCGGGAGGGGTTCTGATCCCAGTCCCAGGTTAGAATCCCGTCTTCTTACTTGACATTAAATAAGAATGTACCTTTGTGGAGTTATTTATGAGTCCCTAAGGGACAGTGCCCAATTAGAAGGGATAAGGTTTTTCACGTTGGCGGTCTCAATTCGGGGTTTAAGCAGACCAATTAGATTCTTACAACTATCCCAATTGGATGATAAGAAGGAAGAGGGGACAAGGATGAAATGAATAAAATAAGAAAAATCTAAAAAAAAGGTGAAGGTGTTCGATAGTCGAGACGAAGAGAGGAGTCCGACAGAAGAGGTTCGAGAGTCAGAGTAGACAAGTCCGACGGAAGGTGTTCGGAAGTCCGATAGAAGAGGTTCGGAAGTCGAGATGAAGAGAGGAGTCCGACGAAACGAGTTTGAGAGTCCAGCCAAGTCCGACAGGAAGTGTTCCTGCATCAAATAGCACGGCCGCACCCCAAACACTCAGGAGGAAGCCCCTGACCAGACCGACGAAGGATCCATAGATACCCATCAACCAGCAGTGTTCCGGGCACACCATTTTAACTCCAAAAGGTACCCCCTTTTACATACATTTTGAAATTGAGATTAGGTCCTCTCTCTTATATTTACATAATTACTTAAGTATTAAAAAATTATTGTCAGAACTAATTTAGAAGATGTTGATAAAGCATATTTTATGAAAATTAGCATCAGTTTTGTATGTACATAGATGTATATATATTATAATAAATTTACCTTTTTTTATATTAAGCTAGTTTCGGATGCTGTTAATTTAGCTTTTAGTTTATTTTCATATCTTATGTCTGTAGTTTCTCAGAACCTGTGGTTAAATTTATTACTAAAATACTTTTACACAACGCAATCAAAATAAAATCCCACTATACATTTGATCACAGGTTAATACTCAAATAAAAACGAGGACTACACGACACACAATTCCAGTTTCCTACAAAAAGCATTAACTTTATTACTCGTATTCATTATTATTGTATACATTTTATTGTATGCGGTGGAAAGGGGGGACGCGATGAAAATTAAGATTGAAAATTGGGCCGTGAATACTAAAAGGTTCAGAAACACTGTTCTATGTAATGATTCCAAAATTTAATTCGCAGATGTTATGTCTTCTAATATAAAACAGAATGCATTTGTATCAGGCAGCAGATAAAGAATCTCAGATATAGAATTCTAAAAAGTGAACGAATGATTAATTTTTATTGCATTCCATATCTTGTTATCTTTCTTATTATCAAGCCATCAACGAGAGATTGCAAAATATTTAGATGTCCTTTTGTATGACTCATTTGAAATTAGGAATATTTTTTACTCTTCTTCTTACTCTCGGAATTAAACCAACTCGCTAATTAAAGATTTTTAAGGTAGATAACGCCACTTCCTGATCCATTTTTCAATCTGAGACCTCCTAGCGAGTTAATTAATCCGATTATCATTAACACGTGAACCTCTCGGAAGGAGGGGCAGGTTCTCCCTTAAATGTTTATGACTTCAATTAGTCTTACATTTTCCACACCCAATCGGAAAATTGAAAAAAAAAATTACAAATAGAATAGTCTTCTGCCATTTTAAATGTGACAATACGGCTGTTTAAGAAAATAGTCACATTTTCCACTTTCTCCGGAAATGCCCGAAAAATTAATTTTATTTAAGAAAACTCATCTTAACATTCTTTTCATATTTTCTTTATCGTTATTAAGTGTAGCGTATTTGCCGGTATTATTATTTTTATTTTTTCATTACTTTTTTTTTTTCTCTCCCGACCTCCCAGGTATAAATCTAATTAATTGAAGCATCTTCATTAATAAAGCAGCCCACGCGAAAAATGGCCGTAGCCCTTATCTTATATTTTATGACTTCAATTAAGTTGCTACCGTAAACGCCCTGCTGAGAACGTAAAGAATTTTGATTATTATAAAAGGGTATAACCTTTATCAACTTTTTTTTTATTCGTGTCTTCCTCTATATTTTGTTTTATTACATCATCATCAGTGATAAATTGCACTTAGTGCACAGTAGGAGGTTTTCGCTCTAGCAAAAGGCTTTCGCGTACAGATCCTGGCTTAAAAAAGAACTATTAGTGTAGGACAGTTTAGGATTTTAATGCTATATTTTTTAGTTTTATAAAATTTGTCCATAAGTTTATCGTGCATTTAATTTTTCACTTTATATGGGACAATCAATGTGTCATTCAGCTGTCTGGATAATTAAAGCTTCCAAACAAAGACTATATTTAAAAACTATTGTCGTGTAGTTCTCGTTTATACTTGGGTATTAACCTGTGATCAAATATATAGTGGTATTGATTTTGGTTGCGTTGTGTAAAAATATTTTAGTACTATATTCAACCACAGGTTCTGAGAAACTACAGACATAAAATATGAAAATAAACTAAAAGATAAATTAAAAACATCGGAAACCAGCTTAAACAAAAAAAAGTAAATTTATTATAATGATATATATACATCTATGTACACACAATCTGATTGTATCTTCATACAATTTACTTTATCAACACTTGCAAGTTAGGTGCCACTCTAATTTAGTTCTGACAATAATTTTTCACCACTAATGTTAATATGAGAGGACCTAATCTCAATTTCAAATATATGTAAAAGGGCGTACCTTTGTGAGTTAATATGGTGTGCCCGGAACACTGCTGGTTGAGGGCAGATCAGGATTGGGTATGTATGGATCTTCCGTTGGTCTGGTCAGGGGCTTCCTTCTGAGTGTTTGGGGTGCGGCCGTAATATTTGATACAGGAACACTGCTGGTAGTCACTAGATGTTCTGAACGTTTCCGGAGTCTCTCAAACTCAAGGCTATTCTCCTTGGACTCCCTAAGTCTCACTGTCACAGTCGTCTCCTCCGGCTTCTTACCTCTCTGCTCTCCTTGATTCGATTGCACTCTCGAACACGTTCCGTCGGACTTGTCTCCTCGACTGAACTCCCAAACACTTTCTCTCTTTTTTAGATTTTTCTTATTTTATTAATTTCATCTTTGTCCCCTCTTTCTTCTTATCGTCCAATCGGGATCGCTGTAAAAATCTAATTCGTCTGCTAAACCCCGCCTTGAGACCGCCAACGGGGAAAACCTTATCCCTTCTAATTGGGCACTGTCCCTTGGGGACTCATAAATAACTCCACAAAGATACATTCTTATTTAGTGTCAAGTAAGGAGACTGGATTCTAATCTGGGACTGAGATCAGAACCCCGCCCGAGACTACCATACAAAACAACAATATCCGTTGAATATAATTTTATGGTTCTCTATCCTTTACAAAAGATGTGATGAGGTCAGATTTAGATCCCAAGAATTTTGCTTCTTGTATGAATGAATATATTATATTACTGATCTAAATCGCCTCATCACAACTATATAAGTTTTTAAGTTGATATTATAAATTATAAAATATTTAGTAGAAAATAGAAGGTAAATTAATTAAAATCACCGTGTAGCAATACACCGACAGTAGATTTTTTTTCTGATGACTCTTTTTTCTACCACCATTAGACCTGGAAAACATAGATGAAGAGATTATCGTTAAATAGGTTATGTTGTAGTGTCCATTAAACCGTTTTTAGTCCTCGTGTTTAAAACATTCGACCGTACGCACTCCAAACCAAACCACTGAACCCCTTTCAGTGTCAAGTTCGAGTGAAATGGACTAATTGTTCATTTTACAGCAATTTTTAATTGAAATCTCAGTAAAATCATTATTTAGAAATAGAGCGTAATCAATTCAAGAAAATCCAAAAAAGTAATAATGCATTTAACTCGTGAGTAGTCAGATTTTACTATTTTATTTTAATTAATATTAAGAAACCCAGTGGCGTTGGGGTAGCGCTTCGCGCTCACACGACACAGGTTCGAGGTTCCATCCCCGGACTGGGCAAGGTTGACTCAGCATTTCATCCCTTCAATGGTTAGACAAACTGGGGATCAAACATGCTTGGGAACTAAACACTGGGGATTCCGCGTAAGGCTGACCACCTAACCGGAACATATGCTTCGCACCCCAGGGCCCTTGGTCTCGGAAACGGAGATTAGCACAGTAGGCCCTGGCTCCCTAGGGGCTGTTGCACCGAGGAGTTTAGCTTACTTTATTGTAGTCAGTCTATTGTTTATAATATACATTATATTAAAAACAATTTTAAATTTATCATAGATAATGAAATTACGTGGGTGGTGGAAAATAATAAAGGCTATCATTAAAAGCAAATCGTTTATTTCTGATAGGATTTGGTTTCGGTTAAGACCGGAACCTAATGCTTAAAGTCAATTTCGAACGGCTGCGAACATCCACGCTACAGTGGAATATGAACAAACGAATTTGTGGAATTTAACCTTCCAAGTGGAACACATCGAGGAAAAATGTCCAAAAAAAATACGCTAAAGGTTTACTGTGTCAGTGGCGAAAGTGTTCTATGATTTTTTACTTCACCCTTAGTGGATTAGAATGGAATACGGGAAGCCCACCCTCGTTATTGTCCCTTTACTTCCGGTTATAGATATATAGATATTATAAATTGTTAATTTTTAATACATATAAAGCTCTTAGTCTCGAAGACAATCCCATAAGAAATAACGGATTTGAAAAATACAAATAAAAATATTCTTTGAGAGACTTATTTATATTTTTTCCGAAAGTCATCCAAGATATTTAAGAGGTGCAATGAGAGATACATCTGTTACCGCAAACGAAGTACTTCGAAACAGAGATTTACAAAGCCATGAAAATCTATCAGGGTCTTTGTGCCTGAGGGAGTAGGGGTGCATCCCTCAATAAATGTTAGTCAAAGAAGGGTGCAATTCCTAAACAATCGACCTAACCCTCCTACCGCAAAATTGCATGGAGAAAAACACTGGCAGAAATGTATATTACATCTATTTTCGGAATGCTTTTTGAGGTCGAAAATTGTACATGGCAACGGCTTTGAAGACATCATCGGTTTGGCGGAATTGTACGTGCAAACCGCTTAGAGGGTTAAACTAAAGGAAATTCTCGAAGCATCTATAAACGTCAACATGTACATGTTGATAAAACAGTAAATTCCCTTTTCTCTTTAAGAATTAGCATATTGCTCGTCATATGACGGGGATCAGTAAAATTTTCAATTTTCCAGAATTGTAAAGTACTCAATGAGACAGATAAAAAAAGATTTGTTTTTTGGCTGAGAATTATCTGGTACACTCTCAATAATTTGTCATAATGCTAGAAAATGTTATTTTTATCCATTTATTATGTCATAAACTTAATCTTCTGATCTTAACCGGGGAACATAGGGCGAGATATAATGGCATTAAATGATCGAAAAGGGGGGAAGGGGTGGATTTCGAATGTTTTAAAGACTTGCTTTGAAATTTGCTAACCTTACCTCATCAAAAATCCAATATGGATGATCTTATCCATTCCAGGTCCAACCGCTTCATAAATTAGAAGACAGACGGACAGATAATTTAGGCTATTATTATATAGGGAATAAGTGAATTTCTTGTTTAGTATGAAAAAAAAAAGTTCAATCGATTAATGACCTTTTCAGAAGTCAGCCTGAATTAAAATATATCAGTTGAAAAAATTTAACTATGGCACACATTCTGCAACAATAAAAAGAATCATAAACGACATACATGTTGACTTGTGATAAGGCTTTTAGAAAAGAAACGTACAACATGCTTGCTACATTGTATTAGCATTTAATCTTCTTTTATAAAATTAGAATGTGTCTATTTTTGGAATTAAAAATCAATAGCATAATTGCCAATGGCAACAATTTAAATATAACTTAGTTCACCTGCAGCTAGGTAATGCATGAAATAGGAGGAAGATGTGTTTTATACCTAGCACTTCACATACTTGAAAAATATAGAACAAGCATTATTCGAAAAGGTGCCTTTCGAATCGTATAAAAATTAAACTGCGATTTGTAGTGCATATTCCCTCATTCCTATTCCAAAAATTGCACATTTGTAACTTCTTTAAACAGCGAATGTTCCAACAAACACGATTTTGCATTTCACTTATCACAGAACTTTTATTTCCTTGTCGACGAAATTAGGATTTCTCGCAAGGTTGACCGTCACACGTGATCAAGTCCATGCAGCCAAGGCACGCTAGAAAGTGTATTTTGGTCGCGAGCTGATGAGCTGCCACCGTTTAGTTATATAACGCGCCAACCTTTACATGTATTCACAAACGAGTAGAAAATATGTCGTATTTCGCAGTCGGAAATTACCTCTAGATGCATCTGAAATTTTCAAAGTCAAAATACTTGGCATTTCCTATACTTTTACATAAGTCCGTCACTTAAAACGTGATCTGAACACTGGTCTTTTTGAAACAACCTTGTAAAAATAGTTGTCTATGGCTTAAAAAGAAGCCTATGAAAGCCTATTATGCTATGAAGTAGCCTATTATGCTAGCATCACTTAATCATTGTTACCTATGTAGAAATACATTTATTTATGTCTTATTTAAATTGAGAAATAGTCTTTTAAAGACTACTAATTTTTACTGCCGAACGATGGCCGATTGGTTAGGGTGCTGGCCTTCGGAACCGGAGTTCGTGGGTTCGAATCCCACTGAGGCATGGATGTTCGTAGCCGTTCGGAATCGGCTTTAAGCTGTAGGTCCCGGTCTCATTAACCCTCGTGTTGCAAAAAATAGACCATAGCACTCCAAACCAAACCCCAAACTAATTTTTACTACCTATTTATTAGTAGGCACTATTCAAACTTCTGAACTCGAACAGTCGCTGAATGCATCAGGCAAAATGTTACTGTTATGAATATTTATAACTGTCAGCTTCAAACAGAAGCTTCCGATAAATCTACCCCGTAGATTCTCAACTGGGCGATACCAGACCCAGTGAGTGCTACCTTTCAGGGGTCGGTATTCAGAGACTAGTTGGGGAGGTTAATATAATCTTGGGGGGGGGGTAAGAACTGGAATGGCATACCTACCAATGTAGGAAATTAATAAAATACTTCGAAAATACCTTCTGTTTCATACTTATTTTTATCTAGCTATTTAAAATGTTTACCTACTGATCTAAAATTTTAATGTTAACAAATTGGTGATCAGAACTGTGTCATTATTTTTTTAAAAATTCTTATTGATTTTATACTTGCAATTTTTTAGTAAACAATTTTTTACTACATGTCATGGTTGTTCTAATTTCTACTTTGTGGTTATTAATTCATAAACAAATAAAATACATAAGAAACAACATTTTAATGTTTGGTATACTAACTGTTATAAAACAGGGGATTTCATTTTTTTTCTAGTAAAGGGGGTCTAGAACAGGTTAGGAACATTTTATATGAGAACTCAAAGCATGTATTATACTCACAACATTTGTGGGGAAATATATTTAGTACAATATTAAACGAGTACAATAGTACAATATATACAAATTTAGTATAATATATACAAATATAATTTAGAAACAATATTTTAATCTATTGTATACAAATTATTATGAAAGAGGGGATTTCATTTTTTTTCTAGTAAAGGGGGTCTAGAACAGGTTAGGAACATTTTATATGAGAACTCAAAGCATGTATTATACTCACAACATTTGTGGGGAAATATATTTAGAAACTTAAAACCATTTACCTCTGTTACTCATGGATAATATTAAAGTAGAACATTTCATTACATATAATTTTAAAAATAGAGTTCTCATATATGAATTCTTAAGCAAAATTTCCTGCTGATTTCTCTTGAGGCCTTATATCAACTTATGGGCATTCAAAAAACCACAAATTTAGTTTGAATCCTTGTGTGAGAGCAAAAGGTTTTCACAAGAAATCTGCACATTCTCAAGAAATTAACATGAGAATCTGCGAAACATTTGTGTTAAAGTAAACATTTTGCACCAATTTATTTTGTTTCAGGTTAAAGTGTAATAAGGCCTTTTAATCGGTTGAAAAACTTCGCCCTCGCACGGGAAATCTTCGTATTCAACAGGTATAGGAATCCTAAACAGTATCTGTTACTTTTTTAACAAGTACATATTAACGTGAATCAGATATATAATTTTTTGAAGATTTTTCTGATTTCTGAAATATGCATAAATGAATCACACCACAAAAAATAGTTCCTCGATTGACTCCTTCGCATCTTTGATAGAGACAAAAAAAAACTTCTTTTTTTGGGGAAACGCAAAGCCACCGAGTGCCTCAGTCGGAGAGGAGTTCAAGCGTGACAGTTTTGTTCGCTTGCCTAGCAATTACTCCGTTTTAGTCATCACTTCTTTTGCCAATTCCGAAAAAAAGAAGAGAAGGGGATGCAACTCCGACATATAATCAGCTGACGTATTTGGAGCACGGTAAATACCTGCGAGCCATTCACCTAGAACCACATGCTGGGCTGAGTAATCGAGAATGGTTCTGTGGAAGAGACCTTTTGCTGTGTGAGAGAGGCGAGCCGTTGTCGTCGAGAAGAAGGGTTGGTAATTTGACTTTATTCGATCGACTGACCTACTCTTCATGGTCTTTATAGACCCGGTAGTGCGTTTTGGAATGTTTGGCGGAGACGACAGGAAAAGTTGCGCTTAAAATAGGACGGCGTGATTCACTCGCTGGAATGACGTGTTTGTAGTTCATTACCTATAATTAGATAGTGTCCGGTGAATTTCATTATGCATACATTTTTCATTATATATTTAAAACGTTCTTTTCTCAATAAAAACTTTGATTTACTTTAAAGTTTTATTCTAAAGGAATGAGTTTAGCACATAATTCAGTTGTCCCCGTGTGGGGGAGGATACTTCTTCGTGTAAGTGAATACTTCGATACACTATGTTCGTTTATGGTGTATGTGAATACACACTATGTTAATTTATGGGGGTAGTTCTTTTCGTCTATGAAAGCATCAAAACTCTATAGGGCTGTTTTCCAGAGTTTTATTTTAATAAATAACAGTTGATAACATTTGCGGGCAACCTATTTTTACGTTTTTTGCAATGTGCCACTAGATCGCGGGTCACGTAAAAATACGTATTTGATAAATTTGTGGTGGATACCCGCTAACCACCACAAATCTATTAAATACGTATAATTATATGTATATGCGACATTATATGCGTGTTGTTTGCGTTGCTATGCAATGCTTTGGATTTTTTCTTTCCACAAGTTAGGATTGTCGAGTGACTCGGTCTTTCGTTGCATTATTTCGTCTTCAGTCTAATTCCTATCTCCAGAACGTACAAGTCGTGCTTTGTCAATTTGAAGCTTGGTTTTTTATTGTTGAATACAAAATTGATAAAATGAGTCATTGTGACAGAGATAGGGATAAAGAAATGGGCTCTGACAGATTATTGGACTTTAATTTTAAAAATTGTTTATTTTTGTAATTTCGTAAAAATATTGTTTTTTTTTGTAAAATACTTATAGTATATATTAAAATGTAAAATAAAAAAAAAGTTTCGCTCATAAAAACAAAGTAGTTTTCGATTGACTGCGATTTTTCGGAATAAATAAACTTTCGCGCGATTCACGAAAAAAAGCCCCCTGCACGCGTAAGTTAGAGGTGAAGTATATACGTATGCCAAGTGTTAATATAAGTATAATTTTTAATTTTAAACATCTGTAAATTATAACAAAAAAGATATTTTCTGTACATTAAATGCAGAAAGTTTCTGTAATCATTAAACAATCATATAAATACATACAATAAACTCTTTCTCTAAATTTTTTAAAAATAAAATCAGTGACGAAACCAAAGTTTTTTTCGGATTTAGTCCAAAGCCTTAAAGTTGCAGTAAACTTTCAATGTCATTAAAAATTCATTACTCATACAACCACATATAAAGTACACACATGCATCTGTAGTTCTCCATACATACATAGATACTTCACAAGACGGATCAGAGGCATACTACATGGTTTCATTCTACCTTAAAAATATATTTTCAATCACATTGTATAATTTAATTTGAGTTCAAATTTTTACCAGATTTAAATTTATCTCGGAAGTACAGGAGTATATTTAATTTAAGCTCCAATATTTACCAGATGGATTTAATCTAAATAAATTTTATGAATAACTGGAAAAATAAAAAATATATAAAGGAATTGTAGCATATCATTTTATTTTTTTTTTACAAAATTACATGCCTTCTATGACAACAAATATCGAAAACAGTAGGGCAAAATCGGTAATTTAGAAACTGCCATTTTATGGTTGTAAATTAGTTTTTCTAGATTAGTTTTTAAGACCAGCTTGTTCAAATTTTAATCACCATTTATAGTCTTGTCTGTAAAAACCCAAGTAATGCATAAATTTTCGAACTTATATAATCAGTTTTATTGAAGAAACTTTTTTACTCTTTTTATGTTTGGAAATTCTTTCAACATTTGCAGGTATAACTAATGACGCACTCAAATTTTACTAAATTTTTAAAAATTTGATGCTTGTATTGAGAACATTGCGAAGAAGGGTCAAAACCTTCTCCTGAATATTCACACGTAATGCAGTGGTTTTATGCATGCATTATACAATCTTTTTCTATAATTCGAATTTGAATATTGTTAAGTTATCATTTATTCCTCTGTTTTATTATTATTATTCTTTATGCCTTGGGAACATGGAAAGGAGTAGGCTTCATATTTGTTTTGGCCGAACAATATTCGAATGTTAAAGGTACCGTAGTTCACGGGTTCGAATCTCCCTGCTGGCATGGATGTTGCGATGAAATTTTTATGACCGGTATTAACAACAAAGTCATTTACCTCCAGGGTGTAGTGGAAATGATAGTTTCATTCCTTTACTTTCATTAATTACTAGGACAAAAAAATTGGGAAGAACTTAACGATAATTTCGGCGTAGCTAAGAAAACTTTGAATTATGTTTTTAAATGAATTCAACGTGATTCTAAACTGCATTTGCAGTATTGGGAAACTTTAGATGAGTAGGAAGATAAATTGAGCTTGTACGAGATAATTCTTAGCCAAAAATAAACCATTATTTTACCAGCCTTATAGAGTACTATAAAATTCTGGAAAATTTAAAAAAATTTTCCAAGAGCTATATGCTAGTTTTAAATAAATATTTTCAGAGGAGTATAGGCGTCTTTTGGGAAAATTATGAAATGATTTTTTTTAAATTCAAGTGATTTGAATAGAACACGAGGATCTCGTAAAATTTATTGAATAGAGTGAGATCGAGTTTGATACACTATTAGTAGGACACCAGACCTGAAACGGCTAAATGTGTAGAAGTCGCTGAAACCGTAGCCTTCGATTCCTCTTCATACTTTAACTAATTCCCAGATAAGGAATGGACAGAATATAGAGTCGCCCATGACCACGTCGGTTCCAAACCAACCTACTGCTTAAATTATCCGTAGGCAAGAGTAAAAGTCCGTCTCAGCCCTCTGAAGTGCGTTCCAGAAAAAAAAGAAACCGACAGCATTCGTATCATTCAGCACCCGGCACCGGGAGCACGCGCACCTTTAGGGCACCATTTTGTGTTTCGACCCTGACACCAAAGAGAGGCAGGCAGTCGCGATAAATTTCTCTCCAATACCCTCATCCCACTCGCGAGTCTGGAAGAATTTCGCGGAAGTGTCTGATTATGGAATGAGTTCTTCAACACCACGAAGGTATTCCCGCTGATGAATGAAGAAATGAAGGATGATGATGAACTCGCGGTTCAAAGAGAGACATTTTTTTCTTCTTTTCCCTCCGAATATCTGGCAACCGCTCACCCAGAACAGCCCGGCAAGTTCGAGTCAACTGCTTGCGTTTAAAAAAACTAAAGCTTCTCATCCTCTGAGTGGTAAGTCGATATAGCGGTCAACTTCTCCGGGGAATTCGTCCTTGAAACAGGAAGGGAATTCGTCCTTGCAAAAATTCAGGGCAATGTTAAAACTGTTTGTTCGGGTTGATGGAAAAATTAATTAGAATAGAATGCGCTATTTCGTTTTTGTTGGGTTGCAGCGGGACTTGAATATTAAAGCGATTCCTGATTAGTTTCGTACGCAGTCGATATATTTAGTTTTGAAATTTTTTTTCAAAGGTTATAAAGAAAAAAAAATTAAATATATTTATGTGGGGCACAGAGATGTCTGCGACGGTGAGCCCTCAAGAAGGTTATTATTATTATTTTTTTTGTCAATACATCTTCGAAAAAAATTAGAATAAATAATACAACAAAGGGCGTTTTGCCAAGTAAAGTTGCCGATTTCTACAGCTTTAAAATGTAATTATAAGACATCCAGACGACAATAACAGATTTGTATTCAGATATAAGTACAAGGTGGTAATTAATTTTAATTTAGAGCTTTTGTAGAAGGTTGTTTAATTAAGTGTCCAAAGTTTTGGATTCACTAAGTATTACTCGGCTTTCCAGTGAAATTTTTGTTTCTATTTTAAATAAGGAATGAGAAATAACTTGCAGAATAATAACGATTTGATTGGCTGGTTTGGTTTGGAGCGCTAAGGTCTACTTTTTGCAACACTAGGGCTAATGAGACCGGGACCTACTGCTTAAAGCCGATTCCGAACGGCTACAAACATCCATGCCACAGTGGGAATCGAACCCACGAACTCCGGTTCCGAAGGCCAGCACCCTAACCATTCGGCCATCGTTTGGCTAATAATGATTTGAAGACACTTGGACTCATTTTTTTTATTAATACATTGTGTGCTGGTAAATTTTGCAGCGGAATTGTACCGGGAGCGGGCGTTTCGCGGGTAAATTTAGTATTCAGTTAAATAATAGATCGAATATTCTTTCAATTTTAAACCAACTTTTCGTATTTTATGCTGATATATATAAACAAATATATAAATATAAACATATAATATATATAATTATATATATAATATAAAAATATAAATATATAATATATAATATATATATATATATATATATATAAATATAATATATATATATATATATATATATATATATATATATATATATATATATATATATATATATATATATATATATATATATATATATATATATATATACATATATATCATTTACGCAAGGATAAATAAAAAGTTAATTTTAAATCTAAATTGATTTTTTTAAATCAATTCTCGTTCTGTGATTCCGCATCGACTGATGTAAAAACTAGTTTTTATTTGCTTCAATTTTTCTAGAATCTATGTATTAGACAAGAACATTCGGCTCCGTTTTCCTGTATATACCGTTATTTTTGTGGCCACAAACAAACCATGTTTTTACACTAACTCGTACTAGTACGTGACCCCAGATCAAGTATCAATCGTCAAAAAACGTACTAGTACGTGTTGCGCATACAATGTGTTAATCAAGTACAGTTTAGAATATCAGAGTAAAATCTGTTTTCAGGAATAAATTTAAGATACTGTACACTTATTGTGGTTTTAGTCATTGACTAGAATATGTTTAAGATTAGTATTTAAGGATACTAGTTGTTACCAAAAACTAATTGTAAGATTACGACATGTACGGCTGATAGGTTTCTCCCTGGAAAAATGTACTAATGATAAATTTTTGAGTCATTAGTAAATATAAATAGAAACTAACCAAAAGTATTGAGGTGCTAGTTATTATTAGTTGTTTAAAAGTTTAAATGTAAAGACATAAACATTTTGGGATGCTTGTTGTCGACAATTCTAATTACAAAATTGTCAAAATTTATAAGTATAAGGCCCCTAAAAATTTTGGGTTAAAGTTATTAACAAAAAGAAATCCAAAGTAACCAAGATATAATGTAAAAACCGAAATGTCTCTATGATTAACCTCTTGCAGCGTATTGAATGACCGTTTATGCAGAACCTTCTAACAGAAAACACCTAAGAAAATGAGTTTCCGGTACTTCTGGTTGATAGATGATGTTTTTCGTTATAAAACAGATTTAGTAAGACAGTTTTATAAGAATCATCTTATAAGAATTTCATCTTGATAGTAGGCATAACAAACCAAATTTAAGTCAAACGTGTATCTTGTATTTCACCCTCCGTCCGCTAACCTGAGGAGATGAAATTTCGGGTTTTGTTTGTAGAGCTACGGTCTACTTTTGAAACATGAGGTTTAATGAGATCAGGACCTACTACTTAAAGCCGATTTTGAACGGCTATGAACATCCATACCTCATGATTCGAGCCTATTGGAGTTCGTGTGTTCGAATTCCACTGTGGCATGGACGTTCGTTGACGTTTGGAATCTGCTTTAAGCAGTAGGTCCCGGTCTCATTAGCCCTCGTGTTTCAAAGGTAGACCATAGCGCTTGAAACCAAATCCAACCAAAACCAGAATTTAATTATCTCCACAAATTTGCGGATGGAGGATGGGATACGTGAGATAAGCTTTTGACCTCAGTTTAGCAGTAGTTCTGATATGCTTTCATTTCTGACTTTATCTTCCTTCGCTGGACGATTCTGCAACTAGTCAGCTGCTGCCTCTCAGAACCGGAACCGGAAGTGAGGGGGTTGGTTGTTGGTTCTTTGTTTTGTACCCAGTACTTTGTTTTACTCCACCCACATTGATCTCACGGTGACCAAAAGTATCCTTTGGCGAGTCTTGTCTGTACATTCTATTCCCACATTCTTCAGCCTCCCAGAACCTGCTTCAAGCAGAGGGTTCCGGTATGAAAAAGCCTTGGGCACCAAAATATTGCCGTAGAACCTTTCATTTCCTTGCACACACGATAAAATCTCCTGGCATCATCAAATAAAAAAAGGGTATAACTATCTAATTGTGGTAAATATCGAAACCATAAGCAGTATAAAGCAATCCACTAACATCCACATAGCATGTTACATTCAATCATTCATAAAAAAAATGTTTATCACCCTTTTTTATGGCTGATCATGCATTAGACGTCTAAACCTAATGAATGATACTATAATCGTATAATTGATCAATCAATACCTTGAAACAAAAAATGTATAACCATTAAAATAAAGCAAGCTTTAGTCTCATTCAAAAGAAATACGAATCACATCCTAAATTGATGTGTACAATTTTTTTTCTTTATGTACCTCTCGAATAGTTCGTTATTATTAGCAATGATTAGAATCTACCATCTAAATATTTAAAAAAAAAAAGATTAATAGACAATCAAGAGCATGAAGATGGGGTTTCATCTCTCTTTTTCGTGGTGATGGTATTCCGTAGACCCCTGCTGATTAATGGTGAAGGCAAATTGCCTCCGTGTCTACTCGGGTGAGAAATGATGCAGCGTAACGTGGAAAATGGGGGAAAGAGAATGGTGAAGATCGGTTTCGGTTTAATGCGTGAGAGTTGGTTAAGAATACGTTAACGATTTACTTATTTATTTTTAGTTTCAAGAGGAAGCAAATAAGAAGTCATTAATGAAAAAATGGGTTCGGATATGGTTACAAGTTTATGTTAAATATAAAGTATATAATCACTGATTTAGTTGCAGTTTTCATTTTGGTTACCACGTGGAGTTGGTGTATACGAATTTCACTTGTGTCTGTATCAGTGGTAAAACAAAAGGAAATAGATGTAGGGATTGTAACCTCCCGTAAGAGTTGTTATATACTTTATATATATGTTAGGATCCCTGCATTATTTTGAGGAAGATGAGTCAACATCTTCGATCACTTCTTTGGGTTTTGATGCAGATGGGACAATGAAAAGTTATTTACTCCCATGGAAAATATCCTATGTCCTAGTTCCTTAGAAAATGTAAAGTTAGAAGCATGAAAGTTAAAAAATATAGCTACAAATTAAATTTACAATCAATACGTGTAATGTAAAAAAATATTGATACTACGAAAATCATAGGTGTTATCTTAAACGGCTATTTATCATTTTATAATACCTTTATTGTGGTCTATTTTTCAGTGGAAAACTATGTATAATATATCGAGCAATAAATTAAAAATCTATGAATAATCAACAAACTTAGTAATGTACTATTCTAATTTATATATTTATATAGTCCTATGAATAATATATATATATATATATATATATATATATATATATATATATATATATATATCTCGTACTTTTTTTGCAAAATTTCGATTAGAGTTAAAATGACTCTGAAAAGTGATCTAGTGTTAGCGGATCGAAGAATCGCATCTCTCTTTCAAGTAAAATTGCATTTAAATTAAATGTAGAAAAAAATAATGTGTATAATTTAATAGGCATACAAGGAAATTATGCGGAATTCATATATAAAAATATAAGTATTGAAAATCTTAACTTCTACTCTTTTTCTAATTCACCAATAGCATGCACGACTGTATCAGTTTTGCTGCTCCAAAGATGTAAAAAACCGTACTCATCTAAAAACTTTTACAACTATTATTACTTATTCGTATTAAAGTTTTATCACACGACATCGTGTATGTGTCGAAAAGTTTAGAATTCCGTTTCCTATTGGAGAATACGCAAATTTCTTGTGTTACAGCTAAAATATTTTAACTGAACATAAGAAATCTGCACATTCTTCATTAAGAGGAGTCATACACTATACGTACTTGTTGACGTGTGATAATGTATTTACGATGAATTGTTAAAACTGAACAGTTTTGTAAGAGCTTGTCACCTTTAAATATATAATAACTAATTAACAATATAATAGAATTACCGCTTTTCCTTTAATGTTATACAAGTGAAAATACTGTCCAAACAAGCATATCTACCTATGTTTTATTCTATATTTGTTGCAAAAAATCACTACGCAGTATAAACTTTCTTAAAATTTATATATATTATCCTATGTCACACATTTTACTTGTATGTGTTCGCACTACGTTGAAATTAATAATAAAATATAAATATTCCAGACTTCTAAGTCATAGGTGGCCAACGAAGCAGCACCGAACCCCAACGGCGTTCGAGTCTTTCAGAGGCCAGTAGAGGGTTTAGAGGGAAAGGGGGAGTGTTAAAGCAGACTTAAAGGACGTCTGTTGCAAACCTACCTAATTAGGAAATTAATAAAATTCTTTGAAAATACATTGTTTCATTAATAATTATTATATATCTAACATTTTTCCGATAACGAAATTGGATTCAGACGTTAAACAATTGGTAAAACTACATAAGCTTAAACAATATCGTTAATAATTGTAATTCTTATTAATTTTGTTTGTACTTTTTAATTTTATTGAACAGTTTTTTTAATATTCGTTCAGAATATTTTCAACTTTTTGATTCCTATTAAACAAAATGAAATAGGTATATATAGAAGAAAATATTTTAATATTTCGTTTTATTAACAATTATAGTTTTAGAATGCTATTGTCTAATGTTTGCCTAATGTTGGTTTTTACTTCTTCAAAAGAGGGTGGTGGTCTAGAAAGTTTGGGGACCCCAGTTCTAAGCTATAGAAAAAATCACAATGTTTTTCGATAATTTTTTCTCCTTTGTAAAGTATTTTACAAATACAGTACAAATTGCCGTCTCTAAAATTTACCGCCATAGATATCGGTCCAGTTTACCGGACCCTAGAGCGGCCTCTGTTTTTAGTCTTTAGATATTTTCACAACAAAATAAAGTTCTATGACAAAACTGAAGAAAGGTGTTATAATACACCACGCTTTCAATTTCTTTCTCACATCACTGAAATAGGGAGTATGAAATACGTTTGAACTGTCATGACAGATCGCACGACGGTGTTTTACAATTCCCAGCCGGACAAACAGCACGTTAATCCATCAGGCGAAAATCCGGTAATCCCGAAATCGATGTCCCATTAGCCAGAGCGATATATTCTTCGTCATTACAAGAGAGAGAACAGCATAGCAAATTTCAGCTCGGTAGTTTTTTTATAGCGATAAATCAATCGATTAGTTCTTATCGGCTTAATCGACCGCTAAACTGAATTCCAGCGGTCATTTCTGTTGAATGAGCCCTGCTACCGGAGTAAATAAATGGTTTAATTCGTTTGTAAGTTGAGAATAGAAAAATATATATATTTACACACTCTCACCCTCTCTCTTTCGAAGCATTCTTCTGTGTTCTGGAGAGACAGAATGAATGAGATACTAGGGTATTATAAATTGCAAATAGGATAACAGTGGACGATAAGCAAATAACAAGGAAAGTCGAAAGAGACCGACATCTTTGGTCACAGTTGATTACTTTTATAAAGGAAGAAAAAACGATCGGGAAGTATAAATATATTGATATATATGATTTTTCAAGATCTAGATATGATATATCTGAAATCCGTCAGTAATACTCTAAAGTCAATTTAAATAAGATGAAGGTAATTTCTCTACTTTCTCAAAGATCTCATGTTTTGATAAGAGATTACTTTTTAAGCGCATGTTCCTGATGACATTGCAACCAATTCATGTGGTACTGACAAGCAGATTACAGTGCATTGGAAAGCATAATTTTAATGCTTATACAGACTATATTCATAACAGTATATGTTGAAAACTAATTTATTTATTTCTGAGCTAACATATATCCTTAACACTACATTTACGGACCAAGCCAATTTGACTCATTAAAAATTTGATCACTATATATATATATATAACTTTAATATCACTTTTCAAAACATACGTTGGTTTTTAGTTAAGTAATAAAATATATGTAAACTTTCATTCCTCTTCCCCGCAGACCCCTTCATTTCGCATTATCAAATGGGGTATACCTATTTTCACGGTTGTGAGACAATTGAACTCATAGAATGTATATGAAAATAAATAAATATAGTAATAAATATAGTATAAAGTATAGTATAAGTGTATAAAGTATAGTATAAAGTAAATATAAGAAGTCGAGAACACTTCCATTCCAATATCAGAAATTCATACTAGTGACGCAAGGAAGAATTGCCAAGTTCCACAATCATGCAAAAGAAACAGATGTAGAAACCATTGTGCTCAACGAAATAGAAATGTTTGCGGAAAATGTGTTTCAAAAACAGATTTTATATGCAAAAAATGTTTTCCATGAATTTTTTGATAATAAACATTTTATTTAAATTAATTTGGAACTATTTTCTTTGCAAAAAACTTCAATTTTCTTGAATGAGTCAAATTGGCTCACTTCAGTAAAAATAGGTATAGGATCAACATCGGTAAATCTAGTGTGAATTATAGTAAAAATAGAAAACTAATGAGCACCATACAAAAAATACAGGACTCTATTTTAAAGTAAATACTGAAGTCTCGGCAATAAAATGCATTTAATTGGTGCTTTGTACATTTCAAAATTTGACTTCTTGTCCAGTATTTAAAAAAAATATTAGCCTATTAACACTTTAAGCAAGTTCGCTAAATATATACTAATGGATATCTTGAATCTAAGTTATTAGGGACTACAGGTAGTAAAAGAAAGTTAAATTAAAACAATTATGAATGTTGTAGTTCAGTGGCAGAAGCTATGACCCACCGTTCAGTTATTATTTTATATGTAAAAAATGTTTTCCATGAATTTTTTGATAATAAACATATTATTTAAATTAACTTGGATCTATTTTCTTTGCAAAAAATTTCCATTATCCTGTATGAGACAAATCGGCTCACTTCAGTAAAAATAGGCATATGATCAATATATAAGTGTTAAGAATCTGATAAGTTAACAGGCGAGATTCCTATTAAATCATTCTCAAAGTTCTATTATCAAATGTTTAGATTAATATAAAAGAGTCCAGCTATTTTTATTTAAATTATAAATCCAGTCCTTTCACTCTGTAACTACTTCGAATCTGCCTGAATTTACTCTCGTATCGTGGACAAACAATATAGACTCAGTGAGAAGAGAAAGCCCCGTAAAACTGATGTAAACACGCAAGCGAAAGAAGTGACCTCCAACAGCCTTGACAGAAAAACTACTTTCCAGGCTTCTGCTCAGATTCAGTTTTTTCTCAGATTAAGATTCAGTCTTTCAACGCCTTAACGCGTTTCTCCGTGCCTGACACGAGCGAAATTCAAAATAAACATGTAATTAAATCGTTTACATTTTGTATAACAATATTTTTTAAACTTTCACCAGGTTTCCCGGTACCTAGTCACCCCCCAACAACTGAAATTGCAAAAAATACCTTACGCTATACCTATATATTCCTTTTCTATAAAAAATATCCTTTTTACTATTTTTTCAGAAAAAACTAGTGCTTTAATGGTTTAAGTTGTGATATAATTTTGTATAAAACTAATAATTTAAAAAACATTTCAGGTATGGGTTTTTAAAAATTCCTTTTTGATTGTATACTTAATGTATATGTTAATACGTACACAGTTTTTAAGTTAATTTTGTATTATGGTCTAAATTAAATTTTCTGTCAAATAGGTAGCTGCAAATGACGTTGAATATTAGTTTAACCAACAGACAGAATCTGTATCATTCTTTAGAGCAGATGGTAATTTGTAGTTCCTGAGCTGTGATGTCATTACCCCAAGGCTTAGCCAATCGCAGTTAAAACAGCAGCAAGTGGTCATCTAACCTATGTTGATCACACAGACGGTGACTCCTGTAAGAAGTACGGAATTATGGCCAAGTAGAATAGGGCTTCTCTACTAGTACGTGTCCCGCATACAATGTGTTAATAATTTCTCCTATTGGTTTTGTTTTATAATTCTCCCAACTTTAAAAAATTACTTTTATTCTCCTCTTCTTGCCGTTGTAGAAAATAACCACAAAGAAATTACTCAAAACTTACAAAAATTTAACATAAAAATTTTGTCTTTATCTAAACGTATTTGGAGAAAACTCCAGCCGGGAAATGTTTAAACATTTTACTAATTGGATAAAGGACTGTGACTGTGTGTGAATCGTATATTCGGGTTGGAGAGACTTATCGGAAACATATAAAAATAATTTTCAAGCTTCTAGAAGTTCTAGAACATATTGTAATGAATACAATAACACACTGTGTGCGGGTACATTTGGGAATTGTACCGGAAACGGGCGTTTGAGCTTAAATTTAGTTATTCAGTTAAATCTGAATTGATCAAAAATTATTTAATTTTTAACCACTTTTTCGTATTTTTTATTGAAATATATAAACAAATATATAAATAGAAATATATAAATAACAACCTTATGATTTTTGTAAACAAAAAATATATTTTTTCAGTGGATCAATTTATAATAGTATCGTAAATAGGGAAAA
This sequence comes from Pardosa pseudoannulata, assembly GCA_032207245.1. Taxonomy (NCBI): domain Eukaryota; kingdom Metazoa; phylum Arthropoda; class Arachnida; order Araneae; family Lycosidae; genus Pardosa; species Pardosa pseudoannulata. Next base: position 169,748,479 of record CM063510.1, on the reverse strand, counting down.
TCAAATATAAATAGTAGTATACAGTTTTAATTTTTTCCAGTTCTGTGGTTCCGCAACGACTGATGTAAAAACTAGTTTTTATTTGTCTCAATTTATTGTTTTTATTGATTTTATTCCTTATATTTTTCATTAAATAGCGTTCAGTCGATATCTTGATAACTGTAGAATCAGGAAAAAGCTAACGTTTGTCCCATCAAAAGGTTAAATTTTTTATTTCATGTAAATATGCTATTTTCGAAAGGCTGACTATACATGCCCTCTCATACATACATAGATACAAACTAATTTTATTGACACATTGTGTGCGGGTACACATCGCAGGGAATCCTACCGGGAGCGGGCGTTTTGCGCTTAAATTTAGTTATTCAGTTAAATCTCAATAGATTGAAAATTAGTTATTTTTTAATAAACTTTTCGTATTTTATTTTGAAATATATAAACAAAGATATAAATAGAACTATATAAATAACAACCATAAGATTTCTGCAAACAAAAAATATATTTTTTAGTGGATAACTTTATAATGGTATCGTAAATATGAAAAATCAAATAGAAATAGTAGTAAATAGTTTTAGTGTTTTCGAATTATGTTATATATATAAACATTTGTACATTCCAGAATCTATGTAGTAGACAAGAAGATTCGGCTTCGTGTTCCTGTCTATACCGTAATTATTGTACCCACAAACAAACCATGTTGTACACTAACCCGTACTAGTACGTGACCGGCGCTCAAGTATCAATCGTCAGAAAACGTAATGTAACGTGTCCAGCAGACAATGTGTTAGTTATTTCAATAGAATTTTAGAAGACTAAATTGGGTATGCTGGCAAAAGGCAACAGAAGGCATTTAACGGTTAAGTTACTGATAGCTATTTCTCAATTTTAACTATTCTTAGTGTACCATATTCCTTTTAAAGATACGAATAGTAGCACTCAAGTATCAGCTCAAGACCCGCGCTCAAGTATCAATCGTCAGAAAACGTACTAGTACGTAACGTGCATACAATGCGTTAAAAATATTTTTTTCAGAATCCAGATCCCCCAACCCCCACCATTTCCATACATATACGTCTTTGTTTTTTCTTATAATTCTTTTTCTTAATTTAAGCAGAAAATAAGTACCGTGACACACCCAAAAATGTCTTTTGGTTCACTAGTGTGCCATGGCACAGCATTTGCTGCGCACTGTTATAGGTACTTCTTTAGTCAACAGATACCCAAATTGCACTTTTGTCAAGGCAACCGTTTGACCTTTATCGCAATTAAGAGATTTCGTTCTCATTTCTCCGACTGACTATTGTTTCTTTTCTCCAATTGGTAGGCATCGCATGCGGATTAATCCGAAAAGTTTCCAATTAAAAATTTGATTTCTCCAAGGTACTCTCTCCTAATGACTTAGAATTCAGCTCGAGTCCGCTCTTACCACCTTACTTTGTATTCGGGTGCGGGGAATATTTACGGATTATACACTCGGGGGAAAATGATGGATATCTCACATATAATAGAAAACCTATCGATTGATTGCTAGCATCTATCGAATTCCTTTTTGTTCGTTTGTCTCGTATTCCAGTAGAAACTATTGTATAGCGTGGAAAAAGAAGCACGATTAAAAGCGCGAAAATATATATTAATATCAATTGCACTGGCAGTTCGAGATCGTAAATAATGAGTATCGTAATAGCGTTAAATAAGCAATAACGTATTTTTTGTAGATCAAGAGGGAATTTGTTAGTGTAGAAAATTGATGATTTATGTAAAATTTTCAGCATTGTTATATAGGATTATCTAATTTTCTGGACTAAATTAAGAAAAGACTACTATAATACCTTTATTCGATTAAATTTTTTTTCTAGTTTTAAAGAGACATGTTATTAAAATCTCCTATATAATAATGGCCTAAGATATCTGTTCTTCAATCCTCGAATGTATGAAACGATTGGACCTGGAATGGATAGAGGTATCCATATTGGATCCTTGATGAGTTCTGGTTAGCAATATTCAAAGCGAGCAAAGTCTATCTTCTATCGATCCGATTATAAAATAAATTAAATTCTAGATTAAATTTAAAACCATTACATATGCACATAATCTATTATTTAAGCCAAATACAAAAGAAAATTATTTACGTCATATCTAAGTTCAGTCATAAAACGTATGAAAACAATGCAGACGATATTTAAATAATTTAAAATAAGAAGGAATAAATGGGGTGTTTAAAGGAATGACGTCATAATGCTAGGAAAAAAAATGTTGTTTTCATCTACTTATATAACGTGATAAATGGATAAATTTAACCGCCTACTTTCAACCGGAAAAAATAGGGCTAGAAATAATGGCATTAAATGCTCGAAAAGGGGGAAGGAATGGATTTTGATCGTTACTAACACTAACGTATTTAGAATAAAATATGGATTTCTCTACCTATTTTAGGTCCAACCGCTTCATAAATTCGAAGACAGATGGTCAGATAATTAAGGAGGGCTATTTTTATATGGGAAATTGTTGAAACTTGGTGTATATTATAAAAAAATCATTCTATATTTTTAAAAACTAAGTAAATTCACCAAAACTGATTGAATAAGTATAGAAACAAATGTTGAAAATCTCAGGTGTTTGCGATAATAATTTTTAAAACAAATGATAAGGCAAAATATAAAAAAATAATTTCTATTTAGAATTGCTTAAAGATGGTGTATACCCACAAACTGTTGGTAAACAATTTTTGATTACATTTTATGGTATTTCTACTTTATAGTTATTAATATAGACGATAAAATAGCCATAGCTAATATGCAATATTATTTGGTATAATTATTTATTAACTATTTTAGATAAAAAGGAGTTTGAAATTTATTTCATTGTAAAGTAGGCGCTGATTCAAAAAAGGTTATGTAACTGTCTTTACAGGATACTGTGACCAAATATGTCTACTGTCTAGAATGGCATTCTTTTACTTTAGTATGAATTATTTTCTTGTGTCAGTGACAGATAAAAACAAATTTCCCCTCCGTACGCAAGACTTGGTTCATAAATTTTCAATAAATTGAAGATCTGATAGGGATTATGTAATTAACTGCCATGCTTAAAGGGGTACAGATATTAGTTAATATCGATAGAAAGACGTCTAATTTGACGCAGGGAGCATGATATGGTTTACCAATGAGCAGTTATCAGAACTTTGAACTGTGGTTTATGATTTTTCTAACTACTAATGAACATTAGCCTCGATTGGCCTACGTGCTCTAAATGTGTTATTGGTAATTAGTTTTTGATTTTGCGTTAAATGCTTGATTTTCGAGCTTCCGTATCTGGCAAATCGCAGAATAATGCCATGCCGACTACCTGATACGGCATTATAAATACAAAATGATGTTTAAGGCGAGTGTTGACACTTTACACGCGAAACTGGTGTAGGTCGTATGGAAATTTCAAAGAAAGAAGTTTAAAACAAAAGCTGCAGAATACTGTGAAAGTGCATAATATAAACTGTACTGACAATTCATAATCAATCGCATTTTGTATTTTGTCAATATTTATTAAATTGAAAAAAGTCACGAAGTAAATATAATATGGAAAACTTATATAATATAATATATATATATATATATATATATATTTTATATATATATATATATATATATACATATATATATATATATATATATTATATATATTATATTATTATTATTATTATTACTATTATTATTATTATTACAACGGTAATATTTTGTTTTAAACTGAGACTTTTGCGAGTGCTTCTTTTTCTAGGCAGTAAAAATTACAGCAAAAGTTTAACTTAAATTTCATTGAATGCAATTAATTCCAAACATTTCAAACCTGTAAAGTTGGTATCCCTTATTCTTTAGAGCAGGGTGTCGCACAGATTATTGCTGCGGCATGCTCATGGAATAATCTGGACTTGATTGTGATCTGTTTGCTCTCTTAGAATCGCGAACGGAACCGAAGAATCAAATATCAGAATCAAACTCTTTATCAGAATCAAACTCTTTAATTCTGGAAAGGTAAAAGAATCCTATCTAACATCCTTGTCTCTTGGTGGTTAAAAATACAGACGTTTAAATACAGGATAGTACCATAAAACTGGTACAGCCTGCATGTTACAAGCAACTAACCGTTTTGTTTTTGCACTTCGTCGAGATAGATTAAATAACAGTTTAAAATTAATATCATGTGTCTGTTAGGCAGACAACCGCACAGGAAAAATGGAGCTCTGTTATGGTTGTGAGAATTATCGTTTACTTGGAGTGATGTTCTCTCGTAAAACAGAATTCGAGTGGACACCAGGGGTTAGGCACGTTTCACCCACAAAATACCATTATTGGTCAGGCAAGGTCGCATAACTCTATCGAACTGTTGCTGCAGTCGCGAACCACTGTTGTCGGAAAATAAATCGTCGGAAGGCTTTAAAGAGAGAAATTGATTCATCTCTTAATCTTCATTCATAGCCTGTTTAGGATATATGAATGAATCGAAAATAAGTTGTAATGGGTATCAGGCCGCATATTAGATCGTTTGAAACAAAAATTAGCCTCCTTTTCGTATTCACCCAACTCCCAAAAAAAAAGACAGACACATCTTTATCTTGTTGTATGCAAAGTGTATGTGTGTATGTATATGTCTGTATGTATATATATATATATATATATATATATATATATATTATATATATATATATATATATATATATATGTATATATGTGTGTGTGTATATGTGTATATATGTATATGTATATAGGGACTATCATGTGTCTAGCAGTTTTACAATTATATATATATATATATATATATATATATATATATATATATGTATATGTTTATATGTATAGCGATTTTTTTATTTTTTAAAATCCTCGCAATTTTATCAGATATTGATATTTTTACTACAGAAATGCTGTTTGATCCATTAAAGTCTCCTACACAGGATTAAATAGGATTTACACGTACCTTTAAAGTTAAATTAATAAAAAACCTACTACAACTGAGAGTGACAAATGGTACTACAAGAGAGAAAACAATTTAACCTTTAAATGCCGGATTTTTTAAGTATGTGAAGAAAACAAATGAGGGAGTAAATCTATCTGTATTATTAGAAACAATAGAGGTGCGATCTACATATTAAAATAGTTTAAAAATATTTTCAGTATCTATTTGTTTGGCAATATTAGATATTAGGACTATAATCTTAACACACTGTGTGCGGTTACATTTCGCAGCGGAATTGTACCGGGAGCGGACGTTTTGATGGTAAATTTAGTTATTCAGTTAAATCTCAATCGAAAATTAATTCTTTTTTTTAACCAAATTTTCGTATTTATATTGAAATATATAAACAAATATATAAATAGAAATATATAAACAACAACCCTAAGATTTTTGTGAACAAAAAATAAATCCTTTAGTGGATAAATTTATAATAGTATCGTAAATATGAAAAATCAAATAGAAATAGTAGTATATAGTTTTAATTTTTTCGAATTATGTTATATATAAACATTTTTACATTTCAGAATCTATGTAGTAGACAAGAACATTCGGCTTCGTTTTCCTGTATATACCGTTAATTTTGTACCCACAAACAAACCATGTTGTTACACTAATCCGTGCCGAACGATGGCCGATTGGTTAGGGCGCTGATCGTCGGTACCGGAGTTCGTGGGTTCGAATCCCACTATGGCATGGATGGTCGTAGCCGTTCGGAATCGGCTTTAAGCAGTAGGTCCCGGTCTCATTAGCCCTCGTGTGCAAAACAGTAGACCGTAGCGCTCCAAACCAAACCAAACCAAACCAAACACTAACCCGTACTAGTATTTGATCCGCGCTCAAGTATCAATCGTCAGAAAACTTAGTAGTACGTGTCCCGCATACAATGTGGTAATTATTACAATAGAATTTAAAGAAGACTAAATTGGGTATGTTGGCAAAAAGCAACAGAAGGCATTTAAGGGTTAAGTTACTGTTAGCTTTTTCTCTATTTTAACTATACTTACTGTACCATATTCCTTTAAAGATACGAATAGTAGCAATTATAGGTTCTTGGGCAATAATAATATCTTGTAAAATTGCCTATGTAATATTTTCACGAAATTTATTTTCCTCCCCATTTATAGCTCGTCTAGAGAAAAGGCTTTCTTTTTTTTTTTTTTTTTTAAAAAAAAAGGCCATTACCGGTGTCGTAGTGAGTTTAACTAGCACCAGGACGACAATATCTTGGCATCTTGGCACTCCTGTCCGCAAAACATAATAATGTAATAATGTAACATATAGAATGTATAATTTGCCCCCCCCCTGTTCGATTAACGTCCGGGGCGTGATAGACCTCCTTGCCCTCCCCTCTCTATGCCACTGCCAGTACCTCCATGTTATTTCGTAGATTATATCATCTTGGATAAACTCCATAATCAATGCAATGAGGAGCGAAAAGTCCAGCCTACTGTTGATTCATGCCAGACAACCCGAGATGGCATCGCTGCAGAATTTATTGCGCATAATTATTATTACACCTGGCGGAATTGCAATAACTCTTGTATTCAGATTCTATCTAGCACCAATTTTCACCTCCATCGCAGAGACCTGTGTTTTTAGACTTAGGATTGTAACAGCGGAATTGCCCGGGATTCCTTCACGCCTCAATACTATATAATGGCAAATCAGTTTAATAATAAGGACAACATAGTATTATCATTGTAACGCTATCTAATCGAAGAATGAAATACTATAGTATAACCTCAGCGGTTGACGCGTAACGCCGACAATTAAGAGCGGCTTGCTTGCTGCCTGTGTGAATGGAAACCGGGGATATATTTTGAATCGGCCTCAGGGACAGATGCCTTGAGGTTATAAAGCATTCTTCCAGCAACACTTTCTCACATTGTTTTTGCTGTGCCACTCGTACGTAGCTAGTGATAAGCCTGCCCAATATCTATTTCTCTTCTTTTTTTTTTCCCGTTCCGTGATTGGGGATGTAATGGGCTACTTAAAACTGGCCCATTGTTCGTCTGGGATAGTTTGGAAGAACAAATCGTTTTGGAGTAATGAGTTGCTTGGAAAACTTTGCAAACATTTGAGTGAATGAGTGTTCGCGTGGGATTTTTCGTTGCGTGCTTTGGTATGTGGACGCGCTTCCTAGATAAACTTCGGTTTATATTTTTTCCGTGTGGTAGAGTGAATGTTTCAATACTTTATTGTGTGCAATTAGAATTGAATTTTAATAAGTTGCAAACGATAAACTTTGTATCTTATTTTGCATTTTACCAGGAACTCTTAACTTTAAAATTTCATTCAGTTACACATTTCCAATGCCTTTATGTGAATTAGTTTTAACCAATATTTTTGTGTTTTTGCACTGAAGAGTGATGCATATATCATACTTTTTTTGCCTTCTATGTTCTCAAAAACGTTTATTCATAACTAGCAAGTGTGCTCGTGTTTCGCTACTGTGAATTTAATGTATTACTTTTAACCCCTTCCCTGTTTTACCCGTACGCCGTACGGGCACAGCTTTTGGGCCTTTACTGATTTGCCCGTACGCCGTACGGGCAATCTGATTTCTATTTCGCTTGCACTGTTTCGGCGTATTTTTTCCAATTTTAGTAACAAATTATTCGTACAGATGGCCAGTAAATGATAGTTTGTAGTTTATTATACTTCCTACTCTGATTGGTTGAAAAGGGAGGGTTTTTTCGCATGTTTTGTATCAGAAGACGATTTTTTATCTTTCAGTGTATAGCTTTCTGGTTATATTTTACTAACCGCCCGATAATTTTATTGATGTAAGAGTTGAATAATATACTTTTACTTTTAAATAATGGATAATTCACAGCGTATGGAGCTAATTTCTTGTGATTCGAACTGTGACTCGGAATCAGAAACCGAATTATCTGTAAATGATAGTAGCGAAATTTTACTAGATGGCCTGGGTAGTAGTGACTCTGATTGTAGTACAGATGGAATGAGTCAAGCAAGACAATTTTTTTAAATTAATTGTGATAATCCTTCCGATCCGTCTCCTAGATTTGCTTTTGCTAGAATTCCAAAAATTAATATGGATATCGATGAGACTAAAGGTAAACTTCAGTTCTATGATGCTTTCATAGAAGGAAAAAAGTTGTATAAATGTTTAAAAGTATTAGAAATGTTAATTTTAGTAACATATATTTATTTAAAAATGTAAAATGGACAAAAAAAGCGATAAAAAATGTGACATTTTTTTGACCAAATACTGAAAAAAAAAAAAGTGTTAAAGGGTTAATATAATTATTAGTTTTACTAGTTGTTACAGTTCCAAAGAAATAAATGTACAACTTTATTTCATAATTTTAAACCAAAGTGGACATTAAAACAAACTAAGTAGATTCTAATTTGAATTTTATTTTTTTCATTGGTTTATTTCAATTGATTTTCTTAAAATTTACTGTTTGAGATTAAGTTAAAGACAAAAATTCTATTTTAACCAATATTTTGAGATTTTAACACATTGTGTGCGGGTACATTTCGAAGCGGAATTGTACCGGGAGCGGACGTTTTGCGCGTAAATTTAGTTATTCAGTTAAATCTCAATAGATCGAAAATTTAGTTTTTTAACCAACTTTTCATATTTTATATTGAAATATATAAACAAATATTAAAATAGAAATATATAAATAACAACCATAAGATTTTTGTAAACAAAAATATATTTTTTAGTGGATAATTTATAATAGTATCGTAAATATGAGAAATCAAATAGAAATAGTAGTATATAGTTTTAATTATTTTCCGTTCTGTGGTTCTGTATCGACTGATGTAAAAACTAGGTTTTATTTGTCTAAACGTTTCCAGATACTATGTAGTAGACAAGAACATTCAGCTTCGTTTTCCGGTATGTACCGTTATTTTTGTACCCTTAAACAAACCATGTTGTTACAGTAACCCGTACTAGTACATGACCCGCAATCAAGTATCAATCGTCAGAAAAAGTGCTAGTACGTGTCCCGAGCTCATGTATCAATCGTCAGAAAAGGTACCAGTACGTGTCCCGCATACAATCTGTTAATTATTCCAATAGAATTTTAGAAGATTAAATTGGGTACGTTGCCAAAGGGCAACAGAAGGAATTTAAGGGTTAAGTTCCTAATAGCTATTTATCCATTTTAACTATACTTAGAGTACCATATTCCTTTAAATATACGAATAGTAGCACTTTATAGGTTCTTCAGAGATAACATCTAGTTGAAATTGCCTATGTAAATTATGTTGTTACACTAACCCGTACTAGAACGTGACTCGCGCTCAAGTATCAATCGTCAGAAAACGTACTAGTACGTGTCCCGCATACAATGTGTTATAATAATTTTTAATAATAAATAATTTTTTAGTTATATTAATTGTTACACGTCTAATGAAATTATTGTATTCCCCAACTTTATTGAACCAAAGTAGACGATGCTATAAAGGAAGTCTTTTATCATCTGTCATCTTTGGATTGTAACTTATTTTTATTTAGTTTCTTTTATTTTATTGGTTTGTTTCAATTCATCTATCTCCGATCAGGTTTTATTAGTCTATTTCAACTTACTTTTTTTCAGGAACATTTCATTTCACTTGCAAACGCTTTTCTTCAGTTTTGCACACACATCAATAAGCTACAACCATTTTCCAACCATTATTCTGCAGTGGACTCTCTTAGAGTGATCAGTTTGGGACACTGAGATTTTGATAACAATAAACAATATGCAAAATTAGATAAATTTACCCCCCCCCCTTTAATTCAAACTTACTAAATTTCAAAATAAAATGATAAAAATCACCTTATATTTATATACTGTATATTACCCTTTAAAACATAATTGTATACATAATTTAAAAATAATTGATCAATTGTTGACTGCCTACAGTTTTTTTCTAATAAAAGCTCATAGATAAATTGTTCAAAATCATAACGTATTTTCAAGTCACCGGAGCGGTGTTGTACTCCACGTTTCAACACTTTCAATGCATTTCTCATTTTAGCACTTGTAGGAGGTGCCTCAATGTTAAGAGATCACCTGCTTCATTAGTTCCATCAACCTGTCATGAGGATTTAAAATTTCGATCTTTTGTTTTAATATTAAATTATTTCATTCTCTGGTTTCCATATCGACCAGCTGCATGTCAGCGAGTAAGGCATAAAATGTGAATACGCTCCTTCTCAGTTCCAATAAGAATGTGTTGCCTTCTGCTCATCTGACCCATTGACTACCAGCAGGGTGTGCGTATTTCTGAAAAATTCCATGAACGTGTAGTTAAATCGCCACTTCTTTGATCAGTGCCTATTTCTCTAGGTGGAAGAGGGAGAATTCTGAGAAATTCAAACAGCGAAACGAAAGAAAAGAATGGGTTCCTTCTGAATAGATTGTGAATATTCCTTTTCCAGTTAAAATGAGGTTCGAAAACTGATAACATTAACCATAACATTAACCAATGTAACGATCCTATAAAGTGATAATTTTAACATATAAATGAACAGAGAAAATCGGGAACAAGTAATTTCTATAACAATAAGCAATTGATAACATTAACCGCGATAACATTAAGCGGAGTCCACTATACCTTATTTGAAATTTATTGAATCAATGATAAAAGAAGACTGCTGTGAATCAAACTTGCTACAGCTGATGCAAGAATTCCAGTTAATCCTAGTTATCTAGAAGTTTTAGTTAAAGTGAGATTGTCCAAAAAAAAAGTATTGATATCTGCAGAGTAAGATATAAAGGGAGTCGTTTATCATATGTCATCTGTGTTCTTTATTTACAAAAAGAATGTGCTAAAATAAATCAAGTGAATAAGTTATTCATTCAAATGTACGTTATCACTGTATATTTGCGTGGGTAAAAACTGTTAATTTAAAGTTATCCTTCAAATCGCTGAGTGTAGAATCTGTTCTTGCAGAAATATTTACTCTTCTTCTAAGTAAATTTACATTCAAGACCCATTTGTACGCAGGATAAACGAATCGTGTTCCCAAAACTGCCGGTAAAATTTCCCTTTGTGTCATTTAGACTGAACATTGCAAAAGTGATTCCAGTTTAGAGAGAAGAAAAAAAAATGGCGTCCGAAGATTTAGTTTTGCTCTGCCGTTTGTTATTCTAATGCTCTGTGCGTCGCCAGTTAAAACCAGTTCTGAATAAAGTGGAATAATTTGTCACACTTTTCGTAAGATCAGCTTTAAATGTAAATGTGTGACGATGTGACTTTTAAAATTTCAAATGAACTCTTATCGTGGGGAAAAAAAACCTGTAGACATTGTTAAAGCATCGTAAGACCAGAAATGCCCGGTTATTTTCAAACAGTGGATAAACACCATTCTGCTCAAATCTGAAGAAAATATCTTTTACGGAGTTTGCAAAACTCGTTTAAAAGAATCTTATTTTAAAAGCAGAAGCGATTTATCATTTAAGGATTAGAGTTTCCGTGAACCAGTATTCGAGATTTTGTGGGTGGTTTGTACACACATCGGCAAATAAGAAATTGCTCTTTGAATTACATAAAATAGGAACTTAAAAGGAATTGGTTGAGTGAATTAAAGGCTATTTTTTTTCTTACATTTTCCCATCGCGTGGAAGAAAACCCTAATTTTCCATTCGTTCTTTGCTTTTCATTTCAAAGATGTTCCTTTAACTCGAAAATGACCAACTTAGGATATATGGCATAAGAAAAAAAATATTTTATAAATATATAAATTTGTATAAGCTGTTTCTATAATGCCTTTATCGATGAACAATTTCTGCTCTGTTTAATTTTCATCCGTCATGTTACAGTCACATGCTGGTTGTAAAAACAGCAACGTTATTCACACTGAAAGTCTCACCCTTAAGAACTGCGTATTTACTTTTGAAATTAATGAGAATGTAGTGTGAAAACAACTCAACTGGTTAATGCTTTTGACGTCATCACCTGTTACGCATGATTTCGATTTAAGCTTTGGCAAGCATATATGCCGTTAATGACGAAAGGCACCTTTACGTTACTGTTATTTTATATGCTACTTTTCTTTGCCTTTTATGAATATATAGTTTTGAAATTGTTATGAAATTCACCCGAGGAAATAACCCAATTGGATAATCTGATATCATCTCTGATTAATCTTAATTTTAATTAATGATTTGCGGGTTTTCAGCGTTTGGGAAGAAGACAACTGTACATTTTGCAAGTTTTATTTCATAATTTAAGTTCAGCTGCTTTTCATGTACTTGTTTTATTTTACCGTGTGAGGAAATATATATAACTTAATAAAAATTAAATATTATAACTTAAATAAAGTGTCTAGAAACATATCTAGTTTAATACGTTGATTTCTTATAATTTCTCTATCTGTATATCTCTATCTATATCTCTCTATATCTAACTCTATATATATATATATATATATATATATATATATATATATATATATATATATATATATATATAAACTCTATATCTCTTCCTCTTTATCTCTCACTCTCTATATATATATCTCTGTCTCTACCTCTATATTTCTTTCTATAAATATATCTGTGTGTGTCTCTCTCTCTCTCTCTTTGTCTCTCTCTCTCTGTCTCTCTCTCTCTCTCTCTCTCTCTCTCTTTCTGTCTCCCTCTCTCTCTGTCTGTCTCAATCTCTCTCTTTATCTGTCTCCCACTCTCTCTGTGTGTGTATATATATATATATATATATATATATATATATATACAAGTTTTTACTCCATATTATCTTAACTTATTTTGATTGAATAATGCGCGATCAGATGTGCTCTTTGTACATACTTTTAACTCTTTGCTTGTCCTGTACACCCAATATGGTATACAAGTCTAATGATTTATACGCTTGTATACCATACGTGACATAAAATTAACTATATTTTATGAACAAGTATATATATATAATTGATATACATGCTTATTAGCATCAGATGTGTATATCGTGTGTAGTTTAGTTTAGGTGGGAACGTTACGGTTTACTCTTTTGCAATACGAGGGAAAATGACAGCAGAACCTACAGCTTAAAGCCGAATCCGAACGGCTATGAACAGCCATGCTAGGAAATTGATTCAAAAGGGAGACACCGGCACGAAGACAGCGCTCTACCAATCCGCCATCGGATTGGTATATTATATGCAATCATATAGGTAAAGAGTTAAATAACTATTACTTGCCCAGTTATAATGTAAATAGATGTGTAAAAAAAGTTAGTAAATTTTTACAGTTTCAGTTCAATTACAACTGTAAATGGTATTTTTGGGTGGTTGTAACAAACATTTTGTAATCTCTTTCTATACAAAAAATTAATACAGTTTCAGAGAAACTCCAGTTTTACCTGTTATTACTCAGGAATCACGTGATAACAAAAAAGTATTATAACAAAATGCAATTTCTAATACAAAATTTTAATAACATATTGAGTGTAACGAAATAAGAGTTAAATTATTAAAACCCTTTTTAAAGAAAAACTACAGCTATTTTCATATAAAAAATATGTGGAATTTTTTAAGAAAATATCTACATTGTTACTTCTATGATGAGTAACTCTAACAAATTTCAATATAGGTCTGAGACCTAGTTTTATTACATTCTTGGGGGTTGTGCAGGTTCTGAGGTGTGTATGAAACCCTCAAAAATTATTTTTGGAATGATATAGTTTATTTCACAACTTTGGAAGTAAGTACAAAAAATTGGCTGATTTTTTTTCCACATGTATACAAAACTTTTAAATAAGCTCAAAATTTTGATATGTTTTAATATGTAGAAATACTATAGAAACAAATATGACATTAAATATGGTTTATCAAATTAAGATATTTGAATTCAGTAGGATGCTTTAAAAAAAATAGATTTTTTTAATAAATATTGTTTATATCTTTGTATACAATGATATCAATACCTTTCTTATTGTAGCGATTTTAAATTGATAAATGGCAAAGTTTAAGTTGTGGTTCTTAGCTTGATAATTCTTGAATCTCCTACTAAAATCTATTTAAAAGCTAAAATCATTAAATTGGTTGAATTACTCTCGCTACATTAAAACTATATCAAATCATAATTTTGATACGATTTCATGACACAGTGACGTTAATAAAAACTAGAGTTAAGCGAATATTTGGGTATTTCTTTTTTTACTATGTAGACACCAAGGAAAAATCGGCTATTTAAAAATAAAAAAATCTACTAACATACCTCACTTGGTATGTAAGCCATTTACAATCACGACATTGTAAGAAAATTTACTCTCCAAAATATTGAATACTCCAGTTGTAAACTTTAAAACCACGCCCACAACTGGACATGCCTTAAACAAGGAACCAGTTTATATAAACTTTGCAAGCCAGAAGATAAGTTAAAAGCTTATTGTAAGTGGTTAAGCTCTATAAATTAAACACTTTCTTCGTAAAAATACTGTTCATAGTAAATTTTAGTGGCAATATTAAGAAAAAAATTTAAACAACACTATTTGTGCTTGAGAATTTGCGTTACATATATATATCACAAGAAAAGAATTATATATATATATATATATATATATATATATATATATAGATAGATAGATAGATAGATAGATAGATAGATAGATAGATAGATAGATAGATAGATAGATAGATATAATATCAAAATTATTTCACTTTAATATTTCCTTAAAAACCTCCTCTCTTCCATTCTAATTCCTTAAAATCATTTTCCCAGCCTCTAAATGTCTTAATCAAAGGAGTGTCTTCTACTTAAAATTCTTCCCAAAGCTTTCCATCCTAAAGGTGTAACTTTTCTGTCTATTCAACACGTTTCCCAGGTGTCGCCGGCAAATGGCTCCGCGTTTTTCCTGTCTTTACACTTAATTCTCTGAGTAAGTGGGAATATTATTATTTCTGTCTTCGCTCTTGGGTGTGTGTCTTTTCGAGCAGAGTGATTTTTGTGTCCTTCCTCTGTCTGCCGTTGAGTAGTAAAGATGTCCGTTTTAGCAGCTCTGAAATAAAGTTTTAATTCGACATGTGTCGTTCTCTTCAATGTCGGCCGACTCCATTTTTATTACTGCTAGCTGTCTAGCTTTCTCCTTGTACAGTATTTTCATAATTTACTGGATTATATATATATATATATATATATATATATATATATATATATATATATATATAAACACACACACAGAGTAAGCATTTGTTCACTAGGTACAAGTCCGTGACCTACTGCTTAAACTTGATTCCGAATGGCTACTAACATGTTTAGGGATTAGAACCCACCAGATGAGATACTATACAGAAGAGTCCAGCCATTCGACCATTATCCGGCATATATATGCGATATTTTTCTCATTTTTATAAATTATTTTGGTTTGTTTTACCTACCTTTACCACGTGTATATCGCGGTTGAAGGTTATGTCCACACAAAAAAGTTGTCAGCCAGTATTGGAGTCTTAATGTTCCAGCGGTATTAGCAAACATGGTATCCTTTCTAATCATTTTTCTCTATCAAAAATCCTGTTTATTTTGTGAAATTTTAGATTTCCCTTTTAATTTTCCTAATTTATATGAATTTACATAGAATAATAGGTATATATGTTCCCGAGATTGTAAAATTCTATTTTTAAGCTATGTTTAAAGATTTGTGAATTTATTTTTTAAAAAATTCTATGTAAGTTTTATATAAGATAGTAAAAATGTATTCTATTTCATAATTATAGAACTCTTACCGTTTGAATGCTGAAGAGTTTTCTTATATATGTGCTAATAGTGCGGAATGAAATGCGTAGTAATTTTCTTGTAGAACAATAGAAATGGTTATAATTTACACTAATTATTATGTAACAAGTAATTTTAACCAACAAAAATAGTCTTTATTCTCACTTATTACAAGAATGTTTTGCTGCACAGATTCCACGTATTCCTTTTTGACATATGAAGTTTAATAAAGTTGGATCGTCTAATTCCATTATTATTATTTTACTGCATACATGACATTGTCGTAAATTTCTCCCAGGCAATTTTTCTAAAGTGAACTTTGTACTTATTGGTAGTTTTCCTGTGGCATTTTTGCTTGCTAACCATTCCTCCTCTATAGTATCAATAATGATCAGTAAACACTTGTTGAGAAAGTGAAATGAGTTTCTAATTTCTATACAACAACGAAATTTTTTTTTACTACAGATAAATAAATAAATGAAACACGCTCATTTTGTCTTCCGTACTACAATCCACGGCAATACTGCATTACTACTTTAACACTGTATTTTATTTTAATTCTTATATTATTATTAAAAATCACAATTGAGTAATATGAATACAAACTACGATGCATATGAATTCAATTACTTTCAATATATGCGAAAATTATACTAACCAACAGTAACGTCTTTGTATTTTCGGTGCCGAACGATGGCCGATTGGTTAGGGTGCTGGCCTTCGGTTCCGGAGTTCGTGGGTTCGAATCCCACAGTGGCATGGATGTTCGTAGCCGTTCGGAATTGGCTTTAAGCTGTAGGTCCGCTCTCATTAGCCCTCGTGTTGCAAAAGTAGACCATAGCACTCCAAACCAAACCAAATGGCATTTTTGGTACAAAACAAGCATTTTTGGCACATAAAAAGCAAATCGCGATTGCGCTTAGCCGCACTAAAACGGTTCAATAAATAACTTAGCTATAATGGAAAAAATTATTTCCGTTATGATGCAAATGAGTACAATATAATTCGAATACCTTCATACAGGAGATTTTTAAATAAACCTATTGATATTTTTATGCCGAATTTCTCAGACACTTTTCCACTGACAATTTTCACCAAATGGGAATTATTGCCTCACTGAATCGATGTTTACCCACTGAGACTGAGTGCATATTTTTTTCGTTACCCATTCATCTTTAAACAGTTAGTTTTATTTTTCAGCTATATCTGTAGAACAAACGTCTATAAAAAAATTCTCCGCACCAGTTTATAGTCTGATACGCAAATCACTTTTATGTTGTGATTCATATTTTATTATAGCTAAAGAATAATTCATGCGTGTCTTTCGCTACGATAGCCAAGAGGAAAACTATCATCGTACTTTCCAAAAATCTCTAACTGTGACGATCGTATCATTGACTGGGAACTAGGAAAAGTTTATTTTCAAAAGAGAAATAAAAATTGTTCTTTTTTAAAAAAATGCAAAATGGTACATATGGGTGACTCCATTGATGAGGCATATACTTCGATGATTAATGATTATATCGTTCAAATCTCAATTTAGCAATGTCTCTGCATTTCAGAAGATTCCTCGGCGTTGTATAAAGCAGTGTTGTCAAGATTCCTTTTATAATTTAGATATGTAATATATTAAAAATCATCTAAAAAGTAACTGAGTTATATTCTTCGCGTTTAATTTCCTTTGATAATTCCATTCGAACAGCTTGCTTTCCGAATGCATTAAGAATAAAAGGCCCGTTGGAGTCATTTCGACTCCCTAGAAAAAGTATTGCCTATATAATAATAGCCTAAGTTATCTGTCCATCTGTCCTCGAATTTATGAAGCGGTGGTACCTGGAAGGGGCAGAGGCATCCATATTGGATTTTTTTTATCAGTTAGGGTTAGCAAAGTTCTGACCGATCCTCTTATACTGGTATTACTCAAGCAACTAATGTATCCATCGACTGTTTATCGCTCATTAATGCATAGCTGATTGTGGTCAACCCCAGAACGCTACATTTTTCAGTATTTCTCTAATCCCACAAAAAGCATTCTTTTTAACCCCTTGCCTGTGATGCTCGAACTGAATTCAGTAAACGTTAATGGGGCAAAATTCGAATGCCTCACCAGAATTCGGGCAGCAAGAAAGAAAAACGATATTTTAATTACCGTGTAATTGGTTTGTAAAATGCATAATATTTAATTTGCTATTATCCCAATAGATCGATACCGTCTCGTAAAAAGTTCGGCAGTTTCGAAACATTTGTGACTATTTCTCTAATACTGTAAAGCAGTGATTCTCAAACTTTTTTAAGCTACCACCACATTACAGAGCCCAAATATGTTCAACGCTGTTCCTCTTTATAAAAATCCCGTAGTTTAAAGTGTAGGGAAGGAGAAATACTCAATTATAAGAGACAAAATTTTTAAGTAATTTTTTCTTCAATAGAGTTACAAATCAAATTTTTGTTATCGAGAGAGACTGAAGCAAATGGTTAGGAAGCTGACCTTCGGCTCCGGAGTTCGTGGGTTAGAATCTCTCTGGGGCATAGATGTTAGTAGCCGTTCGTAATTGGGTTTAAATTGTAGGTACCTGTCTCAATGGCCCCTGTATTGCAAAAGAGTACTCCGCAGCGCTCCAAACGAATGCTGCTGTTTAAATATATTTTTCTGAATGTCTGCCCAATTTCACGTAGAACATACGGAATTGACCTTCAGGATGGTAGGTCAACTGGATTGCCTGGGGCGAGCTCTCTAATCCAGAGATTTCTAACAGTAAGCAGAAAATGACAATGAGCAGGAAATAAAACAACTATAAGATGAAAAAGGGGATAGGGAGGTGGATTCTTGAGTTCATAACACAAAACTAAAGAGTAGAAAGTTTAGGGATAGTTTATGGACACATATGTTTGCTGCCAGGGATATCTGTACAACTATCCGTGAATCCCCTATATAATAATAGCCTAAGTTATCTGTCCGTCTGTCCTCGATTGAAGCTGTTGGACCTGGAATGGATAGAGGCATCCATAGTTAGCAAAATTCAAAGAGAGTAATGTTTATCTTCTCCTAAACTATCGATCCGATTCTAAAATAAATTGGTATAAATAGGCTTCATATCACAAATAATACTGCCTTCTTTAAAACTTTCGAAATCCACCCTTTCCCCTCTTTTCGAGCTTTTAAGGGTATTATTTCAACTCCTAATTTCCACGGTTAAGAGCAGGCGATTAAATTACTCAATTATCCCTTAATAAATAGGTAAAAATAACATTTTTCTAGCATTATGACGTCATTCCTTTAACCATCTCATTGAATCATTTCTTTTTTTAAATTATGCCTTATTTTCATACATTTTATCATTGAACTTAGATATGACGTAAATAAGGCAATTTGTCGCAACGTCAAGACCTACTATAATACTATATATCCTACTATACTACTACTGTATGCCCTTCCCATTCATTTTCACGTGTTTAACAGCCAATAGACAAACAATACACTGCCCTTCCGTTTGAAACTAAAGCCAGAATTGTCATAATTTGAGAATTTGCCCTACTACGTGAAATCGTCTTATAATTTTTTTTTCTATTTGGGTTCAATAATAGATTAGGTACATGTGTGATCATTTTAAATTGGGCCATCGATTATTTTTTGTTGCAAGATAATTCTCAGCCAAAAAACAAACCATTTTTTTTTACCTGCCTCATAAAGTATTTTACAATTTTGGAAAATTAAAAATTTTACTGATCCCGTCATGTGATGGGCTATATGCTAGTTATTAATAATTAAGTTATAGAGGTTATAGAATATAATTAAGTTATAGAGAATGGAAATAATTGGTTCTGGTACCACCCCGTAAGCTCGTTTTATTTTACTGGTAAAAATCGTGTAATTTATATATTTAGAATAATAAATTAATTCCGTATTTTTAAAATTAAATTTGAAAGTCAAAACCTGCTCACATCGTTGCCGAAACAATTTCACTGCCCACCAGCATCATATCACCGCCCACCGGGGTGTGGTATTGCTTTCGTTGAGAAACCCTGCTGCAAAGAATTTGTGAAATTCAAATTAATCTGAGGGACATGGAATTCATGACAGTTGATATAGATAATAATATTGTTGTATTAGTTTATTATATTTATCTAGAAAATTATGGCATTTGATTTATTTTGCTGTCATTTGAGCAAAAACTACTGTCACCATTAACATTTCGCATGTGAAAATATTGAAAATATTAGTTATTTCGCTTAAATTTTTTTTCAAGCACAATCTATTTCTAACATTTTGATGATATGAACAAAATTAAAGCTGACAAAAATTCAATTTTTTGTAATGTCTTTCTCAATTACATTTTACTAGCATGAGGGTTAAAAACTTGGACTTAAAAGTACCTCAGCGTACTTTAAGCGTATCTTCATACATTTTGTATTATAATGTACAGAAATTCTATTTTCTTCGATTCACAATATCTTGAAGGTCTTTTTTAACCCAATAAGTATTTTGTACAAGGGCATACATTTGTATTTTTGATTGGTTATTAATACTTAATGAAATTATCAGATAACTTTTATTTGTATAGATTCTAATCATTTCATTCCTATCTTCAAAAATTAATTTATCTGTCCAATATTACACCATTTTACGCTTCTTGTCTTATTAGGGTAATGTCTGTTCAAAGATGATTCCTTGAATCATCTGTTATGCTCTAAAACCGCAACTAAGTTGTTCCGAAATACTATCGTAATCGATAGCATTTCGGACAAAAATTTATTTAAAATAGTCATGTGTCTTTACCAACTTCCGACTTATATCTTACCTACACAATAATTGTATTTGCAACGCAGTCTAAAATAGTATCATTAATTTCTCTATGAAAAAAATAATTATTTGTAGGTAATACATAGTTTTTTCCAACAAATTATTCTGCCTTGTTACGGGAATGTATAAAGCAAAGACAGTTAAACTCACGTTTCTTCAGTAGTGGAAGAATTATGAAAGGAAAATATGTTCCGGAAATTCAAATAGAAATATTTCGTAGGAACATGTTAGCGCCATCTGTTAACAACATACTGAAATATTTTAATAGTTTCGTTTTTTAAAATATACATGTTTCATTTCAATTTTCATTAATTTTACTTACTTGTGGTTATCACATTTCCTAAAGTTATTTCTAGCTAACATAAATTTGGGATAAATAAATATTAGTTATATATATTTTTGTGAAGAATCTGTTTAAGTTTTATCCTTGCAAATTTTTTTTATCCTTAAAAAACTTTTTGTCCTTACGATATTATGTTAAAAAGAATTGTAATATGAATACTAACTAGATTTTGTTGATTTAATTAAAAAAAACTAGTAACAAGGTAGTGAAATTAAAAGAAATCGTTTTTTACAATGTTTATCCTAATTAAAGTTTTACTGTGCCTTCTTAGTAAAATTATAGAAGTAAATGTTTAGTTACATAAAAATTGAATTATAAAATTTGTTTGTTCAGTACAATACAATAAAGTGTACTTTTAATTTTCACATTAAAATTAATTTTATCGAAAGTTACTCTACGCTAAATAAAATTCATGCAGTTTACAGTCGAATAAAAATTTTTATTGTGTAATTAAACACTAATAGAAAGTAGAAGAAAAGTGTATAAGTTAAAATTTATTCTTCGTATCCTAGAATTAAAGATATTATTCTAAATAAATTTCTTGGAATTCATTGAGAAGGAAAAGTTCGAGTTGTTTTCACGGTTTTCATTCACAGTATTTGATTCAAGTTATATTTATCTTGATAATGTAAATTATTCTTCATTTAAATTAAGAAAAATCAATATATAGTTACAACATTCTTTACAAAATACATAAAGAAAAAACCTTTATTTAAATGTTTTGGAACGATTTTCATAGATGGCAGCACTAAGCAGAAATTTTAAGACGTCCAATATAGATTCTATGAAATTTTATCTTCTAGATTTCAGTAAACAAAAAAGTTTTATCTTTTTACGTTAAATTATTTCTTTGTGAGCATTTTAAATTTTAAAGAACAATAAATGACTAATTTGAGAAGAACCTTTTTCAAACGACTGCCTCGGCAATAAAGTAAAAATTTGAAGATTTTGATTATGACTAACGTTTGATTAACGTTTCAAAACGTTAATTTTCAAACTTCTTGGGGGAAGGAGGAAAGTAGTTTGTGAATTGCATAATGTTTATTTTAAAAATGGTGCTTTTAAATTATAAGTATACGCACGTCCAGAATTTTTACCATGCTGTTATATAAATATTTAGAATTAGGTAACATTAATTATATTTTTAATACCTATTTATAGAGCATTTAAATAAATAAATAAATGTGCATAAAATTGAGACGTTTTCATAAGTTGTTACTACTTGATAAATCCATATTAATATATCATATTAAACAAAATATAAAATTTTTAAATTTTCATTTTTTTCTCTCAAAAATTAATGATGAATTCGGATTTATGATAAGAAAGATTTTCATTTTAAAAGAAATGTTCAAATCCAAAATTAGTGCTTTTAACTTTCTTTTTGTCGAATTCCTGCAGAGGAAAAACAAATTTAACAGATTGTGTGCTGGTACATTTCGCAGCGGAATTGTACCGGGAGCGGGCCTTTTGCGCGTAAATTTATTCAGTTAAATCTCAATAGATCGAAAATTATTCAATTTTTTAACCAACTTTTCGTATTTTATATTGAAATATATAAACAAATATATAAATAGAAATATATAAATAACGAACGTAAGATTTTATAAACAAAAAATGTATTTTTAGTAGATAAATTTATAATGGTATCGTAAATATGGAAAATCAAATAGAAATATTAGTATATAGTTTTAATTTTTTCCCGTTCTGTGATTCCACATCGACTATCACTTTTAACTTGCTGAAAAACGTTTACACGAAACTGTAGTTAGAAATGGGCATAAATTTCTTAATGCAGATATTAAATTTCGATATATATATATATGTAATATATCAAAATTATTTAACTGTAATATGTCCTTAAAAACCTCCTATCTCCCATTCTAATTCCTTAAAATGATTTTCCCAGCCTCTAAATGTCTTAATTAAACTAGCGTTCTCGACTTAAAATTCTTTCGATCCGTTTCCCAAAGCTTATTTTACTGGAACCCATTGCATGAATACATCAAAAAAAATTGCTTGTTATAATATTATGCTTGTATAATTTTTTATTAAGTGAAAAACAGTGCTGAATGATCCTTCTACCCATTTTACCCCACTATCTATTTACTTCCTCTTTAAACTTTATTTTCCTCTAGTTGTCATTTTTTATGCTTACTGTTAGAAATATCTTGATAAGAGAGCTCGGCCGTAGAATTCAGTAGCACCAGATTGATTTGATTTATTGATTGATTGATATGTAAAAAAAGTAGCGGAAGATGCTGATATACTACCATTAACAAGCTTTAATGATATGTATTTAACAACAAAAACTCAAACATATCTGAGCATCAGTAATAAATGTATAGCAATAAATGTATCAGAAATAATCACTATCATTTATTCAACTTGAGGTCTTTGCATATTCATATGATTTCTTCTGTTTTGTGTTATGTAATTATTACCGCTATTTCCTAAAATTGAGAGAATTTGATATTTGGTAAAAGCACTATAAAACCAATATGGTTTTGAGATAACGACAACCAATTGGACATAAAACTGCATATTTCTAATATTTTCGTGTGGTGACAGACACTATACCTTTCCTATTACTTTAAAAACGTTAGTAGATCTTCTCAATAAAATCTACCCAGCCCTAACAAATCTGTAAAACATTTTACTATGCTCTCCTGTAAAATTTAAAATTTGAGATATACTACAGTGAAGACCTCTTACTTCAGAACACTGACGGTTTGTTCAGCTGTAACCTTAACCGGAGTTCTGAGGTAGCTGGGACCGTAACTGACAACCAGGTATAAAACCCCTAGAATTTTGCGATTCTGGGAATTCCCTGAATCCTGCCCCACTGCTATGTTTTTCTCCCCCGCCTTTAATGTTCTTGCTATTCCAAATTCTGATGCAGCGCTATTCGCGGCCACATCTTGGTGGGTCATTTACTAAGACTGCCATTGGTCCTCAGCACAAATTTGATTCGCTGAGATTTTCTCGTCTGAATCGCATCCAAGTTTCTGACGAGTGCTGCATGCATCTTTAACTTTCTTGGAAAAAAAAAAACCTCTTCTGTTCTCTGTTAATGTACCTATATTGTGCAATTTCTATTCCAAATGGAATTCTTAAAATAATTCTTACTTGTTTTTATCGTATTACTATTTGTCCTCCCTGCCCAAATTCAAGCATCATTTTTCTTTTCTTTTTCTAATTTTTGCCATTTTAGAGCCAAATTATATCTGTTATGTGGTTTTGCCGATCTTTTAAGAGTTACAGAACTGAGGGCAGTTCTGTACCAAATCCATCATGTGATCGTGTGACTCTCGGCTTTTCGACATTTTTTACTTAGGTGTTTTGACCTCGTGGAGGTTTCCACGACTTTTGACCGGTTCCAGCTTTTTAGCAATCACTTTCTGGAGACTTGTAAGGTCCGCCCATATAAGGACCGGCAGGGTCTCGGATACCGAACGGGGGATAGTTTGGGTTCGAGTTGCACCCTGGAAAGCCCCCCCCCAACCTTGTGAGAATATTTAATTCTTTTTTCAACTGTGATCATCATGGATATGTTGTACAACAATACATCCTTTACATTTCGAAATGTTTTGGGTATTAGAATCCCTTTGTATAAAGCCAGTATTTGCTCTAGAAAGTGATTTCCAATTTTGTTATGTCTGTGATCCTTCTTCATGCTACCTCTTGACTCAAGAACATTGAAGCCGAACGATGTCCGAATGGTTAGGGTGCTGGTCTTCGAAACCGGAGTTCATGGGTTCGAATCCCACTGTAGCTTGGATGTTCGTAGCCATTTGTAACCTGCTTTAAGCAGTAGGTCAGGTCTCATTAGCCCTCGTTTTGCAAAAAGCAAACCGTAACTCTCCAAAACCAAACTAAACCAAGAACATTGAAGGTGTCTCAGTACTCTTTATTTTCGGTGTACAGATATAATTTTACTTTTTTTCAGTACTAAACTGCTTCTGACTATCTATAATTTCATAATTTGATTAAATAATAATTTTTGAAGTTCGAGAAAATTGTTTACTCTAAATACAAATTTCCTTTAAAAGCTTCCAGGAAATAAATTTGAGTAACTCTCAACGAAATTTTCCGTTGCTCTTAAAAATAATTTTGAGTTATATATGTTAAATATTGCATATAACAAATGATTTTAATTAATTTAAAATTGCAGCGAGAGGCACTTCATTACTTGAATTTAAACATTGTTATCGTATGTTTGTAGTCAGCCTTTTCTCTATTACTTCAAATGCACGATAACAGTGTTTACATAGCAAACTTTTAGTTTATTTACATTTCTTCGGAAATATTCGGATATTTATCTTTCATCTTTTTAGATTTATTTTATCGGCTAACAAAGTGATGTTTTATTGCAATAAATTGGAAATGTCGTATAGATTATATTTCATAAAAGAGATATATTAAATCTGTCTGCATTTCCTTATTTAATACTATTGCAAACACATAGTACTAGCATATAGCCCGCCATATGACTGGATTAGTAAAATTTTTAATTTTCCAGAATTGTAAAGTATTTTATTAGGCAGTTAAAAATGGTTTGTTTTTGGCTGAGAAATATTTGGTGCGCGTACAATATTTTTTTTATCTCCATACTCCTCTAAAGTCTCCCAATACTGTAAATGCAGTTCAAAATCACGTTGAATTCATTTAGTCAAACTGAGTGGTTATGTAGAGTAAAAAAACACACAAACGAACAAACTTCTTAATTTTCAAAGATATATAACTTAAACGCTAGATATTTATTAGTCTGTGAAATAGACTCAGACTTTTATGAAAATAATTTGTTGTTAATACCGGTGATAAAACTTTCAATGCAACAAAAAATAATCGATGACTTGATATAAAATTATCAAATATGTATCTAATCTATTATTTATGCCAAATATAAAAGAAAAGTATTTACGTAGTATCTAAGTTCAGCGATTAAAGGTTTGGAAAATAATGCAGACGATATTTAAATAATTTAAAATAAAGGATTCAATGAGATGTTTAAAGGAATGACATCATAATGCTAGAAAAAATGTTATTTTCATCTACTTATAATGTTCTAAATTGGTTAATTTAATCGCCTTCTCTTAACCGGGGAAAATAGGAATTGAAATAATGACATTAAACGCTCGAAAAGGGGGTATGTGCGGATTTCGAACGTTTTTAAGACTTGCTTTGAAATTTGCTAACCCTAACTCATCAAAACTTCAATATGGATGTGCCGAACGATGGCTAATTGGTTAGGGTGCTGGCCTTTCGAACGGGAGTTCGTGGGTTCGAATCCCACAGTGGCATGGATGTTCGTAGCCGTTCGGAATCGGCTTTAAGCTGTATATCCCGGTCTCATTAGCCATTTATCGTGTTGCAAAACGTAGACCGTAGCACTCCAAACTAAACCAATTTGGATGTCTCTATCCATTCCAGGTCCAATCGCTTCATAAATTCGAGGACAGAGGGACAGGTAACTTAAGTTATTATTATATAGGGTAATTGTGCGAAACTGCTTATAATTTCAAGGTAAAATCTCAATAATTTTTCAAGTTTTTACTAGCTGCTTCACACCCAGCTTTCAGTCTGGGAAATATTCAAAATTCAAAATAATTTCAAAATTCAAATTAGTTTTTAGATTATATTTCCTAATATTAGAAGCAAAAAACTTATTATAACCAACTACTGACAGTTTTTTTTGCCTATTCTTCTACAATACTTATTACCTTAATTATCTTATTAAATGACTGGTGTAAAAATCGTTTAAATTTAGGAAAAAATGTGAAATTTTACCAAGAACTTGGCTAACCGAACTTCATTGTTCTTGGTTTCGTGTAATTAAAAATTATAGCATTTTTACCAATTAAGATTTAAGAAAAACATACAATAGGTAAGCTGTAGTACAAAAGTTTACGTTTGGGGCTCTTTTGCATTTGTTTCTAGGTATATAAGGGATGTAGATTGGTCAAAAATCAAATATCAGTGTAAATTTATCCATTATATTTTAATTCTACAATATTTTGTTACCGTCTCTATTGTTTTGAATATTAAAATCTGACTGTGACTATCTATGTGTGTGCGTCTATCTCCTCTAGAAGCACTTGACGTAGAAGGGCGACAAAAGTGCCAAAAGACGCGGAAATATCCGGGGAAGTCATTTCGCCGCCCATTCGCGTTCCGATATTGCAATTAGTTCGAAAGATATCAACGAGAAACTGACCAAAATGCCACTTTTAATTTTCTGCACGCACAGTTCCATTGTTTATTTGGAGTCAAAAAATAACGCTGTTATCCAATGTTGGCATTATTATCGCCGGATATTTAGTATTCTGATTAGTATAAAAAAGTATCCACGCTATTAAAATTCAAGTGAATAGAAATATATTTATGAAAATATATGTGGGGTCTACTTAATTGGGTTCCCCTTGGCAAATTTGGTGAAAATTTTGGCGATATATAATAAAACACAAAGGCAATCCATTCAAACATTGTATTTCTTGCTTTTTCTGGCGACTTTATTTAATGCACAGTGCGCCATCGTAATAGAATTTATACTCTTACTTAATTAAAGAAAACGACTTGAAAACCGGACATTTATACTTATGGGCAATGAATTCCTTAACAGTTTACAAACACAACAGCTCCAAATTATTAAAAATCAGCCATAGTGAACCATTAATGGCTTGTTATATCTAAATTTTGTAAGTATTGCGCCCTTTTAATATATAAGAAGAGAGTTACACAAGGAGAGTTGGATGCAATTATATAAATTATAATATATATATACAGATTGCTTGGTCACGGTGAGATCAGGAGAAATATTAGGTGACAATATTTAAACCATTATTGCCAATTTAGAGGGGGGACCCAATTCTTCAGTAAACCCATATATATGTATGTAATAATACTTTTGCATCTTCTAAACGCTAAACTTTACTTTTTTTAGAAAAGCATTATTTTTTTCTATTTTATTATCTTGGCGAGATTTTTGTTTTCAGTAATTATAATTTCGCCGGATTTTATCAAATTTGTTTTTATTTCTCCGTTGCCATTTCTTAAACAAAAACTAATTTATTGTTATAGGTACTGATATTTTAAACTAGATTTTTATTACTTGGTATTTATAATTTTTTAAATTTATCTTAACAATATTTGTATTTTAAATAAATTATGGTCGCCTTGTTCCATTAGTATTTTTGTATGTCACAGTTGTCAATTTTTAAGTACAAACTAAATCGTTGCTATCGGTTTTATTTTTTAAAAAATTACATTTTTTAACTAGCTGTTTCGCACCCAGCCTTCGGTCTGGGTTTTAAAATATTTCGATGAAAGGTTTAGAAGCACTATTAAAGATAATTAGACGTATTAAGAGAAATGTTGAATAAATCTCGTATGTTTCAGATTGTTGATGATTATAACAGTTTATTAATAGCTGAATGTCCAGTAAGTGCATTGTGTAGCCTGTGAGCCGTTGCATAATAATTCCCAATTCCACGACTTTTTTTAATGTAGGAGTCAAATTTCAAAATACTGTGTAATATATGTGTACTGTTCTGAATGGGATAATTCATTTCCGAGATTGGATGACTTTTACTACTAATGTTTTACATGCATAAAAATTAAATTTTAAACAAAACCTATGACGATAACTTTTTCTTTAAAAAATGGCTATTTTGAAATAAAAACAAATTTGATAGAACATGGCAAGTTTTTAATAACTGAAAATAAAAATCTCGCCAAGAAAATGAAATAAAAAAGTGATTTCCTAAACAAAAATGAATTTAGCGTTTAACAGATAAGAAAATAGTCTTATATACATAAATGCCATCATATATTTATATACTTACACTTGAATTTAAATAGCATAGATGCGTTTTTGCGTTTCCCGATGTTTACATGTTAACTATTAAATCTGCATCAAATTTGTGTCTTATATTAAATATACTCAAACTTTTTATAGTAAATCCCTAAATTACATTACTGTATTACTACTGTACGTTGATTAGCAACGTTTATATACCTTGCCATATTACGTGGTAGAATAGGAAGCAGAGGTTTTGGCAGCAACAGTGCTAATTTTGTTTTTAGTAATAAATGTTTTCCAAAATAAAGGAAATTTATGTCAAACCACATAGTTTTGTATGAAACAGAAACACACATTCATATTGATAACCATATGAATATGAATATAACTATATAAAATGATAAGTTTTTATTTGATCATGAGAGTCACTGAAATTTGTACATTTTGATGTTAGAATATTGTTGATAAACATTTCCTTGTAACGTAAAAATTAACCAAGAATTAAATTTAAAATTTAAAATTAGTTTCATGATAACCATATGAATATGAATATAACTATATAAAATGATAAGTTTTTATTTGATCATGAGAGTCACTGAAATTTGTACATTTTGATGTTAGAATATTGTTGATAAACATTTCCTTGTAACGTAAAAATTAACCAAGAATTAAATTTAAAATTAGTTCTCATATAAAAGTGCTATAATTTGTGTCGCATAGAAATGAAGGTTAATCACTTTATATCTCAATTTCCAGGTCAAATCGAATTGATACTACGCAGACGATGTTTAAATAATATAAAATAAGAAATGAATAAATGAAATATTTAAAGGAATGACGTCATAAGGATAGAAAAATATCATTTTTACCTATTTATTATGTGATAAATTGAAAATTTTAATCTCCTGCTTTTAACCGAGGAAAACTGCGTTTAAAACAATTACTTGGGATGACGTCACATTGCTAGAAATATTGTTTCTTTCACTTAGTTATGATGTAATATATTAAAATTAAATCTTTTGCGTTTAACCGGGGAAAATAAGGCTTGGAATAAATGAAACGAAACGCTCTAAAAAAGAGAGAAGGAAAGGATTTCGAAAGTTAAAATTTTTCAAAAACCTTCCTAGGGATATACTTAATAATTTCTCAAATTTTCATGGAAATCGGATGTATGGTTTTTGAGTCTATCGAGTACAGACAGACACAAATTCATTTATATATATATATAGATGATTCATTCTTAAATACAGCAAATAAGTGATTTACTTAAGTAAGGTCCACTTGTGATTTTTAAATTTGGTGCACTTTTGCATTTAATATATAATGTATTATACTATCTGCCGCGTCCTAATGACGACTTTAGACCACAGTAGAGTAGCACCCCAGTGACTATAAAATTAAGTTAATGAATTTGAGTCACAAGCAAACGATAGACTCCATGAAGTGGCTGAGGTAAAATGCTGCTCAACTCTTGGACAGTAAAACTTCAACTGATTAGAATAATTGAATTTGCGTTCTTTCATATATCTTACAATTTGAAGGTTGATTAAATTATTTTAAAAACATTTTATTTTTAGAACAAAAAATTTCTAATTTTCATGTTTTAAGTAACTTCTGTAAATCTTAAAAAAGTTTTGTAAGTATGTTTTTGTTTATCATTAGAATTCAAAATACTTTTTTTATGCTATTTATGCAACATTAATGATACAATTGTTGGTAATACTTAAGAATAGGGTACTTCTTGGCAAATTTGGCGAAACTATTGACGTTGTTTACTAAAACACAGTTATTCCATCCATTGTATTCCTTGTTTTTGGGTGACTTTAATGGATGTAGAATGCACCTTTTTAATATAATTATATACTGTTACTTAATCAAGATCACTTAGAAACTGGTCAGTTATATTTATGGGTAATTCAACATTATAAATCCAAACGCTATAAATTATTAAACATTAGCCACAGTGAACCAATAAACGTTCACTATACCTAATTTTTTAAGCAATACTTGCATTTAATATATAAGAAACGAGTTGCTCAAGGAGAGTTAGATACTAATATAATATAAATCGAAATATAGATTCCATTTTTATATTTGGTAAAATGTTTGTGTAAATTGCATATAATATGTTATTTAGTGTCATTTATTTGTATTTTTATGTATTTATTGTATTTTTTAGGTATTCTTTTTGTTGTAATTAATGATTCCGTATTTTTTATGTATTAATTATTTAACGAGAATCCATCTTGGCGAGAAAAAAAGTTGCCAAAAACAGGTATTTTGCTTGGCGAGATAAAAAAGTTGCCAAATTTCCGATTTGGGGGGCATATTAAAGTAGTTCCAATATTGTGTGGACTCGGAGATATGAGAAGAAAATATTTGGCTACCATTCTTAGAGCTTTATCGCCAGGTTGGCGTTTGTTCCCTTGTCTTGTGTTAAACTCAATTCTTTACTCTGGTGACAAAAATGTCGCAACTATAAAATATCACCTATGAAGTTTGTAAGTGAAGCTATTCTAAGCTTGATTGCTCATTATAAAATAAAAAGAATATGAATAATTAGGAATTTTTTACTACTAACTGTTTTACTTATCAGGTATTTTAAGACTTTTTGTTGTATTTTATTACATATTTTATATTAGATTCATTATATTCATGGAATTTCAGTTAACATACAAAAATATTATAGGGAGATTTTAAAAAAGTAATTCTTACCAAATTTTCGCCAAATTTTATTATTTCTTATTGAAAACAGTTTCCTGTTTTGTGAACTGCACACAAACTAACATTTTAGTTTTAGCTCTATTTTAATAAGTATATCGTGTCCATACATCTATTTTGAGCATTTTCTTAGAAATATACTTTTTATATATGCCAAGAAATTAAAAATAGAATTTTGTATCATTCTAGTACACAGCAGTAAATTCGCCATCTGACTAACCTACTAATCTGGGATTTTAACAGTATTTGCAAAAGGACAAAATATGTTTAACAGTCTGAAAAGTAAAAATAATAGACAATTTAAAAATGGGCTACTAATTTCGATTTTAATTCTCGGATTTAAACTAACTTTACTCATCAAATCTTCGAAGTAGTCATTTGAATAACATTTCCCGTAATAAAATTTAAGTGAGCAA
This sequence comes from Pardosa pseudoannulata, assembly GCA_032207245.1. Classification (NCBI taxonomy): domain Eukaryota; kingdom Metazoa; phylum Arthropoda; class Arachnida; order Araneae; family Lycosidae; genus Pardosa; species Pardosa pseudoannulata. The sequence continues at coordinate 169,716,711 of CM063510.1, read as the reverse complement.
TCCAATATATTGCTTACAAATGCGGATTTGTGGATATAACAATTTTAAGAGCTTTTACAAATAACGCTTTTTGCCATTAAAACTGGGCTACAAATTGTTTCTCAGCAAGTTTTTTTAATAAACCCTTTAAATTATGTGATTTTAGGGACTGCTTAAGAATTGGGTTCCCCTTGGCTAATTTGGCGAAAATATTGGCGATATTTACTAAAATACAAAGGTAATCCAACCAAACATTGTATTTCTTGCTTTTTCTGGCGACTTTAATAAAAGCACAGTGCGCCATCGTAATAGAATTATGTACTCTTACTTAATTAAAGAAAACGAGTCGAAAACCGAACATTTATATTTATGGACAATGAATCCCTCAACAGTTTACAAACGCAACAGCTCCAAATTATTAAAAATCAGCCATAGTGAACCAATAATGGTTTGTTATGTCTAATTTTTTTTCAGCATTGCGCACTTTTAATATATAAGAAAAGAGTTACACAAGGAGAGTTGGATGCAAATATCATATAAATTATAATCTCGATATAGATTGTTTAGACACGGCGAGATCAGGAGAAAATATTAGGCAACCATAGTTAAACCATTATCGCCAAGTTGGCGGGGGAACCCAGTTCTTTAGTCAAACCGTGATTTTATTTTTTCGTAGAGTGCCTGATACCACTACTCACAATTTATGATCATAGGAAATCTGAAATTGACCGAAGTGATCAATTGCTTAGAATATCGCCCAAGAAACTTAGCCAAAAATATATCTCTAAAGGATCGCCGAAGCATGTCTTAGACATTGGACTTCAGTAAATTTTTAGTGATATCAACCGAGAAATTGAAATATATTTACAATTTCATGAAATTTACTTTCGAAATTCCATATTAATCTCTTGTATGACTTGTATGACTGTTGTATGAGGAACTAAATTATTACTATTTCAAACGGGATGGGGCCGTTTTTTCTGTAACCTTCAATAATTAAGTTAATAGTACTTCAATAATTAAGTTTATAAAAATGGAATTAAGTACTATTAACAAGAGATTTGTAAAAGAAATTGTGGGAACTTCCCCTTCAACTTCCATTAATAATATCCAAAAATAATATCGTATACTTTTTAAATGATTTATTTGAAATAAAATTAAAAGGAAATAAGTTTTTTTTTCTGATATACGTTTTCTATCTTTATAGATTCCAATAACTTTGCATGGAAGTTGATTTTAAACGAGTTTATACTGAAGATCAACTACTTCAATGATACAGAAAATAAATTTTGGATACTCATAAATACAGGTAATCATTATTTATTCTTTATCATTTAGGAGGTATTACAGACATTTTGATTATCATTACTTTGTTAAAAGAAGTAAACATTCTAATACAATGCCAACAAGATGTATAATGTTAGTACACGGTGAAAGCTCATTATAGTCTTGTACTAACAAATTACATTATCTTGCATTTGACAAAAGAGATTGTCCTTTGTATTTATACGTAGTTCTGTTAAAAGAATTGCAAACCATATAGTTAATGTATGCACTATTATTGTTATTAACGAAACAATGTTTAATGGTTACCAGAAAAGTTAGTTAAATATTGTTAAGTTACATGTCACACAAGGCCCTGTCAGTTATGGGGTATGTTTAGTAGCAGTCCTGACACCTTCAGATATTATATTATTGAAATATAAATTTTCGTTTGTTAATTATATAGTTGTTAGTGTTTGATAAATTTTCATCCCCTATATAATAGTAGCCTAAGTTATTTGTCCGTCTGTCCTCGAATTTATGAAGTGGTTGTACCTGGAATGGATAGAGGCATCCATATTGGATCTTTGATGGTTAGCAATGTTCGAATTCCCCCCTTTCCTCCCCTTTTTCGAGCATTTTTATGCCATCATTTCATACCCTATTTTTCCCGGTAAAGAGCAGGCTATTAAATGTATCAATTTGTTACATAATAAAAGGTAAAAATAACATTTTTTGTAACTTAACGATAATTTTGACGTAGCTAAAAAAACTTTGAATTATCTTTCTAAATGAATTCAACGTGATTCTAAACTGCATTCACAGTATCGGGATACTTTAGAGGAGTATGAAGAAAAACAAATTATTGAGCGTGGACCAGATAATTCTCAGCTAAAATACAAACCATTTTTTACCTGCCTCATAGGTTACTTTACAATTGTGGAAAATTAAAAATTTTAGTAATCCCTTCATATCACGGTTTATATGCTAATAGTAACATACTTACCATACTTGCAATGTATAATACATGTTGATATTCTGTAGCGTGAGACATTCCCTTAGGATATTGCAACATTGTAACAGAATTTTATAGAATTAAATTTTTTATGGGTTTCGCAAAACTAATTATATTTTACATTTTTCTTTTTCTTTTAATTAAATTTTGACATATACATCCCTTCTCCAACTTTATTTGTAAATAGTAGTTGCAATGCACCTTTGTGGGTTAATTTTCTGTGTCTGTGTGTGTATGTGTATGTGTGTTTAGCTTCTTAAGACCACTGAAAAATTTCAAATATTATTTAAAAATTGAATGGAAAGTAAAATGTGTTTAAATGATCAATGAAATAGTGATTTCAAGTGCCATTTTCAATTACTGATTCAGAATATGAAAATAACAATAATAACAATAATAATAAAAATATGTGTCGATTAATAATAGAATTTTTAAGTTAAAAATATTAAATATGATTTATTTTTACAAGTATTTTTGATTAATTCATTCATCGTTATTTATTATTCTTGATAGAAATGAACACGATTATTATTAATTTAAAATTTATTAACGTATATTTTGCGGAATATTCTCTAAGTTGTCGTATTTGTTTGGAAAAAAAGAACAGAATTGTGAAATATTCTTCACCTTTAAGTCGAATCCATCCTGAAATTTTCTTAGTACGGCGAAAGAACGTAGAAAAGTACAAAAGCACTTAGAAAGGCACGAAGCAAATTATTGGAAAATAATTTACAAGTTTCATTTTTTCTAAAGACATTTTGGTAAATACTTAATAAATATTTAAATGCTTAAAAGTATTACAAGAATTTATAATTTACGAGATATTAAAAGCCGGTGTCAACAAATGCAATATAATTAAATAAATCCCCTTTAATTTATTATTTTTCAAAGTTTAGAACATTAGAATACATTAGGTTGGTTGGTTGGGAGCACTACGGTCTACTTTTTGCTACACGAGGGCTAATGAGACCGGGACCTACTGTTTAAAGCCGATTCCGAACGGCTACGAACATCCATGCCTCAGTGGGACTCGAACCCACGAATTCCGGTTCCGAAGGTCAGTGCCCTAACCATTCGGCCATCGTTCGGCTTAGAATACATTAGAAATATGAAAAAAATGTTATATTACGGCCAAGAAGGAAATTTAATTTTAAGAATAAGTATTAACATCAAACTTGAACTATAATGATTTGAATTTTTTTTTTATTTTATTAATCCCTGAATGTATTCATACAATAAAAATCTTTTTGAAATTAGAAGTTCAAAAACTTACTACACTTAGAAAAATAAATGTAGGAAGAGAACGAAATTATAACTAATTAGTCATTATAAATAACCTAAATGTTTAATTATTGAATGATTTTAACTTATTCATAATGCAACTATATGTATACAATAGAAAATTTAGATTTATTTATAGAGTAGAATATTTTAAATCATACAGATAGTGATAAAACACAGTTATATTTCTTCTGTATTTGTTCTACAAATTTTACTATAATCATTTAAAAGAAATATTACAAAATTTTAAAACAGATGAAGTATTGAATGTCTGAAAATTATTTTCATAATTTTATATAAATACTTATAATAGGCTAATACAGATACTTTTAGCATGCACACATTTACTTTAAGAATTGTGAGCTTCTTTGAAGCGGTATGCAACCCATTAAATGAAGCATATAATATTTCCTAAAATTCTACAAATAAATTTTATATAAATCTCAAAATATACTTCGTATTTGAGAGACTTTTCTCATTTAATTGTTTCTTAAATTATTTGACCATCCTATTTCGAAAGAAGTTAAACAACCCCAACATTTTTCAAGTTTAACAGCGAACTTCTTCCAGTTCCCCCCTCCCTCAAATTCAGCCCGCATTTTTAGGGATAGTAAGCAGGTGAATGCACCACCTGTACTTGTGCGGGTAGGATATATTATTATCCCGAGTACAATTTCTGTTCATTGTTTTCTTTTGGTGTGTTCAGATATCTGGTTTAGCTTGGATACTTTGCTTGAACGTAAGTGATAATTTGTTTTCTTGTTCATTTTTGGCCCATAACCAATTACCACTATGAAACAGGATACTTGTTATTGTGAAGAATGCTAAAAACATGTATATAAATATATATGTATACAGGTACACAAACTCACTATCATCTCACACACACATACACACACAAACATATATATATATATATATATATATATATATACATTTATACATATATATACACATACATATATATATATATATATATATAATATGCTCACCATATACTTATATATTTAAATTTTATTTGAGTGTTTTATTAGAAATTTTTTATTAAATTTTATTCTAGTGTTTTATTAGAAATGTATGAATAGTTAGTTTATATATATATATATATATATATATATATATATATATATATATATATATATATATATATATATATATATATATATATATATATATATATATATATATATATATATATATATATATATATATATATATATATATATATATATATATATATATATATATGGATATATATGGATATATATACAAAATTGTGTATGTTTGTTATAGATATAAAGATACTCCAATATTGCAAAAAAATAATTTGTTCACCATATTCATATTAACCTTAGGATGCTTTCATGATTTTGTCGAAAGTTTTTAATATTGTTACATCTGATAGACTTTAGGTTTTCAAACTGAGTGCCCGCGATACCCTGAGTTGCCACAATCGTATGTCAGTGGTGTCACGTCATTAATAAAAAAAATAGACTTACAATTGTGAAATTACTAAAGAAGACATGAACATCCCCATTAACTTCCCAAAATTCTTCCTACTAAATTTTTGGATTTACCCTATTTAAACTATTTGTTTATAGACCATAGTCTGTTCCCAGTTTACTTAAAAAATAAATATAATAGACAGCATTAATTGGGCATGTTTGTATAGAATTGACTCTTCACATTACTTGTACCTCTGTCATTTGACAACAACCTTCCACTTCTTCCTCCCTTCATTAGGCAGTGAACTAACCTGATCTAAGAAACTGAATTTAAACATCTACCTTTGAGAAGCAGCAGATAAATTGATCTTCTCTGTTTTGCAAATATTACCAATAGAACCTTTTTTAAACACATACAAAATATTTTACTTCACTTCTAATCTTTGGCTCTATTTATTCGGTCTGACTTTCGCTGTGGTACCCGTCACACGCGGCTGATTTTGTATATTGTACCTACTATGGTTGGAACTTTAAAAGTGGTAACACTGCTGTAAAAATTCTACGCAACAAAACCAAAAAATATTGCGGGTACCACACGTGAGCTGCATATCTACCTTATATCTCAGCAAAAATTATCTCTTCTTAAGTTACACGCATGCGGTGTGACGTTAAGAACTGATCTTTGTATTAGCTTGTGGTCTAAAGTAAGTGTTGTCAGGATGTTTACAAAAGAAGAACAATGTCGTTGGATAAAAATGGAATGTCGTAAAGCACGACAGTGTCATCTAGGACTTCGAGAGGCGTGCTGGGAATTTGCATTGCCTTACAGAACTGTAGCAAGATGGATAAAAGCCTTTGATGAAGGACGCCAAATTGTGGCAGATATGCATCGACTAGGTAGTTCTAGTGTTAGCGAAGCAGAAGTGCATGCTGTTGCCATACTAATGGACAGTAATCGAAGCCGTCTGACGTGTTTTACCATCCACCATATTCCTTAGTCTAAGCACTTGCGACTTTGACTTAATCCCTAAGACGAAGAAACAGTTCTTAGCTTCATAACTGTTCAAGAGATTCTTGTGGCAATAGACCGGTCCATTCAAACTATCAACCGAACAGGCACTGCTACAGGTGTTTTAGGATTTCTACATCATTGGAAACGGGTTATATACAATGCTGCGACTATACTGAAGAACTATAAAACATGGTGACAATCAATTTTATATTCCATGTAAATAAATAGTTGCCACTATTAAAGTTCCAACCCTCATATATAATTTCTTCAAATTTCTCGGAGATTCATATCAGTTTCACCTCTTTAATTAGGTACGCTGCAATCTCTTGAGCAGGCAAAAAAAAAATTAAAGATTCTTACAAGTCAAAATTTTAGTTCGCTTTCCTCGCGATTGTTCAAACGTATAAGAACCTGCCCTAGTGTCTAATTTGTTTTCTACCTCTGTTTTCCTCAAACTGGGTTTAAATTTAGCTAATCAGATGGTTATGGGTTAAGATCTCATATGGGATGTAAGTGTTATTAATTTTAACCCATGGACGTTCTTAGCGATTGAGAATCAGTTTGAAACTTTAGGTCCTGATCTATTTAGCCATTGTTTTGCAAAATATTGAGACACTTCTCTCCAAATTAAACCCATAAATCAAAAAGAAAAGCAGAAAATAAGTGCAACGGCAATGTTTTTAATCGGAGTAAAATTGGGGGGTGGTGGATATTTTTCTAGTCTGTCCGAATTCCGAAATTCGCTCACTCACTCTGTTTTCATCGTCGAAAATATGTTGTCTATTTAACAGTGCGGAAACATACAGCGTCCACATTTTTGTCGGCGTTATTTATTAGTTGCGTCTTTCATAACTGTACAATGCCGACTGCCGTAACCATGGTGACGCCTCATCCAACCTCATAATTGCATGGGGAAACCTTATTACTGGCTCTGACATTCTTCGCTGAATTCGTAATGTTGTATGAATGCACAATGCCTGGAAAGCTTTGTAATGTTTCATTGTGCCCCATCAATGCGGAGCGGCACCTGTAAGATATCTGGGAAGACATGTCGAACGGAGGGAGACGTTTCTCAGAATAGCATTTAGAAAGGATTGTTATTTTTGCTTTTTCTCGAGGCAAGGTTTTCTCTATCAGAATGAGAATGTTCTTAAATTTCGTCTTTTTTCGAATTTCGATTGTTTGTTATCCAATAATATTTGACTTTACAAATACTCCCAGACTCATCCCTTGTGCAGCAAAAAGTATATATTAGAACGTGTTTGGAAATACTATCTTCAATCATGTAAGCTCGGAAAATACCTCATTACAATTCTACATCACTGCTTTGTTGGTTTTTATCAAAGGTGCGTATACTCACCAATGTGATTTTCTTAAACAGTTTGTGAGTATTTTATGTGCTTTACTAGAATTAGTTATTAGCACATTGTATGCGACACACGTACTACAGTAGAACCTCTTTTTAACGACCCCACGATACAACGACCTCTTCGTTAGAACGACCATCTTAAAAAGTCCCAAATATTTTACCATAGGAATAATGTTAATTTTGAATCATTACAACGACCCCCAAGAGTATTATTTTTCGTTAGAGTGACCGCCAATTTTAGTCCTCAGAACTCATAAGCAAGTGGGCTATTTCAAAATTATTGTATTCTGGTGCAACTTCAATTCGATTCCGACGACGGGGAAGAAATCGTCTAAGCTTTTGAAAAAGGGAATAAAAAATAATCCTTCATTGCAATCAATGCCTTGAGTCATTATTTTGCAGGACAATTTAATTTTGAAGATTTGCTTCAAAATCTAACGGATATGGAATCAGTGATAATGAAAAATTCCCAAAAGAACTTGAAACA
>CM063510.1:169696360-169703860 GCA_032207245.1 Pardosa pseudoannulata | reverse complement strand
ATGAATAAAAGTTTCTTTTCTTGGTAAATTCTAAAGAATTTTACGATTTTTCTATGTATGAATTGTCATTATGCTAAAATTTATTTTGAAAAGAGATAATATATTTTTACTTCTGTGAAGTTTTCAGACTTTTAGATACCATAAAATACCATATTGTGTGATGTTAGAATGATTATTTCGTAACATTTTAAAGGTAAAGTATTCTGTTGAAGGCTTTCAAAATAATCAAAATCTCTAGAAAAAATTAACGTTTGTATCGTTTAAAGTAACATTACTTACAAGTTTTATGCTCTTCAATGGCTTTTCTAAGCGTAATTGGAGATTTCTGTTATCCATTATCAAAAACGGAAACATAAAATTCACATTATCTCTAGAGTTTTTTAAATTTAATTTTATTTTTTGGTAGTTTATTTAATGATGAATCTCGACCGAGAATGGAATAGATTTGAATGTCTGTTTGATATGGCAATTAGTGATAAATTCAACCTTTCCTTTCAAATGGAGAAATTTTGAAATCTTTTAATTTAATTTCTAAATTACGAATGTGAAATGATCATGTTTCTAAGGGGGAAGGGATATCCCCCAAACTAGTTTACGGAGATTCCGCAGCAGTAAAGTTTGACATTTTGTAATTTTTTATATTCATTGCTTTATAATTAGATGACCTTTATTTGTACACATTCAAAACATATATGTTTAAATTATTGAGTTGTTGCTTTCAGCAGAGAAATTTTGGAAGCATGTAAATAAAGAAACATGTGATATCACTATCTTATTTTTCATTACAAAATATACAAACTGGTTTTTATAGTTTCTATATACCTAAAAAAATATTTAACTCAAACTCGTTTCCATGTGACTGTGTAATATTCTTGAAATAGTACAAAGTTAATATACTTATATAAATTAAAGTAACAATCTAAATTAAATAATGAAGTACTCCAGCATATCCTGTTTTGCAGATTTCGACCGACACATTCAGATGGATTACACGAGGGTTACTCTGAAATTTTTGAGATACGCGGAGAAGAGAGTTTACAAATAAAAAATAACGGTTTAATTTTAAAATACAAAGTATTTTAACACAGAAGGCGATTTTTTACTGACTTACTTCAACTTGTTTATCATAGAATAAATATTAAATAGAAGAGAAAATGGAGTTAAATCGAGAACATTTTCGATGTATGATTTTCTATGATTTTAAAGCAGGGTTAAATCAAGAACAATGCTTTTAAAATTTGCAGTTGGTATTTGGTGATGAATATCCAGCTCGTGCTACTGTATTCAGATGGTTTAAAGAATTTAGAAGAAGTGGCAATTTTCTTCAGGATGAAGAACACACATGAAGTCCGCCGTCGGCAGTAATCCCGGATAATGTGACTACCATACGAAAAAAAATGTTAATGGATGATAATCGCTGTACCTATCAAATTATACAGAAAGAACTTAACATTGGATCCGCAGACATACACAAAAGAATTAGATATGAAATAAGTAGTTTGCCGTTGGGTTCCCCATAATCTAACTGAACACCAAAAAGGGGAACGTGTTAGAATCAGTAAAGGAACTGCTAAATGATGGTGGCCACCGCATCATTTCTAAAATTGTAAAGGGTGATGAAACGTAATACCTTATTTTGACTTTTCAACATGTCAAAGCAAACGATGGGTCTTTGAAGATGATCCCATGCTGACAATGGTGAAACGACAACGCGCACTGTAAAAAGTGATGTATGCCGTTTACTTCAGAAGTACGGGATTGGTCAAAGCCATCAAGTTGGAAGGACAGAAGACTAAAAGTCAGTATACCACTAAATGTCTTCCACAAATTCTACAAGAAGTTAATGTCAGGAGACTAAAGCTTCACCATGACAATGCATCTTCACAGGCATTAATAGGCAATGGCAGACAAGAGAATGCACATTGGAATACGTGCTGAAATAGGGGTGGGCTCAAGAGCAAGACAGAGATGAAATAATTCCTAGAGAATGTACCTTAGCTGGCGTTATTAACAACAACAAGAACTTAGATAAGATGTGAAAATTGAGCCATTTGCCAACAACAAACTGGAAAATACGGTGAGTGGCCAAACAAATTTACATATATTGCACAGAAAGCTTTAGGGAATGTGTTAGAAGAATTTTAAGTCGAGGACACTCCTTTAATTAAAACATTTTGTGGCTGGGAAAGTAGATTTTAAGGAATTAGAATAAGAAAAAGGTTTTTTTTAAATGGTTTAAGTATAATAATTTTGATTTACTACATATATTTATATATGTGATTTAAAATTAACTATATTTTAACCGGAAAATAATTTGGTGTGCTATATTAAACTTTTTTCATTTAGACGTATGAAATTTAAAGATTTATATCTAATGTTCATCAAATAATTATTATAGTACATTGGGCACATTGGGACAGCCAAAATGTTAAGTATTTTTAAAGCATAAGGAGTTAGGCTTTATTACATATATTTACATTATTTTGGTTTTAGGCATAAGGAGTTAGTCTTTATTACATACATTTACATTGTTTTGATTTATTACATATATTTGTGATTTAAAATTAACTATTTTTTAACCGGAAAATAATTTCGTGTAGTATATTAAACTTGCAAACTTGCAATTATATTTTTTCCACTTTGGGCACATTGGGACAGGCAAAATGTTAAGTATTTTTGAAGCATAAGGAGTAGGCGGTGTTTTGTATTTTTCTAAGTTTGACTCTGATACATACGTTTCGATAGTATTACATATTTCTTTTCTATTGTTCATAATATTGAAACAGCATTTGTAAAGACAAGGCATACATAAAAATTTAATTATATCCTAATTAATGTTTTAAAGAATTTAAATGCCTTTTTTGTAATACTTTTAGAATGAAACTATTCATCTTTTATTGCAATATAAATTGTACAAAACAGAAATAAATAAATAGCATGCGTATTAAAAATCTTTAATACATAAAATGCGAATTAGCAGTAATATTATTTCTCTAATTTAAAACAAAGACAAAAAGAGAGAAAAGTATTTTCAAATGAAATATCAATGAAATTTACGAACGAAATTAGAGTATTATTCAGTTTTTGTTTGTAAAACAATCTATAAAACTCAAAAGGATTCACGAATTTATATCTTCGTTAAAACCCAATTAACAGTGGGAGATAATTTTAGCTGGAACCAAAGCAGGAAGTTATTTCTTCATTTGAACTCTTAATTAAACCGTCTTTTTATTTAGACATTTGGAAATTTTAATGAAAATGTGATTGGCTTTTACTCAGAATTGCTTATTTCCTGTATGCCAGCGTTGGGTTATGAATCATAGACTACCTGAAAACCTATAATTGCAATTCCTTATTACGGAAAGTTATTATTCCAGTAATGATTTAGAATTTTTTTTAAAAAATAAACTCGGCATGAAGTACTATCATAATTAATCTTTGATGAAATTATATAAATATATCCGGAAGTGGTGAAGCATGCATAAAACAATTTGATTTAAAAATTTATGTGAGTGAATGTGTTAAATAAATGGGGGAGTTATTTAAATGTATTGTCCCGACTGGTTACCAATTTAACACTAGATTGCCTTAGGAAGTCAGTTTGACTGCTTTTCAGTTTCAATTAGAAAAACAATTGTGTATATAATGACACAGCGTCTTAGAATTTTGTGACTTTTTGTTCAACGTATGAGTTTATTAATTATTGTAATTGCCTCCCCCCTTTCATTTCCGTATATATATATATATATATATATCTATCTATATCTATATATATATATATATATATATATATATATGTGTGTGTGTTATACCTGTATTGCCCAAAAACAGTCATTTTGACTGCTTGGAAAATTTCTAATAAACCCAACAAATTTGGCATCAAATTCTGGTTTGCATCAGATGTTAGTAGCAAGTACGTTTTGAATGGTTTTCCTTACTTGGGGAAAGACGAACAACGATCACCGTCAATGCTTCTCAGTGAATAAATCATTCTGAATCTGGTCGAGTCATACACAAACTGTGAAAGGAATATCACGACCAATAATTTTTCACTAGCATGTCACTCGCGAAGAAATTATTGGCCAAAAAAACAACACTAGTTGAGAACTATTAGATGAAATAAAAGAGAACTACCCAAAGTAGCCAAATAAACGACGGATAACATGCTTCGTTTTTCCCCTCTTTTATACAAATCGGAAAATTCTGTTCTTACAATTTATAAAAGCAAACCAAATAAAAGAGTAGCTGTTCTAAGTTCTAAGCACAAATTTGTGAAAATTGATAGAAGCAATGTTACCGGACTCTATTCAATTTTATAACAAAACAAAATTTGGAGTCGGTATGACGGATCAGATGGTTAAAAAATATACCGTGAAATCTAGTTCTCGTAGATGGCCCCTCCAAATATTTTTCAATATTTTAGACTTGGGCGCTATAAATGCTTGGATCCTTTACAAAGAAACAACAGAAACACAAATTCAATGAAAACAGTTCTTGCTTCAATTAGCAGAACAGCTGTCCACCGATTACAGAGTTGCAAGGCAGAACAAGTCATCAAAAAATGAAGACCTACAAAACATCAAACACAACATATTCTAACAAACGAAAAATTTGTCAAGTACGATTTTGCCACAATAACAGAACAAGTAATATACGTGAAAAATGTGAAAAGTATGTTCGCGGAAGATGTACACATAAAAATATGTCCACCTTCATTTGTTTAAAATGTACAAATAATGGATAAATTATTTTTTTTCCAAGTGAGGTAATTTTTTTTATTGTTAATACTTACTAATAATTTGTTGTATGACTTATTTTAAACAAATTTCTTTACACGTTAGTTATTCTTTCACAATGCAGTCATTTTGACTTCTCTTGGGAAATATAGGTATATACTAAGTTTCAGTCTTTATAGTGTCAATGCTACAAATTCCATTTTTGAATGAACAAATGAATTTATCAGAAAGGTATATTTAAATTATCTTTAATATTTTTATTTAAATAATATTTTAGTAACAGCAACACCTCGTAATACCGGAGCATATGTATATGTGCATATAAAATTTATGTAAGATATATAAACCAAACTAATCAACTTAATTATATTTATTTTCTAAACAAATTTTTGGCGATATTATTCCTTAAAATTATCAATTTTGGCGAAATGCTTTCTTCTCTTCTAGTTGTAATAACCTTTCACGATTTCGAAACACAAATTAATTTCTTCATAGCTTAACAAATCTTATATAATTCTTACGTAATAAAGATTCAAAATGAAGCGTCAGCATGTGATTAATCTTAAAATTTTGAACGGCTGGCTCTCTTTTGCCACACTTTCATTACTATATACAGGAAAGCAAAACATTTCGTAGGAGAGTGGCAAAGATGAATTGTCTCAATATACTCATTATTTTTTATCTTCAGATCTTCCTGATTTCTTTGATGGCCTGACGGCTGCTCTGCATCTAGCATAGATACCATTCTAAACTTGTAGTTTATAGTGGGAAAAAATATCCATTGCATGCATAAAATGTGTGTGTATATATATATATATATATATATATATATATATATATATATATATATATATATATATATATAGACATATATAGACATAGACATATATATATATATATATATATATATATATATAGACATATATATAAATGTATATATATATATATATAAATATATATATATATATATATATATATATATATATATATATATATATATATATATATATATATATATATATATATATATATATATATATATATATATATATATATATATATATATATATATATATATATATGTAATATATCAAAATTATTTAACATTAATATTTCTTCAAAAACCTCCTCTCTCCCATTTTAATTCATCTAAATATCTTTATCAACCTCTAAATGGTTTAATCAACGAAGTATTTTCCACTTAACATTCCTTTCTGTCATAAAGCTGTAAAGTTTCTGTCTATACAGCAATTTCCCAGGTGTTGGCGGAACATGTGTTCGTGTTTTGCTGATATTGCAGTTAATTCGCTTAGTAAGTTGTTTTTGTTGTGGGAAAATTCTTGTTGTCAGCTCTTGGGTGTACTTGTGTGTGAGAGCAGAGTGAACTCTGTGGCTTTTGATTATGTATTGTCCAAAAGGACAGATGTGATGTGTTGCCTCTCTGAAATAAAGTTTTAAAATTAGACTTCTGAGTTCTCTTGAATATGAGACCGGACTGCATCTTTGTACTTTATGAATGCTAGCTGTTGAACTTTCTCCTTATAAAGGATTTACATAAAAAAATGGATTACATATATATATATATACACATACATATATATAGGTAGATAGAAAGAAAGAACACCCAATTTAAAAATAGTCAAAAGTAATGCTAAATTTGTCAGAGTTTGACTATTTCTACTGATTAGAAGTATTTACTTTTATTGTTCAGTCATAAAAAGGGTAAACATCTCTTTTATGACTTGCAGTGAAAATTAGTAATGTACTCAGATTTTAATAAGTTTTAAAAAATATTGTAATGCAGACATTGAAAATATTCGGGAAGTGTATAGATCCCTTGGCCCCCTCCCCCCTATATATATATATATATATATATATATATATATATATATATATGTGTGTTTATATATATATATATATATATATATATATATATATATATGTGTGTGTGTGTGTGTGTGTCGGTGATTGTTTAAGAGCACTTTGATTTACTTTTTGGTGAGCAGCAGCCATTCAGTCACTGTTTCTTTTCTGAGTATATTAATATATTACACATGCTAACAATTTGATGATTTAAAATAGAAATAATTTATCTCTTGAAATTTACATAAGATAACAAAAAAATTAATCTTCGTTATCATCAAAAACTAAAATTTCAAAATCTTTAGAAAATAATAGAAAAAAAATTTGAAATGCTGTTGTTAACCACTTGCCTAAGGAATATATTTGAGAAAAAGTAACAAAAATAGAAATTTTTTTTTCTCTTTAATGTTCTTTGTTATTATCATCAAAATGTTAGAAAAAAAATTTTGTGAAAAAAAAATTAAAATGGAATAAATGAACTAACTACTATTTTCTGTATTTTCACATATGTGCGAAATGTTAATGGATGATAGTCATATTTGATCAAATTACAACAAAATAAATCCAATGACATAATTTTCTGGAGATATATATGTATATAATAAACTAATGCAACAATATTATTATCTATATCAACAGTCATGAATTTTATGCCTCTCAAATTACTTTGATTTTCCCAAATTCTTTATAGTATCTTAGAAATGGACGAAAATGCCGAACTTTTCTCTTGAAAGTATCTCTATATATTGGGAAAATGTCAAATTAAGTATTATAAATTGGTCGACTCGATTTCGGGCTTCATGGAATTGAAATACAGGTTTTTTTCTTGCCCGATCGCAGGCCGAGCATTCAAAAATTGGCTCATTTGCTTTGCCCGAGATGATTTCGAGCTTCAGAGGCA
>CM063510.1:169649260-169688760 GCA_032207245.1 Pardosa pseudoannulata | reverse complement strand
ATCTTGTACAAAGTTTGGGTATTCATATGAAACATAGCACAGCCGTAGATTTAACAGAATGAAGAAACTTAGTTTGTAAAATTAGTAATCTGTCACTTTTGCAACTCTCAGTTAAACATTTTCGATTCCTTAAAAGTTGGTGGATGAATATATTTTTTTACCCCACGAAATATTTGATCTAGTACACATTGTAGATATTTTGTACTTAAATATTTAAATTAGGCTGGCACACTTAATACAGAGTGTATATATGTATATATATATGTATATATATATATATATATATATATATATATATATATAATATGACATGTGGTGATCTACAGTTAAGGCGAATGGAAAACAGTCTTCTTGATAATAAGTTTATTAAACCATCGTTAAAGTAAAAATTGCACCATTTTCACTTTTCCGTCGAAGACACGCGTAGAGTGTTGTTGACAGCTCCATGTCCACGCGCTGATTGAAACTTATATGTTTGTAAGCTCATCAAATAGCTCAAAAATGCTTCCGCCTGACCGGATGATCCCGAAAGATTACGCGAGAGTGGGTATTTTTCATTTATTTTATTATTATAAAAGAGTTCCTTTTTTAAAATCACTTTTAACTCCCGTAATTTCCAACTACCCCTTTTGTAGACCTGACACACATTATATATATATATATATATATATATATATATATATATATATATATATATATATATATATATATATATATATATATATAAGATAGAAAGAAGCAATACCACTAATGAAGTTCTTCAATTAAGATATACCTTAACACTTTTTTTTTTCATATACGGCAATTCTGGATCTTTTTCGTTCACTTTGAGTATTCAAAAGCTTACAAATAGATACTTTGTTGATAACCAATGAATGTTATTAAATATTAACTAAAATCTATATACATCTTAATTTATTCAAAGTAAACTATTGCAACACTTTTGCTGACTTTCATCTCATGAGTCCAAAATATTGTAACCCTTCTACATTTCATACAAATCAAATTATGTACCCTATTATTTACCAAAAATATTTTTATTACCACAAGCAACTAACGTATGTAAAAGTATTAATTAAAAATTCCAGACAGACAGATATTTAAATCAACAGGAGATGTTAGATTAAAGTAAGTATCGACGATTTAATATTTATAATAAAATTATTAGCATTCGCATCTATAACGATTGATAATTAAACAGTTCGTTTTTATATATTCCAGTGTTTTATTTACAAATTTGTGTAGATAGACGGAAACTTATTAGATGATGCAATATATTCTATTGCTTTAAGCGAATTAAAGACCTGTTTATGTTTGTTTCCTTACAAACGCTTTCACCTTTCCTAAAGCTTCCCTTATTTTGTTTGTTTGTTTGCTCTATTTTCATTATTTTGCAGTTAAATCCAATATTTACTCTCAGGTGCAGTGAAATTTCGCCTTTCATCCTGCGGAATGAAGAGCGTTAAACAGTTTACTTTCGTTAAGAATCTATGATTAACTGCAAGTAGATAAAACAAACATGAAAGTAAGTGCAGTGCGAAATGTTTTAATAAAAAATATACTATTTGTTCTGTTGGCAAAGATTTATTCAACTAATTTAATCTCAGTTCAAAATCGACGGCAAAATGTCTAGACATAAGATTTTGAAGTGTGTTCAGGATTTATTTTACTTTTTCGTATTTATTTATACCTCGAATATTCTTAAAGACATTAAGTAATATTCACGAGTTTCTAGTTAAAGAACTCATAAGGAACAGTTATTTCTATTTCAGAAAATTTGAAGTTTTCGAAATATTAGAAGTAAAATAAGATTTTAACTTTATAAGTGGTTCATAGTAGTTTGTATGGAATATCCATTGTGCAATAGGAAATTCAAAAATAGAATTTTCCAAAGTATGCGAACATTTTTTATTTAATTGCTATGTGTTCTTTCTTCAATAAACGAGCAATATTTGTGTGTTCCATTTTCATATTATAGTTATTTGTTGAAATTATTGTTGTTTTATTTTCGTGATATTTTGCAATTATTAAATGTGGTGAAGTCTTTATATGACGGTTTTGTATTTTAACAAACCTAATCTTTTTAATAATCAACAAATAAATATCCTAAATCTTTGAATAAATTATTAATTTGATTTCCATAACTTCCTAATTCACAGTTTTTCAAAAAGGAATTTCGAAATATTTCATTAATTATAATAATTGTTGAATAAAGAATAATTATGTTTTAAACAGGTTTTCTGTTGTTATTATTAAAACCAATTTATCAAACTAAAACATAGTACGATAATTGCATACTATTTGAATAAAATATCTTTATATGAAATATCTATAAAATATCTTTGTTAGAAAGATAATTTTCTAAGGCTGATATATACCTATTCTTAAAGTTAAAATTTCCGTTTTATTTCGTTTAACTTTCTTACGAAATCTGAAGTACACACACCTATACATTTTTATATATAAAATACTTCTGTCAGTGTGTCTGTAAAATAATTCCTTCTAAACAGCTGGACTGATTTTGATGAAGTTTTGTGTATGTAATTAAGTTGATTCGAGAATGGCTTAGATTCACAACTTATCTGAAAGAAAATGTTTTTTATTTAAAATCTGGAAGTGTGTTCTTATTGAGATTATTGTAATACCGTTTGAAGCCTTTCGCTGCTAACGTATCTGTTGCGTTGTGGACACCACAACGGGCTTCAGGACGAGAAGTCCCAGTTTCGAATTCTCGTACAGGCTAGGTGAGACTTTTAATTTAATCGAATTACGTTTGTTATGACTGTACGCATGGTGGAGTCAAGTATTTCTAAAATAATTTTTTTCCTTACTTTTCCATCAAAACGGACCAATTCATAATTTATTTAAAAACATTTTACTATTTTTGGATTTATTGCGTTTAAAACAGGACACGTCTGTCGGGTCGTCTAGTGCATATATGTAATTCAGTGAGTTACACTGAATTTATTTCTGAAGTCTTTCTCTATGTAGCGAAAAGTGAAAACTTATAACATCACAAGTGGTATTTTCATTAATACTATTTACCTTTTTATAAACAATAATTATTAGCTATAAATTTCCTCCTATTAAAATTTTTAAAAAATTATTTGAAATATTACACCAGTGGCTTAAATTAATAGATAAATAGCTACAGTGAAATTTTAAAATCTCTATTTCAGATGATATAAATGCCAAATAAAGTAAACAAGGACGAAAAAGTGTGTACTGTTTCAGTATACATCTATAATGTATTTCCTGTGAAAATTTAAAGTTAACACTTAGTTATTGAATTAAAGTAAGCGGAAGTTGATAAAACAAATAGTATTTAACTAAAGTGCATTTAAAGTTCAAACTTCTTATCTTTTATTTAGAAACTGAATAGTTTAAAATTGCATAACAGAGATATCTGTCTTTTTTCAGTAGTACAAATTTGCAATTAATCCTAGTAGTTTGTAAGTAACCAGGATTTACAATAAAATTTGTAGGCAAATTCTTGCACTAGATTGATTTGATTATTTTGATCATCATTAACAATGAAAACTCAAAATGAAAAACAATGAATCTACAATTAACTCTTTGACAATTATTATTTATTAAACAATGAAACACATGGAATTAAAATATATAAAACCACATTTATTGTTATTTTTAACACTTGGCATGCGGGTATATTTCATCGCCAACATCACCGCCAACAACTCGTTTTTTCGTGAATCGCGCGAAAGTTTAGTTATTAAAAAAAAAAAAAAAACGTAAATCGAAAACTACTTTTTTTTATGAACGAAACTTTTTTTTTACACTTTAATATATACTGTATGATTATTTAACAAAAAAAAAGAACAATATTTTTACGAAATCTTAAAAATAAAAGATTTTTAAAATTAAAAGTCTGATAATCTAATAATAGGAGAGCGCCTATTTCTTCATCACTCTTTGTCACAAAGGCTCATTTTATCAATTTTGTATTCAACAATAAAAAACCGAGCTTCAAATTGACAAAACACGACTAGTGCGTCCTGGAGCTAGGAATTCGATGGAAGACGAAATAACGCAACAAAAGACAAATTCACTCGACAATCATAATTTGCGGAAAGAAAAAATGCAAAGCATTGCATAGCAACGCAAACAACACGCATATAATGTCACACATACATATAATTATACGTATACAGTAGATTTGTGGTGGTTAGCGGGTATTCAACACAAATGTACTAAATACGTATTTTTACGTGACCCGTACTCCAGTAACAGACCGCAAAGAACGTAAAAATACGTTGCCCGCACGCTAAGTGTTTACAACATTTGAAACACAGCCACAGGTTTTCATACATACTTTCCAAATCTGAATAAGTAGGATTGAAACTTAAAAAATCGTTTGGTTTAAATTAATCTAAAACTGTTTAGTTACATACACAACCGCCTTTTCTACTATATTGTTTCAGTAATAATCATGGCTCTTTTTCTTGCTGTACCAATTTCTAATTACGATAATCTTGCTTCAAACGTTTCATCCATATTAATTGTAAATGTTGTACATTTTACGGTACTAATATGAATATCTCAATGACACTTGTACTTAACTATAAGATTTAAACTGTCCAAATGTTTAAAAAAATTAAAATGAAAGTAAAATTTAATTTTTGAAGGTTTAAAGTTCATGTTGCCATCAATATTACAGTAGTGACAGAATTGTTTTTAGCCTTTTAGAATCAGAATCAGGCAGTAGGTCTCGGTCTTATTATCTGGTATGCAGAAATAAAAGTAGATCGAAATGCATCAACCGACAAATCGAGGTAATCTCATGTTCTATTTTGTAATCGGTAACAATCTACTATCACTCAAAATGTTCTATTCCTAGTGGCTAAATGTCTGTAGACTTTTTTTAAGTTAGGTGAAGACATAATACGAAAATGTTTGTTTACTAACAGAAAGCGAAATATTTATTTAGCATAATTTTACTATTCGGCTTACCCCACGCGTTTGGCAGCCTTCATTCTGCTCAACATCAACCAGCGATCTCTGATTAGGTCACATGACCAGGCTAATCATTTGCCATCTATCGGCGATCTGCACACACAATTAACATGAATGTTTTGACAAAATGTCAGAGAGTAAATGATTACAAAACCGAAATACCTCTTCCTATTGGTGGATCAGGTCTAAAATTTGATACAAAAAATCACGAATTTAGAGAAAAATTTTATTCTATATATCTACTGCGTTGTATTTCTGAAATTTCGTGTTTACATACACACATAAACAAACTTAAATTTCCTCGAGCAAACGTAGTTCGAAAAAAATTCTTTTTCCGACTTGGAAAAGTCCAAAATATCAATAATCCTCTAAATTTAGAGGAAGAAATTTTTGACGAATTTTAGAAATTTGTGTACATTTTGTATACAAGAGAATAACATATTCCATAAGAAAATAAGGGTATTATCAGAAGTTAGCGTTTTAGAAATGACATCTATTAAATATATCTTGAAGTTCAAAATTTCATGTGCTCGAATTATACGAATTTTAAGACGACAAGATAACATATTCCTGCACGAAAAGAAAATCAATGTTCTTTTAAAGGGACAAGAGAAGTTGAATTTTCATTTTGATTTATAATTTCAATGGGATTTTATAATGTTACAAAAAACATGACACAAACTGTTAGAAAAAATTTTTAATTCAAATACGAAACTATTTTAAAATGAATCTCCCACCAATATTCCTTAAAAATGTTTTTAGTGCACATCAAACTAAACAATCGTTTTCATGTTTCATTTTATCTATAGAAAAATTGCGGAAACAAAACTGAGTATCGATTTTTACTTATGTTAAATATTATTTATACAACACAATTATTTAAAGTAATAAAATATTTTAGCAACAGTTTTGCCGTTTTACGGTAAAGTCTTTTGTGACTCGAGAAATTATTTTGCTATTTCAAAAGCAAACCCAGTTTGATGAGAAACACATCAATGAAAAACCTAAAATTTTCAACAAGATATACATAAATATAAGGTATCGGGAACATTTCGAAATTCAATGAAAAGAAGTATCAAGATTGAAAATTTTTATTTTTAAATTTTTAAATAAGATATGTGACAAAAAGACTGATTTCGGAGAAGTAAAGTAATAATGGTATTATAAAAATGTCGTTTGATAATGCAGTACATACTTAACTTGATATTTTTCAGAACAAAGACATTTTTTTTGTCTAAATCTGTCATTTTAAAAGATTTCTTGACCAGTAAAGTAAGCATTATAGAAATAGCAGGTACTAATACATATTCAAGTAAAATACTGCATACATAGGAATAGTGTTAATTTTAGGAGAGAGTTTTTTGGTAGACTGTGGAACTTTTTCTACACTTTGTATACATATCATACTCTACATGAAAAAAATAGACGTTATCTTAACTAAGTGATAATAGTAGCAATCTACTATTCCCAATTAGTTAACATAACGGAGAGATAATAGCAATTTAAATGAAACGTTTCACATACTTGAATTATATTGCAAATTTTTTTCAGAGAAATTTTTGTCAGTCTATACAATTTTTTCTGTATTCCGTTTACGACTGGTAAAATATTCTGCATGGAACGAAAATAGATGCTATGTTAAATAAGCTCTCTAGAGATGGAACAATTATCTATATATTTAAATAAAATCTTTCACACGCTTGAATTATATTGTATATTTTAAGCGAGAACCTTTTAGGAGTATATACAACTTTTTCAATACTTCGTGTATTACAACATAACATGCGCTACATGGAAAAAAATAAACGTTATCTTAAGTAACCGCTCTAGAGATGGCAGCAATTATCTACATGTAAATAAAATGTTTCACACGCTTGGATTTTATTTCAAATTTTAGCAGTCTATACAACTATTTCAATACTTCGTGTACGATAACATAACATATACTACATGAAAGAAAATCGACGTTATCTTAACTAAGCTCTCTAGAGATAGCATCAATTATTTATATATTTAAATAAAATCTTTCACGGGCTGGAATTATATTGTAACATTTCTTTCATACCAAGTTGAAAGCACGTTGACATTATTAAATTTCCCGAAATAATGGGGAAAAAAGCGACATGTTCTTTTTGATTACGAACGGCTAATTACTCTTAATTATCGCGCAATAAATATACGTCCTTATGACTTTCGTTGAATCACCGCAAAATGTGGCACGAGAAAATTAGATTTATAGAACTCAAACTTTTTTTTTGTTCCGAAGTGATGATAAAAGAAGGTGAAAAAATTCGGGAAGTAATTAGAAGAAAAATGTTTTGAATACTTTTCCGAAGAATGGAAAGTTATGTATTTTTTCGCATAAGTGATTGAAAATGAAAATACAAGAATATACTTTTTTTATCGTCCTTTCAAATACTTTAGACCATTACTGAAGTATTTTCATTTCATTTACAGGGGAAAAAATTGATTATTATTTCTTTCGTGGCCCTGTTTTATGAAATTGTTGGTCCTTTATTATTAAATATTTTTATAACTCCTTATTTGCGATAGGTAATATTAAAATGTAATTCGATTCTGATTTTATTTTTCTTCACGTTTATTATATGGATGGTGCTTAGGTAAATTTCCTATTTTTGATAATTTGGGAGTTATTATGACCTTTGTTTATAATTCTCTCCGTTTACTTTTTGTATTTATAAATTTTTACAAGATTATACTGAATTATACTAAGAGGTATATTTTAATCTTAATTTCTAATACTTTAAACTTTTAGTAAAGTATTTTCATTTCATTTATATGGTATTATAATTAATATTTCTTTCGTTGCCCTGTTTTATGAAATTGTTGGTCATTTATTATTAAATATTTTTATTACTTCTTATTTGCGATAGGTAATATTAAAATGTAATTCTATTCTGATTTTATTTTTCTTCACGTTAATTATATGAATGGTGCTTAGGTAAAATACCATTTTTTGATAGTTTGGGAATTATTATGACCTTTGTTTATGATTCTTGTTTTTTACATTTTTATTTATAAATTAGAATATTTTTGTAGAATCATGCTGAATTATATTAAATTATACACTTTAATCTTTTTTTTCGAATACTTTAAATCTTCAGTAAAGTATTTTCATTTC
Organism: Pardosa pseudoannulata; assembly: GCA_032207245.1. Lineage (NCBI taxonomy): Eukaryota > Metazoa > Arthropoda > Arachnida > Araneae > Lycosidae > Pardosa > Pardosa pseudoannulata. The sequence goes on along the minus strand of CM063510.1, from coordinate 169,680,644 downwards.
ATTTCTATTTGAATACAATAAATGTTCCTTTCGTAGTCCTGGTTTGTGAAATTGGTGGTCCCCTATTATTAAATATTTTTATAATTCCTTACTTGCGATAGGTTATATTAAAAAGTAATTCGATTCTGCTTTTAATTTTTTTCGCGTTCATTTTACGGCTGGTGCTTAGGTAAAGTTCTATGTTTTGATATTTAGGGAGTTTTTATGACCTTTGTTTATAATGCTCCCTTTGTACTTTTTGTATTTATAAATTTTCATAGAATTATACTGAATTATATTAAAAGGTATACTTAAATATTTACTTCGAATAATTTAAGTATTTAGTAAAGTATTTAATTTCATTTATAGGGGAAATATAACATATGCTCCATTCGTAGTCCTGTTTTATGAAGTTGTTGGTCCTTATTATTAAATATTTTTTTAACTCATTATTTGCGATAGAAAATATTAAAATGTAATACTTCACGTTCATTGTATGGATGGTGCTTAGGTAAAATTCCATTTTTTGATAATTTGGGAGTTATTATGACCTTTGTTTATGATTCTTTCTTTTTACATTTTTATTTATAAACTAGAATATTTTTGTAGAATCTTGCTGGATTATATTAATAGGTACATTTTAATATTTTCTTCGAATACTTTAAATTTTTAGTAAAGTATTTTCATTTCATTTATATGGGAATATAATAAATATTCCTTTCGTAGTCCTGTTTTATGAAATTGTTAGTCCCTTATTATTAAATATTTTTATAACTCCTTACTTGCGATAGGTAATATTAAGTAATTCGATTATGTTCTTAATTTTTTTCGCGTTCATTTTATGGCTGGTGCTTAGGTAAAGTTCCATTTTTTGATAATTTGGGAGTTATTATGACCTTTGTTTATAATTCTTGCTTTTTGCATTTTGTATTCATAAACTGTAGTAGAACTATACTGCATTATAGTAAATGGTATAATTTAATCTTTGCTTTAAACCTTTAGTAAAGTATTTTAATTTCATTTGTATTTGAATATAATAAATGTTCCTTTCATAGTCTTGTTTTGTGAAATTGGTGGTCCCCTATTATTAAATATTTTTATTACTGCTTATTTGCGATAGGTAATATTAAAATGTAATTCGATTCTGGTTTTAGTTTTCTTCGCTTTCACTTTATGGCTGGTGCTTAGGTAAAGTTCCATGTTCTGATAGTTTGGGAGTTATTATGACCTTTGTTTATAATTCTCCCCATTTACTTTTTGTATTTTTAAACTGTCATCGAATTATACTGAATTATACTAAAAGGTATATTTTAATCTTTTCTTCGAATACTTTAAATATTTAGTAAAGTATTTTATTTTCAGTTTTAGGAGAAATATGATAAATGTCCCTTACGTAGTCCTGTTTTATAAAATTGTTGGTTTCCTATTATTAAATGTTTTTAAAACTCCTTATTTGTGACAGATAATATTAAAGTGTCATTCGATTTTGATTTTATTTTTTTTACGTTCATTATACAATGCTTTAATTCCATTTTTTGATAGTTTGGAAGTTATGACCTTTGTTTATAATGTTGATTTTTTCTTTTAATATTTATGAGAAATCTCAAATTAATGCTGAATTATACTAAAAAGAATACTTTAATATTTTCTTCACATAATTTACATTAATACTGAATTATTTTAAATTTATGATTATTTCATGATCCTGTTTTATAAAGTTGTTTGGTTCTTTATTATTAAATATTTTTATAACTCATTATTTGCTATAGAAAATATTAAAATGTAATACGATTCTGATTTTACTTTTCTACAAGGTTATTACAGGGGAGGTGCTTAAATATAATTCCATTGTTTGATAGTTTGGGAGTTATTACGACCTTTGTTCATAATATTTATGAACTTTCGCAGATTAATCCTGAATTATTGTAAAAAAAAGAACAAAAGAAAAAAAGAACAACAAAAGAAAAAAAGAGTACTATAATTTTTACTTCAAGTACTTTACATTAATACTGAAGCTTTTTAAATTTATTCACAGGGAAAAAATTTATAATTATTTACTTCGTGGTCATGTTTTGTGAAGTTGTTTGGTTCTTTATTATTACATATTTTATAGCTTCTTATTTGGTATAGACAATATTAAAATGTAATAGGGCTATGATTTTATTTTTCTACAAGGTTATTATGTGGATGTTGCTTAAATATAATTCCATTTTCTTAATAGTTTGGGAATCAATATGGCCTTTGTTTATAATGCTGTTTTTTTACTTTTTATATTTATAAACTATGGTAGAATTATGCTGAATTATACTAAAAATATTTTAATTTTTACTTGGAATCCTTCAGACCTTTACAGAAGTATTTTCATATCATTTATTGAGGAAAATTACTAATTATTTCATTTGTCAACCAGTTTCATGATTTTTTTCTTTTATTATTAAATATTTTTATAACTTCTTCTTCGTGATACACAATATTATAATACAATTCGGTTCTGATTTTTATCTATAAAGTTATTATCTATAGTTACCGCTTAAGTATAATTCCATTTGATTGTTAGTTTGAGATTTATCATGATCTTTGTTTATAATGTTTAATTTTTATTTTTTATATTTTGGAACTGTTGCAGATTAATTCTGAATTATACTATAAAAGAATATCTTAATCTTTACTTCAAATATTTTAGGACGTTACCGAAGTATTCATTTATATTTCATTTATAGCGGAAAATTAATAATTATTTATTCATGGTCATGTTTCATGAAATTCTTTAGCCTCTTATTATTGAATATTTTTGTAACTCTCTATTTACGATAAACACTATTAAAATGTAATTCAGTTCAGCCTTTATATTTCTTCAGGGTTGTTATATGTTGTTGGTTCTTAAACATGATAACGTACCTTGATAGCCTGGAGTTTATTATGCCCTTTGTTTATAATATCTGTTATTTTTTCTAATTTTATATTTAGGTTTTTCAAGTAAAGTCACAATAACAGAAAATAGGTCTGTTATTTATGCTATGACCTTTTATTTATTAGAAACAAATGATATGTCAGGAATCAATAATAAATAAAATGACAATAACAGGTGTGATAACAGAATTATGTATGTTATGAGTTATCATTACATGTACAACAGACTTAGTGGTTCAATTTCACTTTAAGCTTAATAAAAGCCAGTTTTTAAATGGGAAGTTTTAACAAAAACTGGTATTGTAACTATTTGTTTACTTTAAATACGTATCATGTACGTATTACTACGTAAAATAGAAATCAAGTTCCCGATATAATTTCTGATTAAATTCCCGATTTAATTATCTTTGCACTTTTTACTGGAATATTTTGCTCTCTATAGGTTTTACAGAAGTTTATTAAACTTTTACCTGGTTTACAACAAATAATTTATTCTAAGTAGTAGTAACTATGTAGTAAGTATTAGCAATATAGTCAGGTTGTGTGGTTTGGTTTGGAGAGCTACTGGTCTTCTGAGTAGTAGTAACTATGTAGTAAGTATTAGCAATATAGTCAGGTTGTGTGGTTTGGTTTGGAGAGCTACTGGTCTTCTGAGTAGTAACTATGCAGTAAGTAGTAACAATATAGTCAGGTTGTGTGGTTTGGTTTAAAGAGCTACGTAAACTGTTTAGCTACACGAGGGTTAATGAGATCTGGACCTACTACTTAAAGCCGATTCCTAACGGCTACGAATATCCATGCTGTCACCGGGACTCGAAACCTACGAACTTTGGTCCCGAAGAGCAGCGTTCTATCCTTTGGCCATCGTTTGCAATATAGTACGGAATATGCCATTTCATAAGTATAATTTTCCTTAACATTTTCCTACCTCTGTTATCAAGTTATAGGGTACTACCATATAGAGCTCGAGATATGTCACAGGCGACTTCCGCATCATAAAAACTTAAGAAGTCACCAGAAATGGGAATTTGACATCGCTAATTCTCCTCTCTGTAGCTTTACAATGGTGACTTCTGGCGTCTGTATGACGCGAATTTTACCTGTGACATATCGTGACTGCATTATCGTACCATACATAAAAATATTTTCAAGGGAAAGTAATGTTGAAAAACCACGTAAGTACATTTATTAGATCAATCCATTCTCATCTTAATGTTCTATTTCTAATTGGATAGAAAAGTACTCGTAGGAGAATTTCGCCTCGTTTTTATCAGTATAATAAATGCATCTAATTTAATCTTATTATAAAAACAGACGTGTTTATTGAGCAAATAAAGCAAGAAAACTTTTTTTTCCCAATAAGTTTTATTTTTGAGTACTTAATTACCTTTCATTATCACATTCGATATGAGTTGTTATGGAGGGTTTTTTTTCCTCATCTCCTTGAATGCCAAGAGAAAATTAGATTTATGCTTCATCTTTTTTTCTCCTGCGAATGTCGGGCAAAAGATTTGAGACGTAATTAGAGGAAAAAATATCTTAAATATTTTCTGTTCGCATTATATTATAGAGATATTTTTCTTTATACTTAAGGAGCTAAGGAAAATGTTCAAAACAATGTCTATATACAGTTTATAAGTCTGTCATTTTAGCATTACGGGTTGGACTACTGTAAAATGCAAATATTAAAGATTGTAGTTAAATCCACCGTTTTAAGTTTATAGAAAGTGTATTTTGATGTAAGTTTGAATGAGCTTTAATGAGTTTTAATATGTTATTTAGTGAGCACTACGGGTAGCACTATTGTAAAATACAAATATTTACGATCGTAGTTAAATCTAGCATTTAAAGTTTATAGAAAGTGTATTTTGATGCAAGTTTGAACTTTTTCTGCATTCGATTTTGTATTAGTACCTTAATATAATGTAACGTTTATGTAGGTAAAATAATAGAAATTTGTATCTCCATATATGTTTTAGAATTATAAGACAGTGATATATATATATATATATATATATATATATATATATATATATATATATATATATACATATACATATACACACACTTGTGTAATAAAAGATGTGGATTTAGGTATTTAGTTCTGTTTGTCTTCGGAAGCAATGGGGAAATAAGTATAGTGCTTCTTGATTTTATTTTTACTGGCAACACTAACTATAGATATTTTAAATTATTAGTTAACTAGCCTATAACTCGTCATATGAAAGCATCAGTAAAATTTTTAATTTTCCTGAATTGTAAAGTACCCTATGAGACAGGCAAAAAAGTAGGTTTTTTTTTGTTTGTTTTACTCAGAATTATCTGGTACACGCTCAACAATGTAATTTTACTGACTAGATGTTAGTTGCCAACTTTAATTTATCTTGTCATATTACGTGATAGGATGAACAGTGGGTGTTTTAATACTGACAGTGATTATTTGGCGGTATACATGAATGATGTTCTTTTTTAATAGATAATTGTTAAAACATACACAATACTTGAATTTTTTGCAACATTTCAATTCTAAAAAAGGCAGATATATGTTTTAAGACTTTATTTTCTAAGCAAACAAATTTAATAAATAGCATACAAGCTAGTATCTTCAATTATTTTCGAACTAGCATATAGCCCGTCATATGATGGTATCAGTAAAATATTTTTAATTTTCCAGTATTAAAAAAAGTACCTTATAAGGCAGGCAAAAAAAAATGGTTTATTATTCCTGAGAATTATCTGGTACACCTTCAATATTTTGTTTATCTTTACTGACCGGATGTTAGTTGCCAATTTTAACTTATCTTGTCATATTACTTAATATGATAGAGAGCACAGGTTTTAATATTGACAGTGATTATTTAGAGGTATATATGAATGACGTCCAAAATTGAGCGAATCGATTGCAAACCGTCTGGTTATGTATAAAAAACAAACACACAGACGAACAAACTTCTTAATTTTCTAAGATATATAACTTAAATGCTAGGTTCTTATTAGTCCGTGAAATAGCTCCTAGACTTTAATAAAAAAAATATTTGTTGTTAATACCGGCGATAAATTTTTTATTGCAACAAAAAGTAATCGATGATTAAATATAAAATTATCACATATGTTCCTAATCTATTATTGAAACCAAATATAAAAGAAAATTATTAACGTCATATCTAAGTTCAGGTGATAAAACGTGTGAAAATAATGCAGATGATATTTAAATAATTTAAAATAAGAAATTGTTAAATGAGAAGGTTAAAGGAATGACGTCATAATGATAGAAAAATGTTATTTTTATCTACTTATAATGTAATAAAGTGATGAATTTAATCGCCTGCTCTTAACTGGGGAAAATAGGGTTTGAAATAATGGCATTAAACGATTGAAAAGAGCAGAAGGGGTAGAACTTGAACATTTTCGAACTTGCTCTCAATTATTCTCAGCCTAACTCATCAAGAATCCAATATGGACGCCTCTAACCATACTAGGTCCAACCGCTTCATAAATTCGAGGACAGGACAGATAACTTAGTCTATTATTATATAGGGGATGCATGTTATTTTTTTACGTTTCTTCTCTAAGTAATCATCTTTTATAATTTTTTATTCTTACCTTCATTATAAGTTATTATTATGACCTTTATTTCCTATTTTTCTTTTTTTTATGATAATCATAATTGAAAAGGCAAATTTAATTTTGTTAATATTATTGATCCTAAAATGATAATTGATTATTTCTAAATCTATAAAAATATTTTTACTTTTAAATTCATATCCATTATTCACAATCATTTATTTTAACTTAAACGAATTTTTGTCGGCCTGATTATTTCAGTAAAATTCGTTGGTTTTATATTAATAAAAACTTAATGATAATATTTTCTTGTTAAATAAAATATGACCCGTGAGATGGTTAAAGAAATTTTTACGAGTTCTTGAACTGTTTCTCTATTTAACATAATTTTATATCTCCTTTGAGGCATAAAATTATGTAATCTTATTTAATCGTTTCATACCTTTCTATTAACATTCGCGAATTTTTTTAATTCTGAGGATACAAGATGGTAATTGATATTAATTATTACTTAAAATTACTAATGATTTCTTTGTGTAAAATAGCATATTTTACGACTGCATTACCGGGGCTTGAATGTTTATAAAATTAGACCAAAATTATGCAATTATTCTTTCTCTTGCAGCTTTGAAGTGTGTAAATTAGCTTTAGAAAAGAGTTTTCTTTGTGAATAATTTCTGAAGAAGTTTTTGATTTATATATAATACTTTTATAAAATAAAATTTATTTTTAATCTTTATCTCCTATGTTTAATATTGTTACGAATTTGTTTAGTGAACCGTAAATTTAACATGGGACTCTATGGGTATCTCGCCAAATTGGCGAGATATTGGTACGTTGGCTACAGTTTTGGGAACCTATTTTTTTGTCCCCAAGTTCATCGCCAAGTTCGTCACCAAATGTTGCCAAGTGGGACTTCACGTGACAACTTCCGGTTCCGGTTTCTGGAATATTCCAGCAGTTTCTTCGGGCCTATATAAGGCAGACTGAGTCCCAAATCAGAAGAGTCGTTAAGTGGATCTCTCTGGTTTACAGAGTAAGCACGGTGTGTTGTGTTTCACCGGTTCTTGAGTTTTTTTTTTGATACGGAAAGTGGTACGTGAGCCCACGGCATTGTGTTCAAATTGTTCCGCGGTGATTTTGACGGTGTGTTGTATTTTCCAAATGATTGCTAACAAATGATTGTTTTCGTGCTGTAGTCTTACTTAAAGTCCATTCAATCCCCGAACCCAGCTTTTGAAGTTCGTAACAATACTAAACAAAACATTTAATTTCCACGCAATGTTTCAAAAATTGTGACAAATGATCTATGAAGCAAATTATATTTTAATTATACCTTCCTAAATTTTGGTTTGACTTATTTAAAAATGTATAATTACTTGAATGTTGGTAATGTAATTTTAAAAACATCTAGAATGTCTAAATTTTTCTGTAATAAGCAATTTTAGCTTATTTATATTAGATCTTGGTCTTATTTAAAAATGTCTTATATGACATATTTAAAAATATAGTTACTTGAATGTTGGTAGTGTAATTTTAAAAACAACTAGAAAGTCAAACTTATTTTGGTAGAGAGTCTAAATATATAAGTTTTTTTAAGCTTATTTATATTAGATTTTGGTTTATTTACAATACTTTTTTTAAGATAAAATCTTCTTAGTCTTCATTTCCTATGTTTAATATGTAAATACTATTCAAAAAATGCCTATTTTCTGCAAATTTGAGAAAAATGATCTATGAACCAAATCTTATTTCAATTATACGTTCATAAATTTTGGTTTGTCTTATTTAAAAAAATATAGTCAAATGAATTTTGGTAGAGCAATTTTAGACACAGCTAGAAAGGTCAAACTTTCCTAGCGGTAGAAAGACAAAATATTACTATAATAAGCTTGTTTAAGCTTATTTATATTAGGTCGTTTTGGATCCGCGGTAGCTTAGACGGTAAAGGCAACGATCTCGTAACTGAGAGGTTGCGGGTTCGGAAGCCAAGTTGACCTAAGGTCCGCCGTGTTCGTTAAAGGTGACTGGGGCACATAAAATTTGTTCGTGGTCACAATGTAGTCCAAGTTCTCAATCAATCCCTCTGGGGGTGGCAGGCCAAGTCTATGGTCTTCTGCTTGGTCCCTGCTTCAAAATGACGAGGACCCACTTGGGCATAAGTCGTAATTTCATCCTTGAGGTGCTCGTTATAAACGAAAGGCGCACATTTTGCCTTAATACGAGTAGCCTCCGGCTCAATCGTGCTTGGTTTCTCCAAGTGGCATACGTCAACAACAACAAGAAGTCATTCAATAAGGCAGGATTTTGAAACGCGTAAAAATATTACAAGTGCAAGATATTTTCTAGTGACAGTGAACATCAAAAAGCTTCATTTTACTTGATATATAACGTGATTATTTACTGATGTAACTGCCTCTCTTGGTTGCTATTTTTTATTAGGTCAGGCCTATAGTGGCTAAATGATTGCATTTACTTTTGTCCTGTATGTCTTCTCATATTAGTTATTTATCATCTAATTCCAAAGTAAAACTCTGGGAGACTTTTGAAAATGACTTGAAAACATTAGTCATAAAGCACGTCGATTAAGTGGATAGGATATTTAAATCAAATCTGAATTCCTATTCCTGAGTCAATACACACACATATGTATATATTTATATGTAAATATATGTATGTATGTATATATATGTGTATATGTATATATATATGCATATATATATATATATATATATATATATATATATATATATATATATATATATATATATATATATATATATATATATAATATATATATATATATATATATATTATACATATTATCTGTGTGTGTTGTGTGTGTGTGCAATGCAATGTGCATGAAATGATATTTTAGCCGAAGTTTTATTATTTCAACTTTAATTATATTAAAATCTTTACTTTAAAATGTGAATCACTAACTATAATGATATTTTCAAATAAATTTCTGCGATTCTATAAGTAAAATGAGAATGTCTTTGGCGAAATGTCATTGTTTCTCTTTTAATTCTGGTAACCAATGGCAACCACGAGAGCATCAAGATTAATTTCTGCTTAATTCCTCTAATTTTATGAAACTACTCAACATAATTCAGCTACAGTTGTGGAGTACCTACGTCTTGAACTCTTAACTCCTCTGATCGGATATCTCCTCTGCACCCTCACTGCACTATATAAACGATTGTAGAAGGTTTTGGCTGAAGCGCGCCAAAAACGGATTGTTTCAAGCTTAATATTTTTATCTTCATTAGTTGTTACATTTCATGGCCTAACGATTGAAGTTTATCATGCAAGCAAATCTTTAAATTTGTAGTAGTACAAAATACATATTTCATATAAACACGTGTTTTAGAATCTATCTTGTTTGACTATATAAAGTACTTGCGTTGAATATATTTTTCGTCAAATAACTTGGCTGAATCTCGACTTCACCAAGTGTGTTCTACGCTGAAGTGTTTGAAATTGCACGTCCGGGACGGTTTATCACAAGAAATTTCAGGTTTTATAGATGAATTATCAATTATATGCAACTTATAAATAATGGTGGTTTATCTACCTGAAATTACTGTACCACATAAATTACCGGTATTTTATCTGAGCAGATATCTATACCAGAAATGCAGTCACTAACTAAATTTATTACTGATTATACTATTTATAAAATCAAAATTATTATTTATATTTTTCAGTTAGGGGGCTTGGTTATTTAATTTTAATATCAAGAGTCTAATACACATAAAGCTCTCAGGTTTGGATATGACACATGAATACACTAAAAAATTCTTCTTTTCTAAATACTCTTTCATGGCTCTTCGAAACTTTTCACTCGCGCTTCTGATGTTCAGCTGGAAGAGCACTTTGTGATTTCCCAAGAGACTCGATAAACTTTCTGTTAGCATATCAAGCATACAAAAATTTATTTTTCATCGAAGTGCAAGAATAAGAATAAAACTGTTCATAAGAAAAAAATATTTTATAAATTTATTTTCGTTATTTGAAAAGGGAAATTTTGTTATAAATGAGAAAACAATATTTTAGGAGTTTATTTTTTGGCAATTTCAATTAAGTGGAGATGTTTTAGAAATAAAAACCAAAAATTTGAAATTTGTATTCAATCTAATTGTATTCAATATATGTGTATGTGAAATCGCATACGATTTAATGTTATTGTCCCTTGATTTCATAATATTGATTACAGCAATAAACCTCTGTGAAACAATATTTTTCTGTCCCCAAACGTTTTTCCTATCATTCTGCAACGATACTTCTGTTTCCGTTTATAGGTGAAATACAATTTCGTACTTTTGCCGCTATTCATACTTTTTTAGTTGAAATAATTGCAAATAATAAAGACGGGTGGTTAGGTTTTGTATTACTGTTAAACAAATTTTATTCACAAACAGAGAAATGTTAAAAAAGCATTCAAAAATATTCAGTCGCTTACGTTTTTTACTAGAATAAATTTCTATTCTGAATTAAGTCCAACTTTAGAGTTTAATCATATTTTACATCCTTTATATACTTATTTATTTATTCCTCTGTAAATCTTATTTTTGCTTACAACTTAAATGTGTGAGAAAAATTTATTATATCTTTATCAATAAAACATTAATTTTATATTCTTTTAATAGATACCATATAATTACTGAGGGCTTAAATTTTTATTTAATTTTTTTACATTTGAAGTAATTGATTGACTTGAACTAAAGGCAATGTTGTTAATAAATGTTTTTTATAAATTTGTTCGAAATAAATTTAAGTCTACAGAGAGATGAGTTTTCTTCAGCCCGTGTCAAAGAGTTAATAGTCAGGAATGCTTATCAAAATCGAAGAATTTAATCATAAAATCAATCTCCACCTTTCTATTTTAAATTATAAAAGTGAGTTTGCATTAAAATTTGAATATCTAATATGTTAATTCTTTAAATTATCTACACTTTTAATTAAGTAAGAAAATAAGAGATTAATCATATAATTAAAGAGCAAAAACAACGTATGAGAATTATTCGTTAAATATAATTTAAACTTTTCTAGCTCATTCTAGTATATTTAGTGCAGAATTTGGTGTTTGGATAAGAATTGAAGATTGATTTCATAAATTTTCTTTTATAATTGAATATGAAATTTATTTTTCATAGATCTGAAACACTAGAAGATGCTTATTGAAAGGAATTTTCTGTATTTAAATTTTCTAAAATATTGGCAAAAAATTTTATAGTAAAATATATAAAGAAATAGATAGAAAATATTAAGGAAGTAAAAAGATATTGCACTTTTAACTCTTCTGACAATCAGTTCTACATTCAGGTACAAAAATTAAAACTCTATGTTCTACAAATTGGTCAGAAATTAACTAAGCAATATCAAAGATTTTTAATAGAGTTTATGAATAATACATTAACCCCTTGTTATGCAAATAAAACCTAAGTTGTTAAATACTGTTTAATTTGGTTACTGATGTGCTATGTAAATAGTAAATTAGAGAATGTTTCATTTTGAAATTTCGATTTTTATAAACTTTTTAATTAGCTAATTGTTATTTAACTACTTGTCATAATAGTTCATTCTACCAGACTCACCTACAATACTGAGCTTTTATATCATTAAAATATTTTTTAATTAAAAAAATGATTTGTGAAATAATCATATTTCTTACTTGTGTAATTAAGTGATATGGAAAGTATTGCAAGTGCGGATTATAATGTCTATAAAACGTTTTTCATCGGCATTTGTTACAGATTCTTCATAGCTTCAAAATAATAATGACGAAAATGAACTAAAATGCTTATCTTTTTAAAATCTTTTATTAACTTTTAAGCCAAAAATTTCTTAATGTTTTATTATAACCATGATTTTAAATTACGCAAATATTGATATATTTAAAATTTTTTTGTCGATATTTCTACCAGCTTATGAGTAAAATGCGTCCCAGATTTCAAATTTAAATATAAAATATGTATTTAGATTTCATGCTCGTATCTTTCAAAAACTATGTTTAGTTTGGAGCGCTGCGGTCATAACTTCAAAACTTCGTTTTGCTACACGAAGTCTAATGAAATCGGGACATACCGCTTAAAGCCGATGTAGAATGGCTACAAGCATCCTTGCTAGCTGTGGGATAATTATATAACTCCAATTTATGTTTCAAGTAAAAGAAATGATTCTTAATAGCATAATATGCTAAGTTTCAATATAATTTTTTATTTCGAAATATTTGAGATTCCAAAATGTTTCTATGTGTTTTGGGACATTTGCAGTGAAAAATATTAACTAATAAAATAAATTTGGAAAAATTAATTTTATTTTCTTAAGTTGTAAAGGCTGTATGTCCTTAATTTATTTTAAATTATTACTTTTTTTACAAAAATAATCATTAATTTTTAATTAATGTTTTATTTTATAACATAAATTATTCTTAACTTATTTAAATCTTAATTTATTTTAAAAATTTTGATATGTCCATCAAAACCATTTCTCTCTGTGGTATGCTTTATCTTCGGGAGATTCAAATAAATAGTAATCTTTATTAAACTAGAAATTTTATCTTTGAAAATAATAAATTTGGAACAGTCATCGTGATCAGTGAAGTATAATCTGTGCTGTATATGCATCAAAAACAAAGTAAAACTGCTCAGAAAAATAAGGAGACACATCACTTTGGAAACCTTCAAAATTTAGTTTTTTTTCCATTTCTAAAATTTCTGGACATTTCTAAATCGTTTGAAACATATATCACTGTAATATTTGATAAGTGTTTTCATTCGTAACAACATAACCAAAGGAAAACTTTTCTGTCGTAAAAAAGTTTGATATGCACCTCCTCGTGCGGAAAATTAGAGAGCGTCTGCTGATGATAGGTAATGTGTGAATGAAACATTTATTCTTACTAGGAACCCATTCAGAAATATTAACTTATGAATAACTTGCGTAAATATTAGAAAATATCGACGTATTTCTTTATTCTACAAATTTTTATCGCATATAGTGCGGAAAGCCTTCTCATTGGATCTAACAACTAATTTTAATCTTTGCATCACCAACAGCTTTAAGTCATCTCAATTTATATTACATTTTGTGACAAAAAATTGTGTACTCTAATATATTAGGACCCAACGGGCGTAATATTACTCACGTGATTAACGGTTGTTGTCATGTCCCCTCTACACTATGGTCCACTGTAAGCCATTACCTCTGTTTGGTGAACATATCATACCACAATGGTCCATTGCAGTGGACCATGGTGGTGGTCCACTACATACCATTACCACTGTATGGTGGATATATGACTAATCCTGATCGGTGGTGGAAGACTATGAAATGGCATTGGCAGAGGATGGTTTCGGAAGTGGTTTTTCTCCACACATCAAAGACAGCCAGCATGCTCTACTATCAGTACCATAAGTGCGCAGTAGATAGATTACATATCTACATGATCGGCTTATTTAGTGGCCCAATGTGTGGATGCTACCCTTGCACCTTCGCATCATAGTCGCCATCAGTGCGAACAACTACAGTGGTCAATAATGGGACATAGAGGAGGCTTTAAATGAGTAAGTGCTTGTCAGTCATGTCTCCCATAAAGATAACATTTTGTATTGACAGGTGCATTGGGAAAAATAGTTACATTATATATTTATAAAGTTTAAAATCTTATTTGAATCATTTATTTCTTTTATAAACGAACACAATTTTATCTGTAAATTCTAGCTTAAAACTATAATTTGTTGTTTCTTAAATAAAAATTAGCGACAAGTATTAAATTTGTTAAATAAAAATTATTATGAACATATGTTTTTTATCTCTATATTATGGAAGAAATGATGAAAATATTTAGTGTGCCTTTCTCAGAAGAATCCTAAAACAATTTTCTACAAAATACAAAAAGTTAATTTAAGGCTGCCTATTTTTAATAAGGTTTAAATCTCCCATTTAATGGAAATACTGTTAATGAACAATGCTTGTGTTTACATGTAACAGGAAAATATATTTTTTAACGAAATTTCAAGTGAAAAAAAATCTTTTTTTAGATATTTTACATTAACGTTAATTAAAACAAGCAGGCTTATTCTTTCACTATTAACATTAAAAATAATTGATATTTCGTGTATATAAATTTAATTATTTTTGGAGTGAGGGACTGTTAAATATATTTCTTGTTTACCTTGAACGAAAAGGTAAAATAATTTCTCAGAATTGCTTTTTATGAAGTTAAGCAGAGAGTTTTTTGCTTTCTCTTTGTAGAATAATTTTAAATTATTAAAGAACAATGAACTTGTTTTAATGTTAAAGATGAATATCAGTTTATCCGTTTTTGCTTTTTTGTAATGAAATATTTTTCTTTTGATAACTACTATATAGTACACGTAATGAAGAGAAAAATATGAAAACATATGAATTCGTACATTTATATTAATATATGTTCACAAAATAGATTCTTTTAGATTTTGCGGCAGGTATGACTAAAAGATTAACTTGTTACTGAAAGGATGGAATTTCTATTAAAAAGGCTTAATTTATCGTTCACTATACACGTCCTTTATTTTGTCCATTTTCTTCTATTTCCAATTGGAACTTTTTATATTACCGTATGATAAACATATACATAAAGAATTGTAATCTTTACAATATTTGATAGAACACTTTGTTATATATTAACGCTTTGGCCACCTCTTTCATTTTTAGAATTATTTCATTTTGTTACCTTGTGAACGCGGTAGCTTTGGCATAACTTTGGCGATTTGTCATCTTGATTGAAGGTTTGGTTTGCACCGTTATGGTCTATTTTACGGTCTGCTGTTACGGTCTACTTTTTTGCAATACGAGGGTTAATGAAACCGGGACCTACTGTTTAAAGTCGATTCCAACAGCTACGAACAGCCATGACACAATGGGATTCGAGCACACGAACTCCTGTTCCGAAGGCCAGCACCCTAATGATTCGGCCATCGTTCGTCTAAAATGATATGGAAATGTAAATATATTTGTTGTTCTGGTTTGGCGGAATTATTAAGAATTAATACTTACATACAAACTCCGGTGCCGTACATCAGCTTGATTCAAGAAAGTATTCAAAGGGTTGTTCAAAGGATCTGGACCTTCCCCGAGATATTTTCAGTGTCTGTATTTCAAAATTTCTAAAACTTATTAAAATATGTGTCTTATTTGTTTCCACTGCAAATGTTAGAATATAATTTTCAAACAGGAAAAGAATAAAAACATTTCTTGCCATTAAAATTGCTTGCAAGCTTTTGACAAGTTTAGCACTAATTTCGTTCCACATAGGCGTGACTATAAATGTGGATGACTATTTGAACAAGCTGGTATTAAAAATTAGAAGACTTAATTTGGTTCTATAAATCAGTAGTATATAAAATACTAATTATGCCATACTATTTTCGTTTTTCCATTGTCAAACAAGGAATGTAAAATTACAAAAGAATATGGGGACCCCTGCTATGGGTCGACTATCCTTAAAGAAGTATCCGCAGGGATCAAATCGTATATAAAGCCATGCTCAGAAGACATTCACAGAGTGCAGTTAAAATAAAACAACTAGATCTAGACATAGGCATTTATTTAAGATAGTATAATGAAAACAATAAATAAACATCATCATAAACAAACATCAGCACCCTCGATGCAACCGAGCTTGGTGCTACTGACACATTGACTCTTATATAGGCAAACAACTTATACAGACATTTGTATATTTACAAAGATGATGCGTTGCCACAAATAAATATACGATAATTATAAAACTTTGCAAATATCAATACAGATGAATGAATTCATGTTACAATACATTACAATATTCAAGTTATATACAAGACATTATTTACAAAGACAGAACATTACAACAACGGCCTTAATCAGAAATGATGCTTATGACGTCAATCTTCTGCAAACTGCGTGATCACCACAAGAACGATAAAAGGGTAAACCATTATTCTTTTCTCAGAATTTTTGATTTTTCTAGTTGTTCATAAAATTTCCTTTAGATGAAATTTGACTGGCAAATATTAAAGCATTAAATATATATGCTCCAGTATTTGCCAGTTTATTTAAACCTGTTAACAACTTAAAAACAGCAAAGACGATGTGGTTGGAAGTACATTTTACGAGATACATGAAATTTCTTCAGCGTTGGTAATCCGTTTCAGAACATATTTATACAGGCATGCAAAACTTATCTTGATAGGTATATATAAGATTTATATATAAGATTTAAGTATATATGTATGTACTTTGTATGTATATGTTTGTGCTTTGAATAGTTTTTTATTGGAATGAAATTTCACTATAATTTGGATTAAGATTTGGGACCCCCGTCAGAAACATTCTGGCTACGTCCCTGTAGTATACTATATCAATACATTTGATCTCCTTTATAGAGTAAACATTGATATCTTTATTTATATTAATTACATTATCTTACCCAATGTCATACAGAAATGCATTGTCTTTTGTAAACTATGCTATAAATGCTTCACAGAATTATACTCTTTTCGTCTTTATTTTAGGTACGTTTTTATGGCTTATTCAACTATATATTTCCCAATGCCAAGTGTGCAAATCTAACGACTGAAAACAATCAGGTAATTAAATATATATATTCATGTATTTACCATTTTAATTAGGTATTTTGTTACCTAATACAAATAAAATTATTTTAATGTGTCTGCTAAACTAAATTAATGTTCTTGAAACTAAAAATAAATTGCAGGAATTTTAATAATTGAGATGTAAAACCATTTAAAATTGTAATTTTCTCTTACTGGGATACAGGCGTTTTACCTTTTTTTTTGTGGATAGGAAAGATTAAATATTATGATAATAAGATGATTATAAATAGACAGGAAGTTCTAAAACCACTCTACTGTAGTGCTGGGAATTGATTCTTAATTTCCCAATTAAGACAATTTTGCAGTTAACTGCACTAAGTTTAGGAACATCGTTATGTATCCATACTAAAACTATATACTCTTTTTTGTTAAATCTATTAGATAATATTCATTATTTGTACAAATTAATTGTAAAAATCTAAACATTCATTAAAATAAACATTCGTTGGTATCAAATGCACATAAAACAGTCTAAGATGATTCTCTTCACAACAATATTGCCTTTTAAACATAATTTTAATTATTTTTTCTTTGCGTATCTGTTTAATTTTATTTGATTAATTCTGGCGTAGTTTATGTTCAGATTTACCACGGCAGAAGGCATTCAGGGTTTACTTTGCACAGAAAATATCTTACTGCAATTAACAAGGGTGTTCAAAAAGTAAGATTACTAAGCTTACAGTAAAGCGTGTTCATTTAATTTAATACATACATTACAGTTAAATAACAGTATAAACATGAGGTTATTCTTTGATGTAGTTTACATTTGGTTTACTTGGTTTAGACATTTGTTAATTCAGATGAAGAGTATCAGTACTTCCTTCTGGTATAAATCTATCTTTACGTGTTCAGTCACGTAGTCATGAAATGTATCACCCTCTCATCTGAAGTGAATTGTTGACATCCTAGGTTATCCTTCAAGTAAAGAGGTAAAAGTCCCCCGGAGAGGTATCCTAGTTATAAGGATGTTGATCAATGATATCCCAGCCGTGTCTGTCACCAATGCTGTACTGACGAAAAATTTTAAGTGGAAAATTAGTAGAAAAGTTAACTTTCTACCTTTCTGTGGCCCAAACAATGGCTGAATGGTATCACGCTGCTCTTCGGTGCCAGAGTTTGTGGGTTTGAATGATTCTGCAAACATGAATGTTCATAGCCATTCGGAATCGGCATTAACCTCTTCTCGACCAAACCTCGTATACTCCACTCAGAGATTTCTCTCTTATGAGTCCAACGTCGCCACCACGCTAAGATCTCCTGTAGATATTGAGAGACCAACGTCGCGTATGCTTAACAGGATATCTGAACATTTTATTTTAATTTTTAAATGCTAAATTTAATTACTATATAGTGTAAACTACAATGGTTTTCCCAACTGTCGATTCGTATAGCATTTACATGCTTGTTCTCAAGGGATTAAGATATATGTACCAGTCTCATTAGCCCTCGTGTTGCAAAACAGCAGGCAATAGCGCTCTAAAGCAAATCAAACCATTATTCTGGTAGATGCTGTGAAGACAGTGCAGTTTCACCGTTGACCTCTACCAGCTGCCGGTGAATTTCAAACTTAATTACATGCTTATCCCCATAGTAATTGGATGAGCGTATTTCGTCGTGATTTATCATAATATTAACAAAAATGGATGACTTGTTTTTTAAAACTAGTCACCGTTTGATTTAAAGTTATAAGTATCTCTGTAGATGTCGGGAGGCTAAATTCTTCACCGTTACGACCTCATTATTAAAACTACGGACCATTACCAATTTCTCAATACAGATGAATCCCCAAAAATATTAGTCTTGTTACCTTTTTAACACATTGTATGCGGGACACGTACTAGTACGTTTTCCGACGATTGATACTTGAGAGCTGGTCACGTACGAGCACGGGTTAGTGTAATAACATGGTTTGTTTATGGGTACAAGAATAACGGTATATACAGGAAAACGAAGATGTTCTTGTCTATTACATAAATTCTAAAAAAATTGAGACAAATAAAAACTAGTTTTTACATCAGTCGATGGGGAACCACAGAAAATAAAAAAAATTAAATGTATATACTACTGTTTTTATTTGATTTTTCTAATGTACGATACTATTAAAAATTTATTCTCGATAAAAACCTTTTTTTTACAAAAATCTTATGGTTGTTATTTATATATTTCTATTTATGTATTTGTTTATATATTTCTATATAAAATACGAAAAGTTGGTTGAAAATTAAATAATTTTCAGTCTATTGAGATTTAACTGAATAAGTAAATTGACGCTCAAAACGCCCGCTCCCGATACAATTCCGCTGCGAAATGTACCCGCACATAATGTATTAAGAAATTGTCATATATTCATTAATCAGCATAGACTGTACAATGACAAGGTATGTAGACCTATTTTAACTCTTTTATGTGTGACGCATATATTTTCGATTATTATATAAAGCTTGTCTGATTACGCAATAGCAACATTTCTAAAAAAAGTATTCTCTTTTCAGCAACAGTGCACATCAAATATATTTAAAATGATTTTTTTCGTCGTTTGAGTATTCGCTATTCATGTTAAATATCATTGTGAATATTAATAGAAAATGAAATATACATAAAAACGGAATTTGAAATTGAATAAAATATTTTTCATTCACAATTTCGGGAAATGTAATTTTAAATAATTTCTTCATTATTCAAAGGCGGAGAAAAACCTATAAGGAGAAACGCATTAAAGCAGCAATCCAACAAACAAACAAACCCCCATAATTGAAATTTCTCTCTCTAAGCTTCCCATAAATGAATCGTTTCAGTTTGACTGCGTGTCGTAATTTAAATTTGCTTATTTTTAAAGAAAGAGTACAGAACATTCCAACAATTTCACCCTTTTTTTTCACTCAGCAAGAAATCAAAACAAGTTCCATACATTGTAATTTAATTCAAAATAAAAATTGATAACTATAAGTACCTTACTCCTAAAAGCCAGTACCTCAAATGGTTTCATTTCTTCGCCAGGATTTAATTTAATTCTATCATTTTTAGAATATTTCATTTGAATTTAAATAAATCCTTTCCTTCAGAAAATTTAATAAATTAAGGTATCTCACGGGATGTAAAGAAATCTCGGTATGATTAAATAATTTTACCACAGGAAAACAATTTTGGAATGTCAGCGAGTGCAACACATAGTTTATGGTTTATTTAGATTAGAATTATCGAGGGTATTTCTGATAAGAGCATAAAAATTTCTTATCCAATCTTTTTTTTCTTTTGCAATAAAATTCCCGCAGTTAAATGCTTTTAAGACGCAGGAAATTAAATTATAAAAATAGCATTGAATGAAAAACCATTTCACTCGATGTTTATTTCTTGATTCAAAGTAAGTTAAAATGGAAAGTTAAACAATTAATGAATTAGTGTCTTGTTGTATTAGTAATTATTAAAATAGTATATATATATATATAGTGATAAAGAACGCAATTATACGTAATACATACAAAATTACATTACGTGAGAAATACTGTAGATAATGTTTAATACAAATGAATTCTAAGATAAATAATAAGGTTTTATTTTTTATTTCCCTTTTCTGGTAAATGCTCTGAATAATTATGTAAATTTTTAGATATACATTAGTTTCTCAGATTCATTCTTTTAAATTATAGATTATTTGAATTTCAAATCACCTGTTTTTTGTCAAAACAATTCTGAAAGCATTCGGCGTATTTACTGTTAGAAAGTGAAAAAATTAAATATTTCATATTTAAATATTTATTTAAAACTAGTATATAGCCCGTCATATGGCGGGATCGCTAAAACTTTTAATTTTCCAGAATTGTAAAGTACCCTATAAAGTAGATTTAAAAAAAATGGTTTGTTTTTTAGCTGAGAATTATCTGGTACACGCTTAATCATTTATTTATGCTCATACACATCTAAAGTCTCCCGGTACTGTGAATGTAGTTTAGAATCAAGTTGAATTAATTTAGAAAGATAATTCAAAATTATCGTTTCTTCTGGATCAAGTTCTTAGCAATTTTTTTTTTTTTTTGCTACAGTAATTAATGGAAGTAAAGGAATGAAACTATCATTGCCACTACACTTTAGAGGTAGATTTAATTTGTTGTTAATACCGGTGATAAAATTTCATTGCAACAAAAAATAATCGATGATTAAATTTAAAATTAGCCCATATGTACCTAATCGACTATTTAAGACAAATATAAAAGAAAATTATTTACGTACTATCTAAGTTTAGTAATAAAACGTATGAAAATAATGCGACAGCTGGGAAACGTGTTGAATAGATAGAAAATTTTCATTTCTAGGATAGAAAGCTTTGGGAAGAACTTTAAGTCGAAGACACTAATTTGATTAAGACATTTAGAGGCTGGAAAAAATATTTTAAGGAATTATAATGGCAGAGAGGAGGTTTTTAAGTAAATATTAAAGTTGAATAATTTCGATATTATATATATATATATATATAATATATATATTATATATATATATATATATATATATATATATATATATATATATATATATATATATATATATATATATATATTATATATATATATATATATATATATATATATATATATATATATATATATATATATATATATATATATATATATATATATATATATATATATATATATATATATATATATATGTATATATATATATATGTATATGTATATATATATATATGTATATATATATATATATATATATATATATATATTGATTGTTTCAAAAAAGAATAGCAATTTCAATTCAAGTTTTTATTTTACTTTTAATTTATATAAAGTATAATTCAAAAACCAGTAAACACCAAAGCAAAAGCAAGAAAAGTATCTAGAAATATAATTACAAAACTTTCGTCTTCAATTTTCTTTTATTTTCTAAAATAACAAACTGTGCAAAATACAAACATTCCCCTGTCATATGTAGAAAAAAATTGAAATGATACTTCTGCAAATAGAATACAAATTGTTAGTTCAAAGATATCAAAATCTAATTTTGAAATGTGTAAAATCCCATAAAGTCCCACCAAACCCTATCACCTGCGAAACAGCTCTTGAAATAATTTTATTTCCAAGAAATTTAATTTCTAACTTCCCATTTCGAATACTTCCTCTTAACACAAATCCCTGCCTTGAGCGACTTTAATCAATTAGATTTCCCCCTCGAGGGTCAATGAAATCTTTGATTAAATAATTTCGCTGCAGGATAACGGCACTTTAAAAGAAGCGTCCCATTTAAAGGTTTCTGGAATTAGTATTTCTTTGTGTCGTTCTTTATCCGCTCTACCCCCGACCCCAGGCGACAAAAGATCACTTTGGGCGCTTGCACTTTCCATTACAAATGCAGCTATCAAAAATGATTCTTCAAATGGTGAATTTTATTGTTTGTGGCTTGTATTTCAATTTAACAGTCTTGTGTCATGTTGTGGGAGAGGTTGGAAAGGGGAGAATAATAAAATACAGTCACACAACACAACATAGGTGAGGCTAAGAACCAGATCTGTTAAGAAACACAAGAAAATCACACTCAAGGCATAAAGGAAACGGAGGCTAACCCTTCGTGGATACTTTATTTTAAACACATTTAAAACTAAAATATAATTAATTGTGAATTTGAAATTTAGTGTGAATGTTGAACCGCTAGATTTATGAGGTCAATTAATACAACGAGGATGGAATCGTAAAGAAAGAAAAATAGTGTAAAAAGCAGCTTCAGCCACAAATAATTCCTCCAAACAATGTTTATTCTGGGGGAGGGACCTGGTTGCCTTCCACAGGGAAAAAATGGTAGAAAACCGCATTCGTCGAACCGGGTCGATGGTAAAGATCGCTGGAATTACTTCCTCTCTTCGGTTAGTTTCTCCGTACTGGCAGGGATGGTGTTGAAATGTAACTTTGTTATAATCGGATACGTTGTTAATAAACAGTTAACTATTGGATACATAAAAATGTATAGCATTGTATGTGAAGTTAAATGATAGTGACAAAAATCCGTAATGAATGAATATCTCTAATGCGTTATAATAAAAGAATTGGTGAAGAAGCCCCCAAAGAATAGTTTTACCATTTTCTGAAATTTATAGTTTCTTTTGGGATGTTAATGAAAGTATTTAACGAAAAAATATATTCCTATGATATCTCTGTCTTTTTCCGTCTGGAAATAATTGTTGCCATAAATCTGGGTTAGTTTTTAATGAATACTTCTTATAATATATTAAGTCATTTTTAAAGGAATTCTTACTTGAAAAGTATAAAAAAAATCTTCTAAAACAATCCCAAGAATTTTGTAATAAGAGATAAAATCTAATTTATACTGATGAGTTTTGATACAATATCGTTTTGCCTGTTTATGCCTTTATAAATATTAATAAGAATGAAAAAGAAATTATGCAAGTGTTTATAATTATCGGATATTACTGATAAGCGGAAAAATAAGGAAGTAAACCTGAATGCAGCTTATGGGTGCAATGTTTTTGCCTGTAGACATCATTTACTGTTCTGCGTAATTTTTACCCATATCAAATCATCTATCATATAATAGGTCCAATTTCTTATATACTTCATATATCTGTTGCCAGATTTCTTAACTCCTGGTTGACCGTTTTGTCATTATCTTAAGATTGGCGTAACGATTTCCTCTGGGATGCTTCTTCAATTGAAAAAAAATGACATTACAGAAATTCTGCCTATTCTTAAGCACAGCAAATATTATTTTCGAGTTCAAATGCTTGTGTGAATTTCATTTATAGGAGAAATTGAATTTGCTTTGATTCACGAGCAACGTGAGTGACACATATTTCGTCCCAAACCTACAGCCGTCTTTGAATTTTCTACACTATTTCTTTACAATTCCATCGCTAATATTGTTTTCTTCCTGCATTTCACTCCACGTCACTAATGATTCCAATCTGGTTTTACATCTCTTTCACTTAAGAAATGAATACCAGTATATATTTCGCCTTTGACGGAATTTTCAATCGCATAAGACATTTAAAACCAGCACAAATAAATGTTAACACAGCAAATTCTTCTGAAAATGAAGTCTGGGGAGAGTGGATTGGAGAAAATACTTTGCGCATATTGTCGGGGCTGAAACAAAGCTGTAGTTGACGCATTTCAATACAGTACGTTCCATCCATGCTTTAAAAGTGTGCGTACGTAAATAGTATATTATAGATGTTCAATAATATTTCAACTGTGATGCATAATATTTATATTTTTGTCGAACGGGAAAAGGGTTCCAATTCACCACAAGTATCAGCTTAGTGGGTGAGATTTTAAGAAATACTAATTATTTTATTATAACGCATTTTTTCAATAAAATAAACATGCCAGTACAAATTATTCTAAAATCACATATATAATAAAAATATCTGTACGAATATAAAGAGAATGTAAAAATCTTCCCTTTCACGACAAAAATCTAAGCTCAGTTCTAAAACTGTAAAAATTACCAAATCTTTAATAACAAATTATTTTCTTCAGTAACATAAACATGCCAGTCCAATTTAAGCTAAAATTGAGTACATAATTAAAAATATTTATGAGTATTTGCAACAGAAACATGCTCCCATTAACAACAAAAATCCAAAATTAGTTGGTAAAATTATAAAAATTACCAATTCTTTAACGATAACAAATTATTTTCTTTCAGTAACATAAACATGCCAGTACAATTTACGCTAAAATCAAGTATATAATCAAAATATTTATGAGTATTTGCAACAAAAAAAGGCTCCCATTCACAAGTTGGTAAAATTGTAAAACTTACCAATTCTTTAATAATTATAATTCATTTTCATTCAATAATATAAACAAGTAAGCATAGTTTAATCCCAAAGGTTATAAAGAAATTTTACAAAATCTAAGAGAACAACTAAAGAAAACATATTTTCATTTAATGAAAAACACACTTTTGTCTAAATAACGAATATATTTTATCAAAAACAAATCATTCCATTATAATTTTGATGTTAGCAGAAATTACAGCATATTTTGTATGACTTTTATTGTCTTTTATCTTTAATTAGTTGTGAAATGTCGAAGTGATTTTAATTAGGAAATATTAACGCTGTACGACAATTAAAAGTGTAATCTAGTGTATATTAAATCTATGTGTTTCTATAAAAATACTCAGTAATTTATCTGAATTTATGATTACTAATAACATTACTTGGACATTACTTTTTTATCATTCTAATCTATTTTTTTACCATTCTAATCTGTTAATATTATTAATTATTGAACAAAAAATGGGAAACAAACCAAATTTGAAAAATTTTATTGTTTGAATTTAGAAATACTTAAGTTACATATTATCGGTTTTTATTGAAAGATTTACTGTTTTTTTACTAAAAAGAACTCTTGTAAAGTTTGGCTGTAATTACTCCCCCCATACAAATTAGCTATGAATAACCCGTGAATATAGCTTAATTGTTTGAATATGAATTTGTTCTAATTTAACGGAACTAGTACTCTCAGAAAGAATATTTAAGAAAAAAAAACGTACAATTGAGATGAATTAAAAATCACACAATTTAGAATGCTATTTTTTTTCTTAAACTGTCGGAGTTCAGTCTTTGTGATCCATAAAGTTTAAAAATGAATGTTAATTAAATATGCTTATATAAAGATTTTCAAAACTATTTAATCGTTAGTTAACTGCATTTTACCTTTCTTTTCTTACGCATATTTTTCAATAACTTGGAGCAGAATATTTATAGCAAATCTCCTTTAGAGCGTTTCTTATACATGTATTTGAAATGAACGTATATAATGTTCGATTAACAATGCAAGTCTACTACATAATCCTCACTAACAATTTAGTTTCAGAAAGGGATTATTATTTCTGTTTTTTCTCTAAAAATTCTACTTCCCTTCTTTTATCAAGGTTGAAATTCTGAGAACAACTTCCTTTAAGTATTTATCATGCATCTTTTTAGAGATATAAGTATATAATTGTTGATCAGTATTTCCACTAAATAGGCTTCTATGATGATTTCCTTAACAATTTAATCTTTAAAGAGTTAATTCTATTAATTTTCTCTCTGTTATTTTTTTTACTGACTTACGATTAAAATTTAGATGCCAATTTTCCGTAAAGTGTTGAATGTATTATGAGTTTAATTATACCTTAAACGAGTGTTTCTAGGTATTATGGTTCATTTGGATAGATACGATCACGCTGTTTTGTCTGCAAAGGCTCGTTAGATCAGACTTAGTGCTTAGAGCCGATTCCAAACCGCTACAAGCACTCAGTTCAATAACTGAACGCAAGAGGCACTTGTAACAAAAGCTAGCACTCTGTAGATTTAGACATCCTCCGACCTATGTGTAATTCATATCATGTAATTGTCTGTTAAACATTTGTCTGCGATGCGACGTAATTGATAAATTATGATAATTTCATCGAAATTCTGATACTAGTTTGTGAATAGGGGGTTTCATATCACCCATAAGAATAACGTATCCGGTAATTAAATTATTTATAAAATAAAGTTAGATTAAGAAAATAGAATGATAAAACTGTGTTATTAATGAAATGTTTCGTGAAACATCGCAAAAGAGTGGTTACTAGAATGTAAAAATATTTTTAATTTTGTTGGTTGTGTTTGAAAATCAATATTAATAAATTGAAAAATGTTGGTCGGTTAGTTGTTAGGGAACACTATTGTCTATTATTTTGCTACACGAATATTAATGAGACCGGGACCTACTGCTTAAAGTCGATTCCGAAAGGCAAAGAACACAAATGCCATTACTGGGATTCAAACATATGAACTCCGGTTCTAAAGAACGGCACCCTGATCATTCAGTCGTTTTCAGCTTCAAAATCTCAAAAAGAATTCTAATGAATTTGGAGTGAGCTTTCTTTAATACTTTTCTCAAAAATTTTCGAACTGATGTTCTTTTTCATAGACATATTGTCCCTAATGTGTATTTCAATTCAAATCTGGATTGTGTATACCACATTTGCAATGTCACATTCGTGTGTCGAGTTTGTTCAAACAATTTAGCACTTTCGAACTAGAGCCTAGAACTCACAGACCTCCGGGTATGTTATTATCTAATTCATAAATTGTGAAGCATAATCACAGGAAACATTAATTTTAAGCTTTAGAAGCAATCATTTGTTGTTCACCAATACTCATAATAATATTTTGTATATGAAAACAATTTCTCAACTCGATTGGGAGGCCTGGGTCATACTAAAATAAGTCTGAAAATATTACAAATTAGAAATAATTATGAATAATCGTTCACCATAACGTAATTATTTTTTCTTCGTGGGTGGTCCTCAAACTAATTTTAGTGATAGATATTGGCTTTATTACTCTTCATTAAGTCCCCTTATTAGAGATCATTCAGAGATTAAGAAACGTGAAAAATGACTCGCAGAACAAAATAGAATATTTAGGAAAAATTTAAAATATGATATTATTGAACGTTTGGTTGTTAAAAAAGTTAATGTTCTTCCGCAAGTTTTTTCAATTTAGTGCAGATTATTTTTCTTCTAGAATTTCAAACATCGTAACCTTAGAAACTTACAGATTAAAAATGGGAAATTTTAAAGTTTGAATTGAATGAATATACAGTGTACTCCACTTAATGTGATCAGTTGGGGACACCTAACAATAAACCGATTGATAACAATAAAATATATGCAAAATTAGATAAATCCAACCCTGTTTAATTCCCACGTACTAAATTTCAAAACAAAATGGAAAAACACCTTATATTTATGCACTGTATATTATCCTTTAAAATATAATAATTGTATACATAATTAAAAAAATGATTAATTGTTGACTGTCTACAATTTTTTCTAAGAAGCTCATTGATAAATTGTTCGTAATCATAATCAACATGCCTTAACGATTTAAAATTTTGATCTTTTGTTTTAATGTTAAATCATTTCGCTTTCTGGCTTTCATATCGAGAAGCTACATTTAAGCGAATAAGGCGTAATATTCGAATACGCTCCTTCTCAGTTCCGATAAGAATGTGTTGCCTTCTGCTTATCTGACAACCATTGACCACCAACGAGGTATGCTTATTTCTGAAAAATTCCAGGAAAGTGTAAACTCCCACTCCTTTGTCATTCCCCATTCCCCTAGGTTGAAGAAGAGAATTCTCGGAAATTCAAACAGCGAAGGGAAAGAAAATAATGTTATTCTTCTGAATATATTATGAATATTCCTTTGCCATTTGAAATGAGGTTCGAAAACTGATCCCATTAACCGAAGTAACGATCACATAAAGCGATCATTTTAACATACAAATGAATAGAGAAAATCGGGACCGAGTGATTTCGATAACAATAAACGATTGATAACTTTAACCGCGATCACATTAAGCGGAGTCCACTTTATAAGCCTTAGTTTTTTATTCTCTTTGAAAGCAACTCTAAAATGTCAGGTTGTAGAAATTTGATTAATATATCAATATTTCTGTTTTATTGAAATTCAGAATACAAAGAAGACAAAAATCAGTTTTTTAAAGTAAAAAAAGTTTTATTACATATTGCAAAACATAATTATTGCCACAAAAGACTATATGATTCATACTAATAACTATTTAATTTTATAGAATATAACACAAAATTTAAATTTGATTAAAACTTTTAATGTTGTACCAATTCAAAAATTTATATAGTTCTGTTTTAATTAAAGAATTTTATTATATAAAATTAAAAACAATATTTAATTTAAAGAAAATACATATTCTAAAAAACTTCATAAAGATAAACATTATTCTAATGTATTATTATAATTCAATTTAATGAGTAAATAATCTTCCTAAAATGAAAATATGGAAGAATGTACTATATAATTATACTCTGTACAGAATTTTCGTATACTTAATGAAGTGTTTGAAATTTTTAAAATTGATCTTTATCATAATGTAACTAGCATAAAGCTCGTCATATGACGGGATCATTAAAATTTTTAATTTTCCCAAATTGTTAAGTACCTTATGAGGCAGGTAAAAAATGGTTTGTTTTTTGGCTGAAAATTATCTGGTACACGCTGAATAATTTGTTTATCTTTATTGACCGCATGTTAGTTGCCACATTTAATTTAACTTGTAATATTACTTGATAGGATGGACAGTATAGGTTTTAATATTGACAGTGATTATTTGGCGGTATATATGAATGATGGCCAAAATTGAGCGAATGGATCGCAAACCCTGTGGTTATGTATAAAGAACAAACACAAAAACGAGCAAACTTCATAATTTTCAAAGATATATAAATTAAACGCTAGATATATATTAGTCCATGAAATAGACTCCTAGTCTTTGTTGTTAATACCGGTGATAAAAGTTTTGTTGCAACAAAAAATAATCGATGATTCAATTTAAAATTATCACATATGTACCTAATCTATTATTTAAGACAAATATAAAAGAAAATTATTGACGTCATATCTAAGTTCAATGATAAAACGTATGAAAATAAGGCATAATTTAAATATTTTAAAGTAAGAAATGATTCAGTGAGATGGTAAAAGGAATGACGTCATAATTCTAGAAAAATGTTATTTTTACCTATTTGCTGTGTGATAAATTAATAAATTTAATCGCCTGCTCTTAACCGGAGAAAATATGAGTTAAAATAATGGCATTAAAACGTCGATAAGAGGGGAAGGAGTTGATTTCAAACGTTTTAAAGAAGGCGGTATTTTTCGCTGTGATATGAAGCCTATTTAGACCAATTTATTTTAGAATTGGATCAAAAGTTTAGGAGAAGATAAACAGTACTCTCTTTGAATTTTGCTAACTATGGATGCCTGTATCCACTTCAGGTCCAACCGCTTCATAAAATCGAGGACAGACGTACAGATAACTTAGGCTATTATTATATGGGAGATGAGTTTCATACATATATATTAGTTAATAAAAATGTCTTTTTCATTCCGGTGAATAAATATGCTTCCAAAAATGAAAATTATAATTAACACCTCATAAATATTGTGACGACTTCAATGTTCTTGAGTGAGAAGTAGAGTGAAGAAGGATCACAGTCACAATAGCATTGGAAATCACTTTTATTTTTTCTGGAGTAAATACTATTATATATACATCGAGATTCTAATTCTCCCTAAACAAGTAGAAATGTAGGGGATTGTTGCTTGCGTAACATTACCACGACGATCACAATCGAAAAGAACATTATATAATCTCACAAGATGGAGAGGCCTTTCCAGGGTACAATGCAAACTCAACCTATCCCCCGTTCGGTGTCCGAGACTCTGCCGTTTTTTACATGAGCGGACTTTACGAGTCTCCCGAAAGAAATCACTAAAAAGCTGGCTCCGGTCAAAACTCTCGGAAGCCTCCACGAGGTCAAAGCACCTCCGTAAAAAAATGTCGAAAAGACCCGAGTAGCAAAATTCTAGGCTTTTTATACCTGGTTAGTCAGTTACGGTCCCGCCAACCGTTTTTTGGTCAGTTACTATCCCAGTTACTTGAAAACTACAGCTAAGGTTACAGCTAGTTTTTTTTTAGTTGAATTTTTATTCACAAGCTGTCCCGATTGAGGCTTCTCCAGGCAATCCTCCGGGGTTATTACCGCCACTGATCAGGGGCGTGTTGCTTATTCAACCGAACTGTCCACATCCCAGACACTCTGTCACCTATCTATTGTAGCCGGTTGGAACAGGAGGAATCCAGATCAGCTGATTTCGGTTCTGAACAAAGGGGGGGGTCACAATATCATTAAAAGTTTTCTTACGATGTTTAAAAAAACTTACGATTTTTAAAATTTACTCGATGAATCGATAAGTTTTTGGTTGACTGTTCTACGTTCTCTTAAAAATCAGAAGACAAATAACTATAATAAATCTTTTCAATTTTCCTCCAAAATTGTAAGACCTAGCTATAAATATCTCCTAAACAGTTAACTATTTGCAGTATAACTTAATTTCTATGTTTGAAAATGTATTTAAAAATGAAATATAATTCTTTTAAGGACTTATATTTCAACGTCTTTCTCAATTCAACCCTATCTTTCCAATAACCCTCTTTTATATTCGCTGTTATTAAGAGTTTTAAATATTCCAAGAGGAAAAGAGTTTTTGTCTAATTGACTGAGGAAGTAATGTAATCACTATCAGAGCAAAAATCGATTAATAAGATGCTCGAAATTAATACTGATTTAACGACAGAACTTGTTATGACATAAAACGGATATCAGCAACAAGTGAAAGGGCAACTGAGCAAAAGTTTGATGCAGATTAATCATAAAATTCCCGAGGCATTACACTG
>CM063510.1:169631760-169644260 GCA_032207245.1 Pardosa pseudoannulata | reverse complement strand
AAATATTTTCTCTTGTATAAAGTAATATGTGTATCATCTTTGTTGTTCAAAAAATTAGAAGATACTGCACTTTAAACTAAACAGGATAAAATACATAGTTATAAGTAACATGTATTGTGTTTGAAGTATTTCAGACACAGCCCTTATAAAGTAACAAAAAGTTAATGATTAAGTGTTAGCCACTAAACATTTCTGTTCAAAATGGGTTATATAAACTGTCTTTAAATTCTACTGTTGTTAGATGTTATAACATCATAACAGTTCGGTTGTTGTAAAAAAATTAAGCTATCATAATCTTTCCAACAGTAAATTATATTTATGCTAATACTTGGATCTGCCCTTTGTCTAAAAAATGTAAGCTTTGGTACACATAAAGTTATGCCTTAATGTAAAACATCTTGAGATTAATTAGTATATTGAGTTTTGAGTCTTTAATATCATTAAAAATTCAGTTTAGAAGATGTCTGTCAGGTATATTTTAAGCCTTCAAATTATGTGTTGAAAGAGTGTTTTAAACCACAAATTAAAATATATTCTAAATAAGACTCTAAAGAATATTTAAAAAATATCCTGATTAATATGCAATTTTAATGTAACTATGCTCTAAAATTTTACAGAATTTTATAAACTTAGATAGAAATAAAAATTAGAGGCTTTTTGGCCTTTAACTAAAGATCCTTTAATTGATATTCTCTTTTGCCCCAGTATATAATTATAGATGGCTTATTTTAGTAAATAAATTTCTGCAATGACTTTGTTATTCATCTTTATACTGACAAGGATAATAGAGAAAAAAATCCTAAATATTTATTTAAAAACATAAGTGATCATTAATTATTAAAGAGGTATATTACTTCAATTTAATCTTTTATATATAATTCAATACAAACGAAAATTATTTCTTCCACAAATAAGATGTATTTCCAAAAACTGAAAATATTTTGTCTTGTATATCGTAATTTGTATATAATCTTGATTGTAGAAAATATTAAAAGGCATTAGGACAAAAATGTAAAATATATAGTTACAAAAGATTTCGGTATTCGGTGCATCCAAAATTAGTTAAATATGCTAATATTAAATAAAATTTGAATATTTATTATTAAACATTTTTAATAGTAACTGTCAGAGTACAAAATAATTATAAAAAAACTCTTCCTTTAAACTAAGCTAAATTGGAAATCTAATAAACAGTTAGAGATATGAATAAAATATTAGACAACTGTGACATCGCTGAGCAAATTTGAGACAAAAAAAAATATCTGTTTGTAATTAATTCATATCAGTAGTTAGACATGCTGTGGCATTGTTTAATTACTCTTTCGCTTTTAATAAGAAGAATTCTAATACATGTTAGAAATTTCTCTCCTTTAAATAGAATGAGTTTCAAATATCTTAATTTGAACGTTGCTATTTTAGAATCTAATTATGCCTTGTTAATTCATAATAAACTTTATTTCTCTTTTCAAAGAACAAAAATACCGAGCATTTTACTGCAGAATGTCTATTATCATCATTATTAAACTCGATAATC
This sequence comes from Pardosa pseudoannulata, assembly GCA_032207245.1. Taxonomy (NCBI): domain Eukaryota; kingdom Metazoa; phylum Arthropoda; class Arachnida; order Araneae; family Lycosidae; genus Pardosa; species Pardosa pseudoannulata. The sequence goes on along the minus strand of CM063510.1, from coordinate 169,642,726 downwards.
TAAGGAATTTGTTCTATTGGACATATACAATGAAATGTCTTTTCTAGATCATTATGTAATAAGTTATCGTAATTTTACCTAAAAGGTTTTCAGGGAGAAATAACTTTTAAACTTTCTAGTAAAGACATGAAAGAGAAATTTTTTTGGATTATTTTACATTATCAATATAACTAATATATTTCAATTTTTGTAGTATACAAGATATCGAAACCTTGATATTGTCAAAATGTTTAATTTTTAAAAATATTCTGTAAAACAGTCTGATTTATTAAAGGTGTTACTGAATGATATCACGGAACATATTGCAACTGCGCAGAATTTATTAAATTTTTCCCAACATTTTGCTTCGATATTTCTTAAATTGCAGATGACTTATCAATTACAATGACGAAAAATTGAAGTTTTGTTTAAACTTTTAATTTTCCATTTTTACTCGAAAACTAATAACAATGATTTTGGAGTACTGACATATTAATGTTTTTCTAAGATTTTTCACTATCATTACTTACTTGTATAGATCTCATCCTTTTAATTAACCACTCCCCACTTATTATATGTGTGTATATGTATATATGTACATATATGTATATATATATATATATGTATGTATATTATATGTATATATATATATATATATATATATATATATAATATATATATATATATATATATATATGTATATATGTATATATGTATATATGTATATATATATATATATATATATATATATATATATATATATATATATATATATATATATATAATATATATAATATATATATATATATATATATATATATATATATGGATGGATGGATAGATAGATAAGTGTATATGTGTATGTCCCCTTCGTCCGTAGTTATATATATCAATACGTGATGTAATTCTAACAACTCAATTAAAGTATAGATTATTAAAATAAAATAACGCAGATATCTTATTTTAATGGTTCAGGTAACGTAAAAATTCTAATTAAAGCATTTCTTTAACATGAACGCATTAGAAAGGGATTATCAAGTGGCCATGACTTTCAACTATATATTTAGATATAAGCTTTAGTGAAGTATAATTCTTGGCATATAGGGACTTGTTCTACTATACTCGATCATATTTCTAAACGATGTATTAGAAAGAAATTTTTAATCGATTAATCAGTTTAAATAAACTAAACTATAAGTAGATAATCGTATACATATATGTATTCTCCCTTTTTTCTTTTATATTACATTTATTTCATCGACAGGAGGCTACATTTGAAAACTATTATAAATTTTATTGCCAAATCTGGCGAAGAATACCAAATTTAGAGACTTAGCGATATTGTTTGTACTTATACGTCAACTAACATTAACTTCTGTTACTTATTTTTGTTACAAAATTTTCTTGAGGTGAACCGAAAGATGACATAATCGTTAATATAATGTGATATAATAAAATATATTGCTACATGATTGTAGCTTCAATAGGACACTAAGTTTTTTCAGGGGCAATGTGGGTTTGAATTTCACTGTTATGGATTTTTGTAGCTGCTGGAATAAAGCAGTAAGTACCTATATATATATATATATATATATATATATATATATATATATATATATATATATATATATATATATATATATATATAGTGATATTTTAATCATACTAAACAGATTATGATTACATTTTAAACAAATATTCTGATAATTCTATACACAAAATTACAATACGTAGAGAAATACATTTGTTTCTATTTTAATTGCGGTAACATTTCACGACTTCGACAACACCAAATTAATTACTTTTTAGTTTTCCTATTCTTATGTAACTCATTTACGTAATTTGGATTAATTTCTTAAGCGTCATTATGTGATAAATCTTAACAATCAGGTTAAGTCAGTCATTTGTGCCCTCACAGTCCTTTATAATCGAATGTGAAACGTTTTTAGGGAAAAAATATAGATTATCTTATGAACTAAACATTTTTATTTCCAAATTTTTCTGTATATTTCCATAACTTAACCACAGCAGTGTCTGCAGAATGAATACTATTTTAAGATTGTAATGGGTAAACACACCAATTATATATATATATATATATATATATATATATATATGTATATGTATAAGTATATATATACGTAATATATCAAAATTATTAGAACTTTAATATCTCTTAAAAGTTTTCCTCTTTCCCATTCTTATTTCTTCAAATCTATTCTCCCAGCCACAAAATATATTATCTAAAGGAGTATCCGTGACTTAAAAATCTTTCAACCCATTTTCCAAAGCTGTCTCTGCAATAAATGCAAAGTTTCTGCCCAATCACCATATTTTGCAGCTGTCTCAATAAAATAGATCATTCCTACAGTTATCCAAGTTTCTACCTGATTATTAATAACGCTGACTATGCAGCTGTCCCCGAGGAAGATTTCCTCTCCACGTCTCGCTTTGGGTCCCAACTCTGTAATAGCAAAGTGTTCGTTGTATTTATTCTGTCTCCTTCCTTTGAAAGTGTAATGTTGCGTTCTCTTAACTCAATAAAAGATTAAGTTTCTTTACGAAATTCTGTTCTTTCTATGGGATCGTTCGACTGCATATTCTGCAGTAAGCTAGTTGCCTAGGATTCTTTTTGTCCAGCAATCCCCGTCAAGTAAATACAATTGCGGGTGTATTTCGCAGTGACTGGCGGATTAATTTTCACCGTGACACACACACACACACACACACACACACACACACACACATATATATATATATATATATATATATATATATATATAAATGTATAAACAAATTGCGTGTTCTGCATGCTTCGGCGATGTACCGTGGACGAAAATGAATACGATTTTTCAGGAGCATTTGAAGATCATCTTTATTGAACAGCGTCCACAGCAAAAATCCAACAAAGAATGATCGCGCTGCCTTTTATAACATTGGGTACGCCACAGGGTGACAAAGGAATTTGTTTACTCAGCAAGGTAGAAATGCTCTTAACCAGCAAAATAGGTTGGCGAGTTCAGGTCGCCAACTAGAAGGAAACAAAAGATATTAACGCCGGAAGGCCACTAAAAAAATAACAAAATGGCGGATTTGGTGGTTTTTTAATAGATGAGTTAGAAAATTTATTTTAAGATTAAAGCATTAAATTTTTACGTTATGTATTATATATTTATATGTATATTTTTATGTATGTATCAAATTCAAGAAGCCGTTAACCGTAACCTAACAAAGCATAACTTATATCTATTTGCTACGCCAAAGGTTTTACTAAGCTATTATAAAGAAATTAATTGAAAAGATTTCACATTTGAGAATCTTTATTCAATTATAAACTTTAAAAAAAATATAAATGAAAATAAACTTTTATTATAAAATAATCTTCAACAATTTTCGATTTACAAATATCTCTCAAATCTCATGATATATTACTTTGTGCTTCTAAGAATATTCTAAATTATTTGAATGCATAAAATTAGAATTTTTTTATTATTTAAATTGCTTTATTGTAATCTACAGAAGGATATTTATCAATTTAAAGCCTTTCTTTGTCTCTCGCTATTTCATTTAATTGCTTATTTTCTTTCCTAAACTGTTCTCCTCGCAGTCAACACAAAGTAACGTGTTGCCTTAGAAAACAGTTTTTTCAAATTAAAATTTAGGTTATTAAAATTTTTAAGAGTTTAATTTCCTGCACACTTTTAGCCTTTAATCATTTGCACCTTGTTTCTGAAGTAGGTAAAGAAAAATCGATAAGTGCAAGTACAAGGAAAAGCTATGATAACGTTCTATTTTCCTTTTAAACTCATTACTTTTAATGCAAACAACTTCGCATTTTATTAGAACTTCTAAAATTGATAATTTTGTTGAGAAAAAGATTTTATTTTGTCCTTAATTTGAATATAAATCTATTCTCGAGAATCTTCGTAAATTAATATTTTTACTCGGTGAAAAGTTTAATTATGATTTCATAATTATTTAAAAAAACTGAATTTGGGTGACTATTTTCTGTGGTATTTTGAAAATTTTAAAATTACGTTTTAAATTACCCATTTAGATAAATAAATTTATTCATTATGTTATCCAAATTCCTATTCGGGAATTACTTTTTTATTGTAAAATTTAATATCTATTTTAAATATATTAGAAGAAAAGAAATCAAATTGTATTTAATTTTATTTAATCTTTTAAAGTATAGTGTTTTCGTGACAAAACCACCTCTTAAAAAGTTTCTTCTTATTTTTTTACTAGACATATGAGTGATTTTTTTTCAATTTTCTATATATTTAACACTTTAATCTATCAAGAGACATTATTATTACATTTAATTTCTCATTCTTTTCAAATATGTGTTTTTAAACTTGCTTTAGGCGGAAAAATCAGGAATTCAATTTTCTACTTTATGACATTACTAACCTAAAACAACACTTATAAATTGTTTATCTCTTTATTTTTATTGTATTATTTTAACGATAATTATTCATTGTTCTTCCCATATAATTAAATTTTAGAAAGTATTCTTTTCACGCGGTACAAGGGGATGATTTAACTGTAAATTACTCCCCACCACCTCCCCCCCCCAAAAAAAAAAATTCCTCCCATAGAATATCAAAAATTTTTATTGAGACATTTTTATAGGTTTATAGAAAACATTTGTAATTTGATTCCATTAAATCAAAATGAATTTGTGATGGTAAACTGTAAAGGATTATATCATATATAATTAGTCATATAAAATAATACAGCGAGTGTTCCTGTAATAGACATAGTATGGTATATGATGTTATGAAGGATTCATAACTAAGGTGAACTAAATCCACTTTGAAAATTTAGAGATATTGACTCCTGATGTTAATTCTAATGACAAAAACCAAGCAGGTGAGCTGGAGGCTGTACGAATTAAGGTGAAGGTTCGAACAATTATTCATACTTATTTTTTATTTATAATATTTTTAGATTTATTTTAAGGTGCCTCAGACCTGTCAATCAAATTGAGACTATTTTAATATACAAAACTGCTTTATGGGTATAAGTGAATAACACAAAATTTATTCTAAATATTAAAATTATTTTTTCAGGTATTATATTCCATTAATTCAAAAAACATATCCTAACCTGTTTCGTGGTTCCTTTCACAGCTTTTGTACTGAAGCACTTTATGTATGTTTTCATTTCTAGATCAGATTTCTTGACATAAATCTAAAAATCTCCGTATTGCCCCTATTTTCTCATCTTGAAATCTAAAAAATCTGCCTGGTTTTCATTTTAATTTGTTTTATACTCGTCTTCCATAAATTAGTTATTTATTTCATATCTCCCATTTTTTATACCTTTAGCTAAAATTTGACATATTTACTAGAAGAATATTTAAATGTGTATAGTAGCATCCAAATACTGATAGGCGCCTCATTCTTGAATGTACTACATCAATAAATGAAGACTTAATTCTTTGAGTATGGCCATATCATTCTCGCGTTTATTGTTGCAGGTAATGCTACTTAGACGAGGTAAGCACTTAAGCTAGAGGCTGAATGAATTAATGCGTAGGATTGTGCTATCGTTTAAACCGCACAGCTCAATTGGTAAAACGAGTTTATGCACCAAAGTGTGTCCTCATAATTTAGAAGCAGGTACCAATCAGAAGACCCCCTGCACCCAGGCTTGACCTACTAACTCTACGACTGTGGTTCTCAATGGGGGATGAGATCACCCCCGAAGGGTGGTGGGAAGATGCTGGTGGTCAGTGAACTTTTTTCGGGTGGTAAGGCGGCGATGTGATTATGTTTTGGCTTTCAAATTTAATTTTAAAAATACTAAATAAATTTATTACAATAATTATATGATTTACACGATTTTTACCATTAATAAAACAAACTTAAAGTGGTACCAGAACCAGTTATTTTCATTCCCAATGTTTTAAGTGAAAGTGGGCCAACATTCAGACAAATATATTTAATCAACATCTATTGTTTAATTTGCACTCTCTTTTACTCTTTTATAACAAGAGGATTATTGAAACCGGACCTACTACTTAAAGAAGATTCCAAACGGTTACGAACATATATGCCCCAGTGGGATTCAATCCCACGAACTCCTGGGCAGAATGTCTTCCCTTAAACATTCGGCTACAGCATTAGTTTGGCGGTGCTGCAACGTGTCTCGACGTGTCAACGTACAACTTGTCTCAACTCTTCTTACTTGTCAACAAGTAATAAGAATTTGATTTCTAACTCTGTTGAAAAAAAACTTTTAAAATTGGTTACTTCTCCTAACCTACACTTGAAATTGTGAGAGAGGGCGTTGAACACATTCCAGCTGCGGTGTGGAGCGGTAACTTAAAAAAAAAGCTTGAGAATCACTGCTCTGTAGGTGTCGTTCTGGAACATGGAGGATATTGTGACAATGAATCTATTTTACGTGTCCCAGCCACCAGTAATAATCAAGGAGGTACTTTTGCTGGTTCGGGCATTGAACTCGCAACCCTCCGGTATTGAGATGGATGCCTTTGCCAAATAAGCTACCCCAGCTCTGCATTTAAAAGTTAAAAATTGCTAATGAAATAAATCGTTCTCAAACTTATTATGCTTTTGTACTTGGCCTCAATTGAGTTTTGTTAAATGCTAGAATAAAAATATTTAATATCAAAATTACAGTAAAATTACATGCATTCACTAACAACTTACAGTATTACAATAATACATGTGATCATTTTCTCTTTGGTAAATTGAAGAAATAGAATAAAACGTAAAAATATAAACAAAAATACAACAGTTTCCATTAAACTTGTATTGTCATATTTATGTATTTTTCAGTATCTTCTTTTTTTCCGTTAGCTTATTGATAAACAAGCGTGTATACGTAAATGCACACCTATGCAGCACACGCATACTCTAAAGTAAAAATATAACGGTCGGGATGTGTCTGTAACACCTTTAAGTGCGACGCGGGTTGTATTTCTATTTTTCGCGTACATCATCTACTGTATTTTTGTTCTGTACCGGGTATCTGCTTTCCGGTCTAAGAATTCTATATTTATGTCCATCATATAATCCTTTCCTGTTTTGAAATCTATACAAATATTTTATTATGTTTTCCGAAAAATACGGTAATGGGTACGGTGTACTTGAATTTTAAGAAAAGAAATTTTTCGTTTCTTGTTCGAGGTCTCCTTCTTTTACTCGAAATGTAACATAACAACGAAATCCCTGCATTGAGGGTTTTATTTTATGTTCTGAAAGAGAAAGTATTGTCAGGTACGGCTGCTGGGAAGAGGTTCTCTTACAAAGTTTTAAATATATTTGCGTCATTATATTAACTAAAGCGTCGTTTTACATATTGAAATTGTCGGATTTATTTGGAAAGAGTTTATTATTATCGTTAAAATATATTTAGTTCGTTCTATACTGAAATTTTAACCTATCCCTTTATTAATATTTATTAAACGTTGGTAAATCTATTTTGGTACATTCTTTCTACAAATTTTAATGTTTGTTAATATTTTTTACTTTTACAACTTACGTATGTATATTTTTCCTAAAAGCTCTGTTATCATGTAAGCATTTCCTTTATAATTATATGTTATAATCAATATGTAAAAAAAAAACGATAATATATATTACACGATATAAATGAATTTACTTGAAAAATTTGTAAATTATTTTCTCCCATAATTGTGTAAAGGGTAAACATAACTTTAAACTAAAAAAAATTTTTTTTAATTTAATTTTTCTACATTTTTAAGTAGAGAACATAAAATATTTTGTAAACTCAATTATTTATAAATTAAAAGCTAATCGAATCTAGTAGCATTCTGCAATTAAAAGGGGTTTAAAATTACTATGACTTCAAACATTGTTTTCGCAAACTTATGCATGCAGCTTTGGACATCTGCATAATATCTAAATATTTTTTGTCTGCATATAATTAAACTTTGAAATAATATAGTTTCAATGTTAGAATTTGTTTATATACACGATTGAAAATGAGTCTACCCGGAAATTCTTACAAATAATTTAGAATTATATATATTTTCTTTTTTTTTTTTTAAAGAGAAAGACAGCGTTTCTATTGTGACTTTTCTTTGTACAAGAAGGATTTATCCACGGTATCCCAATATACCTAGTTTACTAAATTGGTATTGAAAAAAGTCTGGTAGAATGACTTTACAGAGCATAGCAAACCTGAAGATCACAATCGTATTTAACTCAATTTACAGCTCCATTACCAGTCATGGTGATCTAAGTGAGCCGTTCCTTCTCTTAGCAATGCTTGAGCCAGGACAAAGTTCTCGGTCCAACCACAACCCCCTCCTCCAAGTTTTATGATATTGAAAAAAAATACACAGTTGCCAATTGGGTTTAACATAAAAATGAGGGTGAGGTTTAAATTTACAGAGTTTTAGCGAAGAAGTCAAGTATTATTTTTAAACAATTCTCCTTACGTGTTTTATACTCAACTGGTTATTGAGATATATATATATATATATATATATATATATATATATATATATATATATATATATATATATATATATATATTATATATATAATTATATATATTATAATTCTACGTTTGCTATATTAGAATTTTGTCGTAAATATACGAATACTCAGTAGAAATTAGATACCGTATATATATATTGCAGATATATACATAAAAGCCCTAAATATATATAAACATATATATTTTCAAATTTTCGGTGCAAGCAGATGATCTAAAAATTTAGCAAATCTCACAAGTTAAAATATAACTTTACAGTCAGGAAAGTGACACCAGATATATATCTTACTGAAAGATATAATATTTGAAACATATAATATAAGTAATCCAAATATATACTCCATATATATATATAAAGATATATATATAACATATATATATATATATACATATCACTATATAACAGTTTTAAAAAAGAAAAATTTTAAAATTAGTAAGGCGGAGTTCCGTATGAATCTGATAGAACTGTAATTCTAATGTAGGAAATGTTGGAAACACTTCAACACCTTTACACAATCCAGGATGATACTGCATGGGTACAATCCTGGAACATCTGTAGGACGGAGCAAAACCCAAAGAAATTTTTAGTTGATACACTCCCAAGACTAAAGCACACCACTGAACTTGTTCCTCTTTTGTGAAAAACTATCTGTTGAGGAGCATAATCATATAACAAATCTTTTGTAAGCAGCACTTTTCCACCACTCAAGCAAACTGTTTGAGTATATTCAGATCCACCGATATCATTGAATCGAAATCTTTGCAATTATGTCCAGGTATGACGCAGCTGGAAAAGAAACCGGTATCAAACTGGCTTGACTACACGTGGGTCATTGCAGACTCACACACGCCCATCTCTTATTGGGTGAAGCCCCATCCACTGTGTGCGTATTGCAAGATACCTTACACAGTCGCACATATTTTAACGCCCTGTATTTGTCTTAGATCAATGTATATAAATTTTTTTGAAAATCCATCGCCGAATTTTAATTTAATCGTCGGGGAAACTCCACATCCAGACTTGTTCACCTTTCTTCGTCAAACTGGTTTTTACTTCAAAATCTGATTTTTTTTTCTTCCAATTTTCTAATATTCAATATTTAATCTTTCAATTTTTTTCACTTATTTCTTGAATTTTTAATTTTTTAATAAAATTATTTAAATTCTTAATTCTTCACTTAATTTTCAATTCTTGTTTATTTGTACATAAGTTAATGTTATACGTGATTTGTGTTGAATGATTATTTTTATTGTTAATTTAATCCGATTTAGAACCTTTCATATTAATTTTTTTTAGAATTTTTTATATAAATTTCACCTTTAGTTTATTTCCACATCTTGTTTGATGCAGTTTGTCCCTAGAGAATTTAGCACCACTAAACTTCAATCAACCAACCAACAAACTGGCATGACACCCCACTAGTAAGATCTTGCAATGCTTTGAGAATTGCCATCTCAGTGCTGAATTGAGTGAGATTGAATATAATATATTTTCATAGTTCAGGAAAAAGGTAAAACGGTATTCACTTCCACCGACAAGATTGCATCCAACCTTTTGTAATTATACAAGGTATGACGTAGTTGGCAGTGATAAAAAGTAGAAGGCTGTGTAATGGGTACAGTAATAATATCGCTTAGATTACTCAGTGTATTAAAAGAGTGCATCGTAATCTCTCTACTGAATTGAGTGATATATAGTTGCTTTTATCGTATCCCATTTATACAAGAATATATTAAATACTTTGGTATGTGTGAGATTAAAGATTTTTTTATGATACCTATTGATTAAATAGTTTTTCATTAACCAGCGAAAGCTGTTTACTTTCCTCTTATCTCCCAGAGAGCAACTAGGATTTTCGCCTAATTAAAAGATTTACTCGTTACTATATTTAACCATAATCAATTTCTTATCAAGAAAAATAAATGTTAAACTGAAAAATACTTTCCGATTCTCATTTTTCTTTTAATTTTTCCTTAACTTTTGTTTCGGTTTCTCTGTTTTATCGTAAAGAACTTCATTAGTACCGCAGAACCTAATTTAATTGAGAATTTCTTTTCAGAACGCGAATGGAGAGCAAAACGGATATTGTACTACTTACATTCAAGAGGAATTTAATTATCTAGAGAAACACTATCCGAAAATAAAAAGGTTAACAATATATAAAAAAACAGCTTTGTTTCCCATGCTTTTTTTTAAAGTATTTCTTTGCAGCTAAACTACTGATTTGATTCACTACCTAAACAATTCAAGTTGACGATAGTTATAGATTGAGAGACATAAATAGAAAATTAATTATCGCTATTTATGAAAATATTAAGCGAGACAAATCTAAAGAACAGAAAAAAAATTTTATTGTCTTTAGCATGTGATAAGTATACATCTTTCACGACAAAGTTTTTCAAACGCTTTTCCTATTGTTATGATTTTTGCGTTGCAAAAATATTTCATGGAAGTGTAAATAAGGCGCTTTGTATAGTTTAATTTATC
>CM063510.1:169601760-169626760 GCA_032207245.1 Pardosa pseudoannulata | reverse complement strand
CGTAGCTCTGCAAACCAAACCAAACCTACCGAAATGTAAAAAAAAATTTTAAAAAATTTGGAATTTCTTTTAATGTTCTGTCATAGTTTTGGTATACATGAGATATACATGAGCATGATACAGATGGAGAACGTGAGTATAATATACTCAATTTTCTTTTAGAGAATTTACAAATTGAGCAAAATACATTATGATCCTTAATAAAACTTCAGGTTTAAAACTTTTATAATAATTAAAGCACAAATTTTTAATGATCACAATAATTTTTACATTTGCAAAAATTAAATAATTATTAAATTCATAACCAATTCAATATAAATTTATATATAGTGTTATTTCATCAGATCATTTTTTTCTCCAATATAATATTACTTCATTACTTGTAACAAGGTAAGGAAAGCAGCATATATCTTACGCCTGCGTTAAAACATTTCTGTTTATTGAAAGGAAAAATATGAATTAATTATAACATTCTTTATTGTACGGAAGCATGTATTAGATTACGATTATTTACATAGTTTTTCTTTACCTCTGATTTTATTACAAAGTATCTTTATTATAATGGTAGAACGTATTTCACAAAATAAGTTTGCAGCTGAAAATTTACAATTAATTCATTTGTAATTTAAATAATTTATTGTTTCACTATCTTTAAATTAAAATTTGACTTATTTCCATTTTGTTCTTCAGTAGTAATAGTAAAATATAAAAGAATTATCAGAGGTAAAATATTTTTATTATGTTCTGAAGAAACATTGTTTTATTTGTAATTATACCTTGAGTGTTCATTAACTATTTTTAGACTATTGATTTGTGAAATATTTTTGATATAATAAAAAAGTTAATCATATCTTTCATTTCAAAGAAAAATATAAGCTGCTTTATAAAATCAGCAGATTATTTATGAATTAATTTAGATAATTTAAGAATGCATGTTATAGGAAAAATTTTCTATGAAATAAAATCTTATTATTTATTTTAATTTACTACTTTTCAAAATTTTTCTTTAAAGATATAATTTATAATTCAAAGCCTCTGGTTTCTGAAATTAATATTTTCATGAAGAAAAGAGAATATGTAAAATCATAAGTGTATACTGATTTATTTATGAAAATGTAATAACTATGAGGATATTTAATAGCAATATTGATTTTAATATGATCTTTGAATGCAAATCTACATTTTTGTGAAATTGTCAAGACTCAGAGGTCTAAAAGATTTTGAGTTTATGTAACTTATAAAACGGAAAAGCATGTGATCAATAAAATGAATTTAGGTAATAAAACTTTATGATATCCCTTTTTATATATTAAGAAATATTATTTTTAGAATAGATATAAATGGCAAAATTAAATTTAGTAGTCAATATAGGAGAATGTAAAGGATATATTAAAGTTGATCTCAAACAATGCATAGTTCTTTTAGCTGGAGGAGAAATAAAAGACCTCAATTGTTAAACAGATAAAATATATATAATGTCCCTAGACTAAAAAGATGAGGTTAACTTCTATAGTAGTAGTTCTCAAACATTTTATACTGCAGTATCTCATGCGACAGGTGCATATAAAATTATTCTAATTTACTCGCCTTCACTGAAAACAACAGTTTAACACATTACATGCGGGAACGGGCGAATACCAACTTGGAGTGCCAATCCTTATCTGCGGGAGCGAGTAATCTCCGTTTTATGCAGAGTGTGGTTATCGGCGGGAAAGAGAGATCACCACTAATTTTTCTTGTTATTTTTCTTGGTATTCCCCTGGTACGCGCGTATTACCACATTCGCCAAGCCCACATATAATGTGTTAAAAAACAGTATATCTACAAAATACTGGTGTAGAGATGAGACCGACAAAGCGTCTAAGCCAGCCTCACATATAAGTGGAGTACACCTGAGAAAATACAAAATTGAAAAAAAAAACTTAATTCCTCCTGCTGAATATTGTTTATATTGAATATAAATAAAGGTTTTAATAGGATATAAAATGCTATTTAGGCCATCATGCCAAAGGGACCACACTTGGTCGAATATATGCTAAACATGGCGTCTTGGTGTAAAAAAGAAAAATGGTGAAAGATTTGATGAAGAAGAAATTAAGCTCCACACTCTTTCTTCCTTGCTCTCTATCTCTCACTCTCTCTGAGGGGCCCTCAGATCTCCCGAAAAAGTTTGTTGGGCAGCGTTGCCTTGGCCGAAGATGACTACTCCGCGGTAAGCAACCCCTCTTTACCAATGGGGTCGAAGGAGGGTCACTCACTTCACTTTCGCCTCTAGGTCAGCTTCGCGCTGGTGTTGTTGAATTGTAACTCTTTATTACAACCGGTATATCTCCAAAACTCTGTAGCCTACAATTGCATGCTCAAATCTTTGAATTCTTGTATAATGATCAATAATCCAAGCGTTACCATTATAATGTAAATTTGTCAGCATTTCAAAGAGCAATTCTTTTGCTATAGTTGATTACTGTGTTTTCCTGTACTTTTCACATTGTGCCATTGTAACTAACTGTAACTTATTAACACTGCACTATTGTGACTATTTTATGTATTCATCTCTCAAGACCAACAGTACATTTTTAATTTTCTTTTCTTTTCAAGTTTTGTAGAAAGTCATATAATGGAACTTGTAATTCAAGCCTATTTTAACAAACCCAATGTTAAAAATGGGGTAAATATAAAAAAGACCCAAATTCCTACATATTAATACTCCTCATAATTCCAGGTGAGAGGCTGTTACTCAATAAGGGACGGACTTTTGTGGAAGCTATCTCTCGTGTTCCTTATAATGGGCCCCTTTATTTGTTATAACTGTTTCTGTATAGAGTCATGCGTACGTCTCTAGCACATGTGATTTTTCTTATTACTCTCTCCTTCTCACTTTTTTTCGAAGGCCATTTTTGTGTCTTTTCTCTCCCAGGGTCTTCTACACACCTAAAACCTTTCTTTTATGGTAGATTGTCCCTGAGGTGCAGTTATTAATAGCCTTGAAAGAAGATTCATATCATGAGTGTAATTATGACATTTTGTAGAACAGAAAGGTGACTAGTGCCCACCTCCATCGAAGAAATCACTATAGAGAACATGAACGTTTTCTTGAGGAAAAACTTGAGTGAGATAAATTATAATGAGATAACCCAAATTGCAAATTATGTCATAGTTTGGGTTTGGGTTTGATATATATAAATATGAAAGTGGTAAACAACAAAATACATTTTTCGACACATGGTAAAACTGTTTGATATTGGGAGCACCACTCAGCGTAATCATCCCATTGTTTGATTTAGATTCTTTGATTTCTATTACGTACCAATGACTTATACCAGGCCTGCTCAGATACCACAAGAACTAAGACACCAGATACAAATGAACGAAGACTTACTCTTTTTGCAGACTCTTTATTTTAGAATTCCATTTTTGATTAAGAACAATCTGGTGAGACAAATAAAACAAATTAAGTATCAATATGGAGTATCCGGGAGTGCTCCTCCATTTTTTTTATCTGCAAAAGGATAGCGTCATCAGATGCAAGGAGTTGCTCCAACAATTCCAAGCAGTATATGGATACTCCATGTTGAAATTTAATTTATTTGTGTCACCTGATTGTTCTTAATCAGAAATAGAATTCTAAAATAAAGAGTCAGTAAAAAGGATAAGTCTTCGTTCATTTGTATCGGGTGTCTTATTTCTTTTGTTATCTTAGCAGGCCTGGTATAAATCACTGGTACGTAATAATTTCATATACAAAAGTAGAAAAAAAATGTTAGAAAATAAAAGGCTTCTAAACCATGCAAAAACTGAATTTTTAAATAAATGTCATATAAGTGATTCGCCCATTGCGACAAGAAGGCAAAGAATATTTTTAAATTTAAATTTATGTAGGTTATAGGCATTTAAAGATGATCTCTAAAAGAAATGTAACAACTTTCAAACTGGATATCTGAAAATTATAAACTGTAAGTCAACTGGCACACTAATGGAAAAAGGTATGTCCTACCTGATTTAGGCTGTTATAAATTTAACTATATATATATATATATATATATATATATATATATATATATATATATATATATATATATATATATATTAATTTTTTACTGTTGTCAGTTTTTTTATAATAGTAATAAGGGATTAATTTTCTTTTAATTCTCTATGTAATTTATATTTTATATGAAATTATTTTTATGCTAGGTACATATTCTGAAATATTTAGGACAGTATCAATTTAAGTTTTTCAATACATATATGTCACGCATCAACATAATTATATTGTGTGATAATGTTCAGTAATGGAGAATGTAGAGCATATATTGAAGTTCACTTCAAACTGTAACCAATTCTGTTCGATAGAGACTTAAAAAATAGCCCTGAAACTGAAAGGTTAAAAATATATGTATCTATACTAGTCTAGGATAAGCTAATGATTTGTAGCTAAGAGGAGAAAATATATAATATCAATATAAGTACTTATTACAGTGGTAATTTAAGTTTCCGTATACTTCTATATCACGTATCAACATAATTACAGTGTGTGATATCTATTATTTTCATTCTGTCAAGCTGTGCTTTAATATACTTGGCAATGCAGGGCTACTGAAAGGAAAGCCCTCTGGGAAATAAAGATGCAGATCAGTCTTGTGCCTGCTGCTGTCGAAATTCGAAAGACCTGCGGATGCGGAAGAAGCAATCGTCCGATTCTGCACACAGATCCGCAGAAGTGCGGATGTGCCAGATCCTCCCCCGAGAGACGGTGCTAGGTGGAGCGAGAGACACGTGAGGAGAAAGTGTAAGGAACTCTCCGGGGAGGCCTGAGTACATATCGAGACACTTGTTTCGGTTTATGATTTGCCGGGAGATGAGCTGCTTGATTTAGGTCAAGAAGAAATGTAATTGCTTTGCAGTTAATTTTATTTCTCTGTCTCACTGTGTGTAAGAGAGACTAATTGGATATAGTAGAGGGTGGAGAGATTGCAAATAGATACTTTTTGGCTTGGGGACCCAGCAAAAAGATTTATTTTCTGAATGGTGCACTTCTTTTAAAGCACTTGACCATGACCTTAATAATCAACAACCATGGTAAGAGTTATTAAAGATTCGCAAAAACATTGGAACGTACTAGAGGCTCTACGACTCTTAAATTATTTAACACTTTCCGAACTATTCCTAAGTGTCACTCGGGTTCCCTTTTCCGTAAAAGTGATCTAAACTAAGCGAGTGACTGTCAGTCAGACAGTGTCTCCCTGTGTGTGTGTGAGGGAGAGAGAGAGAGAAAAAAAAAGAAAGAAAAAGTGAGAGAGGAAAGAAAGAGAGGGAGAGAAAAAGGTAAAGAAAGAGAGGGAAATAGAGAAAGAAAGAAGAGAGGGGAAATGAAAGAAAAAGAGAGAGGGAAAGAGAAAAAGAAAGATTAGTGGGGGAATGAGAAAAAGAGAGAAGGAGGAAAGGAGGAAAGAAAGAGCGAAAGTGAGAGATGGAATGGGGTGGAAGGAGAGGAGGAAGGGGGAGAAGGAGAGAGGGGAAGGGGAGAAGAAGAAGGGGAGGGGAGTAAGGGAGAAAGAGCGGTAGGGAGATTAATTGGTTATAATGGACGGCGCAAAGAATGTTAACAAAATACTTTTTGGTTTAGAGGCCTAGCAAAAATCTTTGTTTACGGATTAGTGCATTTCTTATAAATAACTTGATAATGACATCAATACGTAATAACCACTGATTATCTGCAGATATAAGAGTTGCTCAACACTCGTAAAAATACTGGGCTTAAGGCATCCCCTATGCGTGTAAAATTATATAGCACTTTGAGGTTTGATCTTGAGTTCGACGACGTAAACTAAACTAATTGTATTTGTGATAAGTATTTTGGGTATTTTGACCATTTAAAAAAGCGCCAAATACGTGTTAAGCTGTAACTATTCAAATAAAGCACCTTCTCAATTTTGATCAACTTTAGGAAGCGGATATTTTGCACTACTCTTCAATGTTTACCACAATGTGAAAATATTCTCAAATCCAGAGATTTATTCTGTTCATACCACACGTTCACAGTAAACTCTTGATTGGGTACCATTTAGAATTACACCCTATAGATTCCGAGTCATATAAATATGTAAAAATATAGTTAGTGATTTATACTTATTTAACGCTTTGTCCTGTAAATCTCATGATGTACATATCTAATAATTTATACGATTAAGTATCTCGTGTGATACACAATGAACTGTATTTTAAGTAGAAAATAATTCGGTGTAGCATCTTAAATTTAGTTATCTTTCAATTCGATTATACAGTTGCAATTTTTATATTTAACTGTATAATCGTAACTGTATATACATCAGATATCCATTCTCTCATATAGAATCAGCCATTAGTTAAAAGAATTTTTAAAAAATATAAAGGTTAAAAGTTTTGAAGATTTCTTCATAGCTGAATCACAAGAGTAGATATTAAAAAACTAAAATTATAAATAGAATAACTGTAATGTGTAAAACTGAAGTATTCTTCATTTATTATCTCCTCTTTCTGTAAAACTAATCTGTGGTATAATTTATCACCAAAAGCAGCAAAAAATGCGGTTAAAATAATTTTTTCTTCGCATTATTTATGGCCAAAGCCTGTTAACTTTAGATAATACGACAAAATTGCTGAAATTTTTCTTTTTCATAAATCTCATAAATTGACTTATTATGAACGGGAGTAATCCAGAACTTTTTAATTGCAGTTTCAGTTTTTTATTATTTCTGTCCTATTACTTTCAACTAAGTATCTTAACAAGATGCATGATAAATGTGTTTTCAGATGACTACTTGCATGGAAGAACAAGATTAAGGAATATAATTCACTGCATATTTTACTTGCTTAATTATCCTAAAGGTTGAAAAAAAAAACCAAGTGTTGAAAGTAGTCATAATATACTGAAATCAATTTATAAATGTCCTCCTTATGATTAATATCAGAGTTCAGGAACAATAAAACACAATAATATAGATATTACACAAGTAATACAAATTTAAACTTTTGAAAGGGGCTCTCTGAAGAACTAATTCATCTGTGGAACATATTCTGTCCCAGCCCGTATGAAAAGGTTAAATGTAATTGCTTTCAATCAAGGACTTATATATGGGGGGGGGGCGACTCATGGGGTTTGCACCCTACCCGAAATAATTTGAATGTATGTATTACAATATTTTTTAAACTTATTAAAATTTGTGTGTTTATAGTTTTCACTGCAGGTATTGGATAATCGTTTTGAGCCATGAAAAGATTAAAAACATTATTTCTTAATAAAAGTGTTCGGTAAAGGTTGGCAAATTTAACTTATCTTTCGGTACTTATAGGCATAATTATAAATGAAAATTCAGATTTGACCAGCTGATCCGAAAAGCTAGAATTAAATAATTTACTATGATAAAATGATAGTTTATAAATAGCTGATTATTTCAAACTGTTTTCGAACTTTGTTGTTATATAATACAAGGTAATTGTGTAAAAGAAAAGGGCATGTCATACCTTCTTCAATATTTTTCTATTTTCCCAAATATTCATAACATTAGTTTAAATTCATCTAGTAACGAGATTAATAGACCACAAAATATATATGCTACATTATTTACCAGTCAAATTTACTCCTCGTAAAAATTTGGAACTTAAAAGGCCCATTGTAGTTAGAAATATATTTTCAAAATATAATGGAATTACGTACAGCGTTACTGTTATATTTTATTATTTATTTAATTATGCATATAAAGCTGTGGATGTATGCATAACATAAATGTATGTATTGATGTATTTTCGGTGTGTAAAGAATTTGTTTTATGAAATTGAAAAATCACTGTACTTTTGATTAAGGGTGAGGATCCCCTTAAAAAAATTCTAGCTATGTCATTTAACCCAATTTTAATTTTTACAGTTAACATGTTATTAAAATATAATCAGTAGTAAAATTATGAATAGATAATTTATTTTCGTTTTTAACTCATTGATGCACACACAAAAACATATATATCAAGTTGCTCTATCCAGATCTCATGAATATAATTCTGTTTTTTAAAGTTTTAATGAATATATAGAAATCTAAGTAGGAATTCTGTCTTGTTCTGAATAATAAAGGCTATAAAAATCGTGCTGTGTATCTTTCTTAGAAATAGCCTCTTATTTTTTAAATTACTCAAGATCGAAAAACTAAATTAAATTTTTATTATTTTTATCACTTTTTTATTTCTTAAGGTGGGTATCTGCCTCTCGTATAAGAATCTCCTTGCTCAATGTTAACAAATAGGCAAAGAATATTACTTCTAACCGGTTCACATTACAAAAATTATTTTAATAATTTTTTAATATACGCTACATTAAATTTTTCTTTAAATAGATTGCATATTGCTGTCAAAACAGTAGGGAGCAACTAGATGTTTTCAACCGTCTAGGGCTATTTATTTTTGAGCTATGCAAAATACATTAGTACATTTATACGTACAGATTTTAAATCGGAATTGGTCCAAAACGGTCGGATGGTCAAAATGAATATTTAAAGTTTTGAAATCAAAGTTTTCTTGTACGTACGTATAGACGAAGACTGATAATTGACAAAATTGATTCAGGAATGGTTAAAATTAATAATTTTGTTGAAATGTGAACAATGAAATTTTTCGTGATTGAAATAATTCCTTTACTCCATACAAGGGAAATAAAAGAAAAACTTACATGTTGCCATATGCAGGGTGTTCATATTTAAACTTTAATACTTAAAAGTTATCTGGAGTCGAAACTTATGTTCAGAAAGTAATGAAATTGAAGCACGCTAGTTTGAACACTCATAAAAATTGAGGAAAATAATGGGTTAAATTTAGATATACATATTAAAGTAAATACCAGTTGTAAAACAAGCTTAATATTTTAATAAGAATAGTTACAAGTTACTACACACATTATGAGAGCAGATTATGAGAGCACACATTATGAGAGCAGACATTATGAGAGCGAATTATGAGAGCAGAGAGAACCGCAGAACAGCTGTACACGCTAGTTTAATATAGTTGTTTATGGATGATAAGGACAATAGTCCAGATGTTTGCCTTTTTAGTTTATCGCCAAGTGGCGGCACGAAACAGGACAGGGAAAGTCTTTAGTACTAATTTTGTTCTGAGATACCTCTGAAAAAGGTTGTGTAGAACATAATGTTATGATGGAAATTTGTTTGAGCGAATAAAAATTAGTTCAATATTTCACCACCAGAGAGCATTGTTTATGAATTACACATTTAGTTATACTCTAATTAACAATGTAGACATCCCATTAGTGCCTTTCGTGTACATTTTTTATGCAAGATGGAGCTCTTCCACACATTTGCCTTCCTGTAAAGAACATTCTCAAAAATGACTTTACAAAAGAACGTGTCATCAGCTGCTACTTTCCTAGTGTGAGGCTACCCCAATCAACAGACCATAATATGTGCAACTTTTGATTTTGAGAGCATTTGAAACATTTAGTCATTCTTGATAAACTAAGACCTATATCTGATCTGAAAGACAGCATTTCCTCTGACACATTGCTGTTAACTGTTGAACATATGCTATTTTACGATTTCAAATGATAGCTAAAAATTACGATCATTTTGTTGAGCATATATGGTTGTAATAATTGTCTGTTCACTAGAGTTAATGTTGGCTAAATGTACAATTCATTCACCCCCGTCTGGTGGTGAATTTTTCAACTATTTTTTATTATTTATTATTATATTTGCTCAAATAAATTTTCGTTTTTTATTATGCTTTATACAGCATTTCATACCTTTCTGAACAATATTTTTGGTTGTAGATAATTTTAAAGTAGAGAAGTCTAATTATAAAATCCTGTATGTATAAATAAATATATATAGTGTGAAAAGCCCACTTTCTTACATTCTAAATAATGATTATCTGTCAATTTATAGCCACGCATTTGTTTGACAATTATTTTAAAGTTATTTTATTTTTCTATAAAACTTTAAATGATTATAAAACTATTTTCTTTTCTAAATACCATTTTTCTTCAGCGAAAGTTTATAAGAAAGCTTGTGATTATTGATTTTTACATTTTTAATCAAACTTTTTACTGACATGTCAGTTTATGAAAGTTTGGAAATTTCTGAAGATTATAATAGTTCTATAAAACTTTTGTTTTAGAGACTCCCTTACGGATATTATTCAAATTTATTTATTAAAAAAATTGTACTTTCCATTAAGAAAAGAATTTTTGATTACAATATATTTTTTAGTAGAATGAAACACACCAAAAAATTTATATTTTAGTAAGAATATAGAAGGCTGTAAAGATGCTTTAGGAATAAAGTTTTCCACAGAATATTAAATAAGTAGTTTAAACTGATTACTAAGTTAAAACTGTCTCAATTTTAAGAGGATGATCATTCAAATTGAATTTTAAGCATCTAAATTTATCCTTAGATCCATTGTTTAAATCCGTTTTCTAAATACTTGAGAATGAATATATTATACCTATATGCAAATTAGACTAAAATTCATAAATGCCTCACCAGTAGATTTTATTAGGAATCAGTCCAGAACATAATATTTTCAGATATCACCAACATAGATCACTTTGCAATTTTAAAGAAATAAAACGGTTCCTTGTTTGTACAGAAAACACTTTTCATACCTTCCTGAATTATGTATAGATTTAATGTGTTGCCTGTATCCGAACTGTTCAAATTGTCTGTTTTTTACCATTAAAAACACTTTACATTATATTTTTATATACATATGTGCGTGTGTGTGTGTACGATCACGTATGTATGGAAATATAAATGTATAATTTATATTGCCGCATAAAGAAGCTTAGCCAACGAGCTAAGTGGCCGAATGGTCAAAGCACGCGATCCAGACCCGAAGATTGTGGGTTCGATCCTTGCCGTGGCTGTTTAACCATAGTACGGATTTTTAATTTAAAAATGTTATTTATTGTTTCCTTATGTTCTTGAACTTTCTAGATCTTTCTTTAATATGTAAATTATTTATTTCTCGAATATTCTGTTCGGGTATAAAAGCTGATACCCACTAGTTGTAGGCAACTTCTCGATCTTGTAAAGTTGCGAGTTGCTACTTAGCTTCAATAAATTCTTCTGTTACGTTAAACTGTGTGTTCATTCGAATCTTCGTGACAAATTTGGTGGAGGCGCCGGGTAACGATTTCGCCATTGTGGATAATTCTGACAGTGTTCGCAGAAGTCTCCATTTAAGAGGATTACCTCCGGAATTTGGCCTTTACAACCCAGAAAAAAGAAAGAAGCAGATAATGCCCGAGGATACAAAACCTGTCGTGGTAACTCCTACCTACTCGCCCCTAAGAAACCCTTCAATCTTCCGTGGGGAGCCTGGAGATGACCCTAGGAAATGGCTTGCAGAATACGATCGAGTGGCCAAGTTCAACAAATGGGATGAAATGATGTGTCTTGTAAACGTCTATTTTTTCCTAGACGGTACGGCGAAACAGTGGTTCATAAATAATGAAGATACCTTGGACTCCTGGGACGCATTCAAGTGGGGTTTAAATGAACTTTTGGGCGATCGCTTCAAGTACACAAAAAAGGCCGAAGAACAACTAAAATGTAGAGCTCAAAGGGCAGGAGAGAGTACTCAGTCCTACATTCAGAGTGTATTAGGGCTTTGTCAAGAAGTCAATCCTTCAATGTCCGACGACGAGAAAGTATCTCATTTAATAAAAGGGGTTGCTTGAAGATACGTACCAAGTGCTCCTAATGAAAGAAGTGAAGACTACGGCTGATTTCATCAAGTGGTGCAACTACATTGAAGACATGAGGCAAAAAAGAATTGGCCGAAGATTTGAGAGACTACCAAACGTCGTACCAGTTGCAGCCATGGAGGACGAGACCGATTTAGTGTCTCTTATCCGCAGAATTGTACGCGAAGAAATTAATCGAGTAGTAAATCAAGTCGACGAGTTTCCGGACCCCTATTCCCAGCCGCTACAGACCGTCATCCAAGACGAAGTCGAAAGAGCTTTGGCGCCAGTGGTTGCAAAGTCTGCAGACGCCCAACGACGTCCCACATATGCAGCCGCTGTAACGAGGAAAGCTAGAAGTTCTGTCCAGAGATCAGCACCACAGCCTAGGAAAACGGACCTATGGAGAACGACCGACAACAGACCAGTTTGTTTCCACTGTGGACGCCCTGGACACGTCGTACGTTATTGCCGTGAGAGGAAGGCCGTTTTTGACGATTATCGAGCTCGCCGACAGAACTTCGATGACACTGACGATGAGTTTCGCCGACCAAGCCCCGAACGCAGTTCTTTTCCTAGTCCAACTAGAGGCCGATCACCAACCCGTCGTTCCCGATCGCCGTCGCCATATCGTCGATCAGGTCAATCTCCAAGCCGCCGAAACGAGGAAAACTAAATAGAGCGAACTTTCGAGGAGGTGAGGCCGCATGTAATGAAAATCCTCCATCGGCCGCAAGGATGACGGGTAACCACCTCGATGTTCTAGTAAATAATCAGCCGATCCGTGCTCTAGTAGATTCTAGAGCCTCGTTTTCTGTCGTCTCCGATAAGTTTCGTCGATCCTTAAAGAAAGTTATGTTCGCTGACGCCAAGAACACTATGCTGAAAGTCGCTAATGGCAATTTTGTTAGGCCACTGGGAAAATGTGTTCTGCGTGTCGTTATAAATAGACGAGAGCTGCCTGTTGAATTCATCGTCCTACAGCATTGTAGTCACGACGTAATCCTCGGATGGGACTTTTTGGAAGCTTCTCAAGCTGTGATAGACTGTGGCAGAAGTGAACTATTGTTAGAAGATACTGGCCAAGAAACAAAAGCACTAGACGCTTGGAAGGTGTATGCCACGAAGGACTACAAGCTTAAGCCACGATCATTGACAAGAATAGCAGTATCAGGTTTAGATGTCGGAAGAAACATAAGCGTAATCGTGGAGGGCAATAGACACTTGCTGCTCGAAAGAAACCTTGCTACACCATCTGTGGTATCCTTATACCATAATGGACGAAGAGAAATTTGGATTGCCAACAGGCAAGCCAAAGATCAAGTCATTCCTAAAGGAATGTACGTAGGCGAAGCTGAGCTCCTGGATGAAGGGCAGATATGCGAGATTGCGGAAACAACAAAAAGTACAAGTACTCTGCAGGAGCCGACGAATTCCAATTCAGATTATACAATGATGATATCCCCTGAGTTGAGCAGCAAAAGAAAACGCAAATTAGTCGAGCTCTTACAAACCTTTTCGGAAATTTTTACAAAAGCCAACAAGTCGACAGCCGCAAAGACAAATGTGAAACACAGGATCAATACGGGTGACCATGCTCCAATCTACCAAAGGGCTTACCGAGTTTCACCGACTGAAAGACGCATAATTCGCGAAGAAGTTCAGAAAATGCTTGATCAAGGTATTGTCCAGCCATCTGAGAGTCCGTGGTCATCTCCCGTCGTACTCATAAGGAAAAAGGATGGAAGCTGGCGTTTTTACGCGGACTATCGCAAACTGAATAGAATCACGAAGAAAGATGTTTATCCTCTGCCCCGTATTGACGATATTCTAGACTGTTTAAAAGGCGCAAAGTTCTTTTCTTCCATGGATCTCCGATCTGGTTACTGGCAGATAGGAGTGGATGAAGCGGATCGTGAAAAGACTGCCTTTATTACTCCAGAAGGTTTATACGAATTTAAAGTCATGCCGTTTGGACTTTGCAATGCACCGGCGACTTTTGAAAGAATGATGGATAATTTGCTACGCCATCTTAAATGGACTATGTGCCTATGTTACTTGGACTTCATAGTAGTTTTCTCAGAAAGTTACGAAGATCACCTTATCCGATTAAGGACAGTCCTGAAATGCATTCAACAAGCTGGACTCATGCTTAACCCCAAGAAGTGCCTTTTTGCTGCTCAAGAAGTAAAAATACTAGGCCATCTCGTATCCAGTAGCGGTGTCCGTCCAGATCCTGACAAAGTGAGAGCAGTGACCAATTTTCCTACTCCGCAGAACTTACATGACGTACGAAGCTTTCTTGGGCTTTGCTCCTACTTCAGAAGGTTTATTAGAGGCTTTTGCTATCTCGCCGAGACCCTGCAGATGCTGTTGAAAGGCGATGCGAAATTTCATTGGGGTCCTGAAGAGGTAGAGGCTTTTGACAACCTTAAGAAGTCGCTTACATCTGATCCAGTGTTGGGGATATTCGACGAAAGATGCCCTACAGAAATTCATACAGACGCCAGCGGATATGGTATTGGAGCAGTTCTGGTTCAAATTCAGAATGACGTGGAAAAAGTCATAGGGTACGCCTCTAGGACCCTGACAAAGGCCGGAAAAAATTATTCTACTACAGAACGAGAATGCCTTGCCGTCGTATGGGCTATCAATAAATTCCGGCCATACCTGTTTGGAAGACATTTTACCGTCGTGACAGATCACCATTCATTGTGCTGGCTTGTGACCCTAAAGGATCCCTCAGGCAGACTGGCAAGGTGAGCTCTTCGACTCCAAGAACATAATTTTTCAGTAAAATACAAATCCGGTAGGAAGCATAACGATGCCGACGCTCTCTCGAGGAATCCAGTAGACGAAGAGACTGAGACGCGAGATCAATTTTTAGCTGTAACCACGAGTATAGACCTCGCTGTCGAGCAGAAGAAAGATCCAGACATAGCAAAAATGATCCTTCCGAAGATCGGCTCATCCACCGAAAATAAATTTGAGTTAATTGACGGAGTCCTGTGCAGAAAGAATTTTGATCCAGATGGAAAGACATGGTTGCCCGTCATTCCCAAACATCTGCGAGCAGACATACTGAAACATTTTCACGACGCACCTACCGCAGGGCATCTTGGCTTTGCGAAAACGTACGACAGGATCCGTAAAAGATTTTATTGGCCGGGGATGTACCGAAATGTTGTTAGATATGTCATGCACTGCCGAGAATGCCAAAGGAAAACATCAGTTCCTCAAGTACCACCTGGATGCTTGGTTTCTATCCCTCCTGCTGTCGCACCTTTTCATCGAATTGGGATATATCTGCTTGGGAGATTTCCTAAATCTGCCCATGGTAATAAATGGATCGCAGTTTGCACCGATTATTGTACATGCTATGCAATAACTAAAGCTTTACCAACTGCTGAAGCCGAAGAAGTAGCCAAGTTCCTGCTCGAAGAGATTCTTCTAAAACATGGAGCTCCTCGAGTCATTATTACAGATCGCGGTGCTGTTTTTCTATCCAGACTTGTTTCCACTCTCGTCGAATTGTGTAATATCGATCATCGGATGACGACGGCCTATCATCCCCAGACAAATGGTTTGACGGAGCGCCTTAACAAAACTGTAGCCGATATGCTGTCCATATATGTTGACACCGAACAGAAAAACTGGGACGAAATTCTACCATTTGTGACGTTCCCCTATAACACTGCTAAGCAGGAGACAACAGGATTCACCCCGTTCTACCTAGTTCATGGACGTGAAGCCGAAACCACTCTAGACACGATGTTTCCATTCTGCCCTGATGATGCAACTAACGATTACATAGCCAAGACCATTTCCAGAGCAGAAGAGTCGAGACAGTTAGCTACAACTCATACTCTGAGAGCGCAAGATAAAGACCGTCGACGTTATGACTCGAAGCACCGAATGGTGTTTTATAGTCCTGGAGACCTCGTATGGGTTTATACCCCGGTCCGAAAGGTCGGTCTTTCAGAGAGGCTCTTAAGGAGGTATTTTGGTCCCTAT
Organism: Pardosa pseudoannulata; assembly: GCA_032207245.1. Taxonomy (NCBI): domain Eukaryota; kingdom Metazoa; phylum Arthropoda; class Arachnida; order Araneae; family Lycosidae; genus Pardosa; species Pardosa pseudoannulata. The sequence goes on along the minus strand of CM063510.1, from coordinate 169,611,022 downwards.
CAAGTGTTGCGCCGTTTATCCGACGTTACCTATGAAGTGCAAGATTTCGATCCTTCCTCCCGAAAAAGAAAACCAAAAGACATTGTCCATGTTTTACGTATGAAGCCATACCATGATCCGACGAAGCAGACCGAAAGTGAAATGGACGAAATCCAGGTGTCGTTCTTCCGGAAGAGAAGTCAAAAGAAATTTACAAGGGACCTTTGACACGCTCCAGATCTAAATAGCAGCGAGACGCTGTCTTTTTGAGAAAGGGGCAATGCCGCATAAAGAAGCTTAGCCAACGAGCTAAGTGGCCGAATGGTCAAAGCACGCGATCCAGACCCGAAGATTGTGGGTTCGATCCTTGCCGTGGCTGTTTATCCATAGTACGGATTTTTAATTTAAAAATGTTATTTATTGTTTCCTTATGTTTCCTTATGTTCTTGAACTTTCTAGATCTTTCTTTAATATGTAAATTATTTATTTCTCGAATATTCTGTTCGGGTATAAAAGCTGATACCCACTAGTTGTAGGCAACTTCTCGATCTTGTAAAGTTGCGAGTTGCTACTTAGCTTCAATAAATTCTTCTGTTACGTTAAACTGTGTGTTCATTTGAATCTTCGTGACAGTATATATTGGTCCGAGGTTCGATACCCGGACTGGGCATGGTTGACTCAGCCTTTTATCCCTTCAGTGGGTAGACAAATTGAGGATCAAGCATGCTTGAGACTTAACACTAAAGGTTCCGCGTAAGGTTGACCACCTAACCGGAACATATGCTTCGCACCCCAGGGCCTTTGGTCTCCGAAACGGAGGTTGGCACCTTAGACCCTGGCCCTCTAGGGGCTGTGGCACCGAGGAAAAAGAGAGAATTTATATATATTACAATTGTGTGTATGAATACAAATATATGTAAATTTAAATTGTACTGTTTCCTTCAATAGTCGGTGGAAGGTGATAAGTTTAAAAATATATTTTACTTGTGTTTATTGTAATCATACTGCTTTATTGCATTATCTAGAAGAAAATATTAATCATTCAGTTTAAAAAATGAGTCTTATCTAAAGAAAATATGTGTAATATGTTTGATATATTATTATTTTAATACTGAGGTTACATAAACCTTTTCAACTGATAAAGAAGTAAAAAAACCATTAAAATAAATATAAAATGTTTATGCATATCGCAAGAATAATTGCTGAAAGACTAGTTATGTAATATAAGTTTGAATAATTCTTTTGGGGCACGTCCGTAATAAAAAGCTACAAATTTAATCCATATTTGCGAAATATTTACAACTAGTTTGAAATAAATACAAACGTAATTGACTCTTTCAAATTCAAGATAAATGTCCACAATTCCATTATAATATTGTAATTATAAATTTTTTTTTACAAAATTATTCTTAATGGATGAATAGTAAAGAAAAGAAATTCTGAGTACCTTTGTATTAAGAATAGTATCATGTTCTCAAATATGTTGCAAAGAAAAAAGAAAGCTAAGGGAAATTTAATACTATACATACAAAAGACATATTATTTACAAGAAAATATAGAAAAAAAATTACAATGGAAACATTCGGATTTCGAATTCATAAACATAGTGTTCCTTTTCATGTATCTATAAATTATTTTATTCACACCTAATTTATATATTAATGTCGGAATTAATAAAATATTTAAATAACTACTGTACTTTAAATTGTTATACTTTTCAGTATGTAAAGAAAAATAAACGTATGCTAAAATAAAAACAAAGAAATAGTCATATTATATAATTCATATCATATGATATAATTCATATAGTTAATTCATTCATTCATATATAATCATATAATTCATAAACATAGTATTTCTTTTCATGTATCTGTAAATTCTTTTATTCACATGCAATTTATATATTGTCATAATTAATGAAATATTTAAATAAATACTGTACTTTTAATTTTTCTACTTTCCAGTATGTAAAGAAAAATAAACGTACACTATAATAAAAACAAAGAAAATACATAATCATATAATTCATATCATTCATATATTAAATTCATATCATATTATATAATTCATTCACTCATTCATATATAATCATATAATTCATAAACATAGTATTTCTTTTCATGTATCTGTAAATTCTTTTATTCATACGCAATTTATATATTAATGTCGGAACTAATAAAATATTTAAATAAATACTGTACTTTTGATTCTTTTAGTCTTCAATATGTGAAGAAAAATAAACATGTACTATAATAAAAACAAAGAAAAGAACTATAAGATAAACAATATGCAAATTAAATTATCAATGCCATGTCTTGGTACAGGATGATTTGAGGAAACAATTTAAAGTAATTTGTTCATGATATGTGAGAAGCAAATTACAGTTCTTGGTCAAAATCTCTTTTATAATGCTTAAAGTTGAGATCTCTTATCTCAACTGTACTCTCTGTTCACCCTACACCATAATAGTGAAAAATATGTCCATATTTCATAAAAGAACTGATGTATTTATTACTTACAAGTCGTCTGTCTAGATTACGGAGAGTAAATTTCGAAGTTAAATTACAGTACTTACACTGTAAACTAGCACTTTTTTCAAAATTTTAGGACAAAAAGGTGCACGTTATGCACGGAATTTACTTTACTGATTTCTGTAATCACCCGATATATGCATGTACAAAGATAAATATTTAAGTAATAAAATAAAAGTTAATATATTAATTTGATAGAACAAGTGCATCTATGCTTAGTTACTATTGCTCTTATTTTACCCCACATTGTTAGCAAAATTAATTATTATTAACTTTCATTACTGAATTTGTTGTACTAGTATTATTATAAACTAGCATATAGCCTGTCATATGACGGGATTGGTAGAATTTTTAATTTTCTAGAATTATAAAGTACCCTATGAGGTAGGTAGAAAAATGGTTTGTTTTTTGGTTGAGAATTATCTGGTATGTGATCAATAATATGTTTATCTTGCATCTCCTCTAAAGTCTCCCGATACTGTGAATGCAGTTTAGAATCACATTGAATTCCTTTAGTCAAATCGTGTGGTTATGTATAAAAAAACAAACACACAAACGAACAAACTTCTTAATTTTCAAAGATATATATTTCAAACGCTAGATATTTATTAGTCCGTGAAACAGACTCCTAGACATTTATGAAAAGAATTTGTTGTTAATACCGGTGATAAAAACTTCACTTCAACAAAAACTAATTAAATTTAAAATTACCACATATGTTGCTAATCTATTATTTAAGCCAACTATAAAAGAAAGTTATTTACGTATTATCTAAGTTAACTGATAAAACGTATGAAAATAATGTAGACGATATTTAAATAATTAAAATAAGAAATGATTAAATGAGATGGTTAAAGAAATGACGTCATAAAAAATGCTAGAAAAAATGATATTTTTACCTGTTTATTATGTGATAAATGGATAAATTTAATAGCCTGCTCTTAACCGGGGAAAATAGGAATTGAAATAATGACATTAAACGCTCGAAAAGGGGGGAAGGGGTGGATTTAGAACACTTTAAAGACTTGCTTTCAAATTTGCTAACCTTAACTCATCAACAATCAAATATGGATGCTCCTATCCATTTCAGGTTTAACCGCTTCATAAATTCAATGACAGACAGGCAGATAATTTAAGCTATTATTATATAGAGGATGCTGCAGTATATCTAGGGATCTTATACAGTGATGAAGAATAATTAAGATGTAATCTGTCTTATAACATCTTTTAACCCTTTCGCGGGCCGTGGGAAGATTAAAATATTTCAAAGACCAACCACAAGCAGACTTTTTCCTGAATTAAAATCTTTCAAAAGGCTACTTAAAAGCCTGGTTACACATCAGCACACACATTCTTCATTAGCAGCAGATTCAGTATAGGATTCCTCTTCTCATAGAAGAATACATGATATTTCTCGTTTAATAGAAAAACTTTTTATCCAATAAAAGGCCTTATCACAAGACAGTCAGAACTCAATGAAATTGGATAAAAAAATTTTGCTGTAACACATGAAATCTGCACATTCTTCACCAGCAAAAAAGAATCATAAACTAACGTGAACATGTTGACAAGTGATAAGACCTTAAGATTTACACGGGATTTTTATCATAATTTTATGGCTTGAAATATTTCCTAACATCAAAAATATTTTTGTATTATATTCTTCTAAGAATTTTTTTTTAATTCCAAAAGGTTAAAAATGATATTCTGCTCATTGTGTGCTAGTATCAAACTTGGGTACTTCAACAGTGGTCGAACGATGGCCGATTGGTTAGGGTACCGGAGTTCATGGTTTCGAATCCCACAGTGGCATGGATGTTCGTAGCCGTTCGAAATCGGCTTTAAGCTGTAGGTCTCGGTCTCATTAGCCCTCGTGTTGCAAAAAATAGACCGTAGTACTCTAAAAAAAGAAAACCAAACTTCAACAGTGAAATATAGCTTTCTACTTGTTCCATAAACATTCAATCGGCATTACCATATTAAACCGATTAAATATTTCAAAGACCAACAGCAAGCAGACTTTTTTGCATTAAAATCGTTTAAAAGGCTTCTTAAGGACTTGTTACACATTAACATGAACATGCTTAGCTAGCAGTAGATTCATTATAGTATTCCTTTTCTCATAGAAGAATACACTATATTTCTCGTGTAATAACTAAACTTTTTATCCAATTAAAGTCATTATCACAAGTCCGTCTGATTCAAATGAAATCGATTGAAAATTTTTTGCTGTAACACATGAAATCTGTACATTCTTCACCCACAAAGAGAATAGTAAACTTACGCGAACATGTTGACGAGTGATAAGACCTTTAGATTTACACTGGCTTTATATCATAATCATTAATATATCGAAAAATATTTTTGTATAACATCGAAAAATATTTTTGTATTATATTCTTCTGAGAATTTATTTGTCGAGTGTGCTTTTGGATTTAGAGTCTCATACCTATTCACGTTTCCTTTTGTACCATATTCTATCACTCATGTTTGAAATACGGACAGTAAAAACATATAGAAGAGGGGTTTCGAAAAAAAAAACATAAACATATTTATGAGTTTAGTGCCTTTGTCCAATCGGTTATCTCGGCGTTTACTGTATTTTTTTTCAGAATTAGAGAGTGATGTGGGGGAATATTTTCGTATAAAAGAAATAAATCGTTTCTTGCCCCTTTTTCAGATCCATTTTTGATCTGATTGCATATTGTAGTTGATTAAGGATCTCCATATAATATGTAAAGTAATTTCACTCCCATGTGAAATTCCAAGTTTAGAGGCAAAGCATCAAGGGTTGTTCGTCTGTCGGCACGCGTAATTTCTTGAACGCTCTCAATATTCTCATCTGTGGATGAATAGGAGAGGTACCCAGTCCAAATATCATCTTTGATGTTTGTGGAACCTTGACAAAAACACTTATGACAAACGTACACATCATTGTTTCATTGTATCGTTTCCATAATCTTCTTTAGCATCTCGAACGTTTCAGAAGGTGATTCCTCGAGGAAAAGCAGAATTTTATGTTTACAGGTTGCTCTTAAAATGACATTTCAACATCCGAAGAATGAAAATATTCGCTTTGTCAGAAATGATCTGCATTTAACACCGACACTACCTAAAATGAATTCCAAGGGGCTGTGACTTTATCCTATTAGCGCCCACCTCCAAGAGACATATTTTCCCTGCAACAAACATATGCATGAATGTGAGGAATTATTTTAAGAACGTTTTGAATCTACCTCGTATATAGATGAAATTGGGAATTTGAAAATTGAAAGAAAAAAGCATTTATAAAACATTTGATATAGAAATCATGCTAGTTTTTTATATAAAGTAAAATTTTCTAGAACCATTTTGACGATTGTTGATATTAAGTGATTTGTTGTTATTACTATATTATTACGTAATTACAAAAAAATTACTTTCATAAGAAATCTCACATTTCGCATCTTTGAGAATACGAACTTTGATTCATTGTATATTTTTATGATTACTCAATAATTTTTACTTATCAAATGGCTTTATGATGATTCATCTTCGTTTTCAATATACTATAGGAATGATACAAGATTTAACTTCGAGATAAATTAACCTTTACAAATATCTGTTTTAGAAAACTTTCTTTTTTGACTGGCTTTAGAAAACTTTCTTTTTTTAACTGGCTTTAGAAAACTTCTTTTTTAGATTGTTTATACCTTTAGACTGGCTTACACTGACTTTTTATCATAATCGTTAATATTTCCTAACATCAAACTATATTTTTGTATTATATTCTTCTGAGAATTTAATTCTCAAGCTTATTTTTGGATTTAGAGTCTCATCACTATTCACCTATCTTTTTGTACCATATTCTATCACTTTTGTTTGATATAAGTACAGTTAAAACATATAGAAGCGGTTTTTCGAAAAAAGCAACACAAACGATAATAAAAGTAGAAAGAAATCGTTAAAATTCTAATTTACGACTTTTTTTGCATACTTGATGGCAGCCATATTTCTTTTTTTCCTTCTTTAACGAGGCATTCTTATTTTACTTCATGAAATCTCAGAAGCTTATGTAAAGGGAAAGCTGGTAGGAAATGTCAAAAACTGAGGAATAAATTATGCATAACTTCCGTGTATTTGCTTTCATAAATAAACTTTTTTTATGTGCAATATTACGTCCCGTTATGGAAATTCATTATAAAAGTTATTCCAAAAGGACATTTATTGTAGCTCACTCTTGAAAACATGGATTATGAATCAAATTTGGTTTATTATCGATACGTCTGTATTCAAAATCTTGAACGATAAAGAACTTAGAATCGATTTGTTTTATTCGATTATACCTTAAAACGCATATGATTTTCTGTAATCGATTTATGCAGCATATTTAAATTTTTTCTAGATTTATCCGTTATGTACTCATTGTAGGGAATAGAATTGTTCTGTTGGAGAGAAAGTTATATTGACATTTAGCAATTAACAAAGCACTTAGAATTTTTTTAATGTAATTGCATAATTTTATAATTTGCCTTAAATGTAACAATGTGATAAATGAAACTGAATTTGAAATTGGAAGATTTTTTCTTATGCGAGTCATTAAACTTAATGGATATTAAAATATTTAATTGGATCAAGCATTTTTAAAAACATATATGTTTTAGTGAAATTTGAAATGATTAGAAAAGTTACGAACATCAAATAGTGGAAATCGATAAACAAGAGATCATGTTTTTGAACTTACGTATTAATTCTTTCTTTTTCTTTATAAATTTTCGTTTATGCTTTGATATTTTGTCTAATGGTAGATAATAGATAAAACTTCTTCCTCATATAATTAGTTTATCTACGTAACTATTATTAGATTATGTATTACATATATATAAAGTACCTTATTTATAGATTTTAATACTAATTTAATAACTTTTGTTCATAAAGTTCGTCGGGGTTTGCACGGTAATTCTGATTTTTCCCTCCAGACACGCTATAGACTTAATTCAGCCTCTCTCTGTACTACTTTAGCCAATAGTTAGCGCGTTCTCTTTAAACATAGGTATTTTTTATCACGTGATCCATTGTGCTTAGGGATTTTTCGTAGTCTTTATACCTGAGAAATCCCTCCTTGAAAAGCGTATGTGTGTGCAGGATCACATCATCTGTGCGCAGGGTGTTGTAAAAGTGCTTGTCTGTTGTATGGATTTTATGTATCTCACCAGAAATAAAACTTGTTGCGCTTTTAAATGAGTCTTGCCCATATTACACACACGCAAACACACACACACACACACACACACACACACACATATATATATATATATATATATATATATATATATATATGTATATATATATATATATATATTATATGTAATGTATGTGTGTGTGGGTATAACAAAATTTTTTAAAACTTTTTTTTTTTTTTTTTTTTACTTTTTTTTTTTTTTTTTACATCTTTAAAGAAAAATGTTATTCGAATCCTGTTATTCGGTTATTCTTTAAAATGCATCTGAGGTTTTGTAATCGATTTATGTGTATTTTAATTTTATGTATTTTTTATGTATTCATTTTATTCATTTTATTAAACACAAGTATTCATATTAAAGGGAGCAATTTATTCATATTCATAATTTAATCGATTAAAATTGAACTGCGTTATTCGGTTATTATTTACTACAGTACTATCCTAATTTTCGTCATCGATTTGACGATTTTTAAAAAAAAAAATTTTGGTATAATCCGTTATGCATCCGTGTTATTGAAAATAATTTTTTCTTTTAGAAGGAGAGACTTATTGCTATTCATCAATTAATAAATTATAATATATTTGTGTTATTTAATCGTTATTTATCGTAATCGATTTATGTCCTATTTTATATTTCCCGTGGTATAATCCATTATGTATTAAATTTATTAAAAAGAATTGATCTCAAAAGGGGATGTTATATTGATATTTATTAATTAAGTTTGGAGGAATATCAGTCAGAAAAAGCATCAAGCTCATAATAGGAGCTTCATTCCTGTCAAAAACCACTGTGTTTATTAATGGCGGATGGGTAACTTAATGTAGGTTCATGGTCACAATATTCTCCAAGCTCTAAGTCATACGTTTGGAGGCGAAGCCTGAGATAGCGTTTTTGGCTAGGTCCCGGCTTCCAAATTTTGAGGACCCAATTCATTTTATCCCGAAAACATTTGCCCTAAATGGAGTAATCGAATAGCCTCATGGGTGGCTTTAGAAACAAGTAAATACTTATAATGTATTATATAAATAATTGTATAATTCCGTGATTTTAATAATGTGTATGTTTGTATTAAGCAATACTTATACTCAAGAGCCAAAATATTACGACCACTTGTTAATAACGAGTTGGCCTAATTTTGGCACGCAACACAGCTTCAACCCGCCTTGGCATGGATGCCACAAGTCCTTGGTAGATGGCCGGAGACAGACTGTACCAGATGTTTAAGCAACGGTTACGCAAATCCGAGATATTGCAATTGGTGGTCTTTGAACTCTGAGCTGCCGTCCCATGACATCCCAAATATGTTCTAACGGATTGAGATCCTGTGAGATAGGTGGCCAGGACATTAACTGGAATTCAGCATCATGTTCCTGGACACGTACTTATTTAACCCATATGTAAAATAAAATCAATATTTATTAAAATCATGTTCTTAATACTAAATTTTAGATAAACATATATTTAAAGTGAAATATTTTACAACACGATTTTTAAATTAATAGATCGTTGTTCTTCATCAGGAATATAAAG
>CM063510.1:169525840-169601660 GCA_032207245.1 Pardosa pseudoannulata | reverse complement strand
TTGTCAAATTTTTTATGTGCAAGCAAAGGATCTAAAAATTTAGCAAGTCTCACATTAATATATAACTTTACAGTCAGGAAATCACTTAACATGAGATAGATATTGTAACGTCACTATCCTCAGGTCACTATATATATCGATATATATATATATATGTACAGCTCATAACAATAACAAGTTTTATTCTTCACTAAATAGAAGCCAATTATAAAGTTTCTGAACCGTATATAACATATAGGTGAGATGGTATATCTAAAAGTCCTATTAGGCGAAATAAAAAACATTCTGTTGTCAGATATATATACCGTATATATATACAATATTATTATACACAAAATAGAAAGGCTCTTAAACCAACCGCGACTAGTTATCTCCTTCGCTCGTCTTTTTTCCTCTTCCGTCTGCATTCTTAAAACTACGTGACGTCAAATTTCGTCTCTTATTGGCGTTTCCTTTGCGTCGCCGTCCTGATAGCCTCCGATTGATCCTTCTGTTGGCGTCTGACAGTCTGATATTTCAGCGTCGCTTCTGATTCTAATTTCAGATATATCAAGACGTGTCGAAGACTAAACCTTTGTAGTTTAGTGTCAAAAACCCAGAGAGAAATCACTATGGCCTAGGCTGCAACAAAATCTCTTTGTGAAGCTAATGGGGTGTAGCGACCACATCGTCTTACTGAAAGATGAGAATATTTGAAACAAAATTAAGTAACTCTCCAAAGTAGTAACTCCAGAAAAATAAAGATAATGAAACAGGTAAAACTGAGTAACATTCACTTTAACAGTTTTAAAAAAGAAAAATTTTAAAATTAGTAAGGCGGAGTTCCGTATGAATCTGATAGAACTGTAATTCTAATGTAGGAAATGTTGGAAACACTTCAACACCTTTACACAATCCAGGATGATACTGCATGGGTACAATCCTGGAACATCTGTAGGACGGAGCAAAACCCAAAGAAATTTTCGGTGATACTGCTCGAGCAAGACTAAAGCACACCACTGAACTTGTTCCGCTTTTGTGAAAAACTATCTGTTGAGGAGGCATAATCAGATAACAAAATCTTTTGTAAGCAGCACTTTTCCACCACTCAAGCAAACTGTTTGAGTATATTCAGATCCACCGATATCATTGAATCGAAATCTTTGCAATTATGTCCAGGTATGACGCAGCTGGAAAAGAAACCGGTATCAAACTGGCTTGACTACACGTGGGTCATTGCAGACTCACCCACGCCCATCTCTTATTGGGTGAAGCCCCATCCACTGTGTGCGTATTGCAAGATACCTTACACAGTCGCACATATTTTAACGCCCTGTGTTTGTTTTAGATCAATGTATATAAATTTTTTTGGAAAACCATCGCCGAATCTTTATTTAATCATCGGGGAAATTTCACATCCAAGCATGTCCCTCTTTCTTCGTCAAACTGGTTTTTACTTCAAAATCTGATTTTTTTTTTCTTCCAATTTTCTAATATTCAATATTTAATATTTCAATTTTTTTTCACTTATTTCTTGAATTTTTAATTTTTTAATAAAATTATTTAAATTCTTAATTCTTCACTTTATTTTCCATTCTTGTTTATTTGTACATTACTCAATTTTATACGTGTTTTGTGTTGAATGTTTATTTTTATTGTTACTTTAATCCGTTTTAGAACCTTTCATTTTATTTTTTCTCAAAATTTATTATATAAATTTCGTCTTTAGTTTATTTCCACATCTTGTTTGATGCAGTTTGACCCTAGAGAATTTAGCACCACTAAACTTCAATCAACCAACCAACAAACTGGCATGACACCCCACTGGTAAGATCTTGCAATGCTTTGAGAATTGACATCTCAGTGCTGAATTGAGTGAGATTGAATATAATACATTTTCATAGTTCAGGAAAAAGGTAAAACGGTATTCACTTCCACCGACAAGATTGCATCCAACTTTTTGTAATTATACAAGGTATGACGTAGTTGGCAGTGATAAAAAGTAGAAGGCTGTGTAATGGGTACAGTAATAATATCGCTTAGATTACTCAGTGTATTAGAATAGTGCATCGTAATCTCTCTACTGAATTGAGTGATATATAGTTGCTTTTATCGTATCCCATTTATACAAGAATATATTAAATACTTTGGTATGTATGAGATTAAAGATTTTTTTATGATACCTATTGATTAAATAGTTTTTCATTAACCAGCGAAAGCTGTTTACTTTCCTCTTATCTCCCAGAGAGCAACTAGGATTTTCGCCTAATTAAAAGATTTACTCGTTACTATATTTAACCATAATCAATTTCTTATCAAGAAAAATAAATGTTAAACTGAAAAATACTTTCCGATTCTCATTTTTCTTTTAATTTTTCCTTAACTTTTGTTTCGGTTTCTCTGTTTTATCGTAAAGAACTTCATTAGTACCGCAGAACCTAATTTAATTGAGAATTTCTTTTCAGAACGCGAATGGAGAGCAAAACGGATATTGTACTACTTACATTCAAGAGGAATTTAATTATCTAGAGAAACACTATCCGAAAATAAAAAGGTTAACAATATATAAAAAAACAGCTTTGTTTCCCATGCTTTTTTTTTTAAAGTATTTCTTTGCAGCTAAACTACTGATTTGATTCACTACCTAAACAATTCAAGTTGACGATAGTTATAGATTGAGAGACATAAATAGAAAATTAATTATCGCTATTTATGAAAATATTAAGCGAGACAAATCTAAAGAACAGAAAAATTTTTTATTGTCTTTAGCATGTGATAAGTATACATCTTTCACGACAAAGTTTTTCAAACGCTTTTCCTATTGTTATGATTTTTGCGTTGCAAAAATATTTCATGGAAGTGTAAATAAGGCGCTTTGTATAGTTTAATTTATCTCTGTCACATTTGAGTGCTGAAAAAACTTTGAACATAAATGAATGTTGTACAGAAAGTAATTTTTTAGGCTTGTATGGCTTATAGAAACAGTTAAATTTTACATTTCATTAGTATATTTTGTATTTTTTTATCCCTTCCTGAATAATGGAATGTATTTACTGTTGTTTAGGCATTACTTTAAAAATATAACAAAAATAATAATAATGAACTTATGCATGATATTTAGCTTTTTTACCTTGAGAATACATTTCGGTTTTTTTTTTTCTTTTAAACAACACTAAAATCCCCCGCAGAAATCATTTCGATTCCAAGAACTTGTAAATTAATTATAAAAACTCTAATATAAATTTATATAATGTTCATATTTTAATATACAATATAGCTACTTATCTTTTTTTGCAAGCGCAATACCTATCAATCTATCTATCAAACAATCTATCTATCTATCAACTATCTATATATATATATACTATAATATAATATATATACCATTCCTTCCAATGTTTATATTAATAAAGGTCATTAGCTAAAACGGAGTCATTTAATTGGGCCATGACTGTAACCACCCATCTTGATATATATATATATATATATATTTAGCCAATTTGCAATTCATCGTTTTTTAGTTTTGCTTGTTATTAATTGCAGTGAATCTAAATAATTATTTGATATTTTGATATATTGTACAAGTTATTAAAAACTTATATAACGAAAATAAAGTACTTGCCCTGTCATAAAAGCAATAGGTAATATATATATATATATATATATATAATAAAAAATAGAACCATAATCAGAACCTCTATGTAAGACCTCTATGTAATTGCTGCGTGGAGCGCATAATATGGTAATTTTAAATATCTGTCTTTACTATCTAATATTTAATATTCTATTATCTATCTATCTATATATCTATATATATATCTTCTAAATCTCTTTCCCAGCCTCTAAATGGTTTGGTCAACGAAAAACGTAAAATTAATAATTTCGGGGATTGAGAGCAAAAAACGCAGCTCACTTCTTTAATGCAGGCGCATGAATCTTTAATAACTCATTAGAAATTCACTTGACTTGTGAGTATTGAGAGAGAGCGTCTTGAAGAAAGGTTGTTGCATGAACCCTGGTTGGTTGCTCCTTTGTTAGAGTGTAGACGCTAGTCACGCTCCCCCCTGTTTGATGGTTGGGTGTTAAACTGTACAATATACATTAATAAAGACATTATAAATACATTTGGTTCGGGAAAAAGAAATCCATTATTTTTTCGGTAGATGGCTGTAATGGTCGGTATCTCGTAAAGTATCTATCCAACATTTTCAAATTTATGCTCGTTGTCAAGGTGACATTTTACACTAAAAACTTTTTACTGTTTTTTGTTTGGTCCATTCAGTTGTGAGTTACAGGGTGTTAAAACTGAAAGTCAACAAAGAGAAAATTCAGTATATTTTACAGTTTTTCTTTTATAAAGGCAAAAATTCAAGCCAGGCGGCTGAAATTGTGAATGGTGTTTATGTTGCCGGTACTGTAACTGCTAATTACGTGCAATTTTGGTTTCGTCGAAACCGTTCAGGCATTTTTAAAGTTAAAGATGTACCCCGCAAAGGCAAGGCCATCGTCGAAAATATCTAATAAAATCACAGAAATAGTAGAAGTTGACCGGCATGTTAGTAGTCTTATCATCGCTCAGAAGCTAAAGATTGGCCATAGAACAATTTAAAACCCTTTAAGCAAAGTTGCATTCAAAAAGAAGATCGATGTTTGATTGCCACACCAATTAACACCAAAAAACATGAGATATCAAATTTCCGTCTGAGAAGCCTTGGCCAAACGGAATGAAATCGACCCATTTGTTAACTGGATGGTGACTGGGAATAAGAAATGGGTCAAATACGATAATATTGTGTGAACACGTTCGTGGTCAAAACGGGGTGAAGCAGCTCAAACGGTGGTCAAACCAGGACTAACGGCGAGAAAGGTTCTACAGTGTATTTGGTGGGACTGGAAGGGAATCATCTATTATGAGTTGCTTCCGTATGGCCAAACCCTAAATTCATATCTCTACTGTCAACAACTGGACCGTTTGAAGCCAGCGATTGGCCAGAAACTGCCAGAATTGGCCAACAGAAGATGTGTTGTGTTCCATCAGGATAACGCCAGGCTATACACGTCTGTAATGACTCGCCAGAAACTCAAGGAGCTTGGTTGGGGAGTTTTAATGCATCCACTATTTAGTACCGACCTGGAACCAAGCGATTAACCCCTTTTTATCGCATTGCAAAACTTCCTGCGTGATAAGAAATTGGGATCAAGAGAAGATTATAAAAATCGATTACTAGAGTTTTTAGCTAATAAGGACCAAGACTTCTATGACAGAAGCATTATGAAGCTACCTTTAAAACGCCAACAAATTATACAACGAAAGGGTGCATATTTGATCCAAATCGGACAATCTGAAACATGTTAAATAAAGTCATTAATTTCACGCAAAAATAATCGATTTCTTTTTCCTCAACTTAATATTGGCTATGACCTTTCATATGGCTACAAAGCTGTCATATATATATATATATATATATATATATATATATATATATATATATGTGTGTGTGTTCCCAGGTGTGTCGTTTCCAACATGTGTTCGTGTTGTGGTGACTTAAAAATCTTTCAACCCATTTTCCAAAGCTGTCTCTGCAATAAATGCAAAGTTTCTGCCCAATCACCATATTTTGCAGCTGTTGTATGTGTATATACACACACACACACATATATATATATATACATATATATATATATATATATATATATATATATATATATATATATATATATGTGTCATTAAATTTTTATGTTATATATTATATATTATATATATATTTTTATCTGTCACTTTAATCTATCAAGAGATATTATTATTACATTTAATTTATATGTGTGTGTATGTGTATATATATGTGTGTGTATGTGTGGCAATGAGAGATATTTGTGAATCGGAAATTATATATATAAGAATTTTTTATAGGTTTATAAAGAAGTACGTGTGTGTCGAAAATGGGAAGCACTCGGATAGTCCAGTTTATTTTCTATGCATAAATCACCAAAATAGGCTTCGAATTTTGAAATGTGCGAGTAGGATATCAACTGGGAAATAAAGATTTAAATCAGTTTTGTGCGACTTCCCTCTCAATAACCCTGGACATTCGGGATAACAGGAAAATCAGACGAAGGAACCTACGGAAGTTGGTTGAGAAAAAGAGAGAATAGAAGGTTGCGTAGGCGATCTATTTCTGTCTATAAATTTGAGAAAAATAAAGTACAGTGAAAATAAATTGTGATTTCATGGAAATTTCTATCCAATCTGAACTTTGTTTATAAAAATACACACCAGACACAGGAGATTACAAAATAAATAGATGAATGTGGAAAAGTATTTTTAGACCGTAATCTTAAGTTCATTTTTGTCTCCTTTATGTTTTCATTACAAACCGTAATAATGAAATTTCTATCGTAGATAAGATGAATTTTTAATGTAGAATATGATACATCAGAACTTGTAATATTGTTGTTTATATATAACTTATTGTCATATAGATAGACGTAAAATAGGTACGAATAGCAGGAACAAAATATTCCTTTAATTCTAAAAACAGAACAGAAAATTGACTAACAGGTGGAATTACTTGTTGTTTTGTATCGTTGGTGAAAATTTCAAAACGCTATTCCAGTAACATGAAGAATGGTCTAGTAAATTTTAGGACTAAAATAATCATTAAATTAAACATTCCTAGACGCCAGTGCTAAGTTCTGGAGCAGAAGCTAGAAACATTACTGCTTCGGCACAGAAGTCTTCACAGAAAGTGACCTTATCGGCATTAATATCAATTTTTGATTGTTTATATTATAGAAGCTTAGACAAGAATACCAAGTATAGTAAAGGATGGTCTAGTAAGATTTAGAATGCAAAAAAACTTTAAAAAAGTTAGTAAATAATTAAAGATTTATTTACATTGGACTTGACTATCTAGATAGAGCAAAAGTCCAATACGGTGCTATATCTTAATCACCAATATTTAGTACCGAAAAGGAACCTAATTTTTAAATACATAAATTGACTGTAGCCTTTTGAACTTCCCTGAATTGAATTTTCCCCTCTTGAATATCAGCTAGGAAAATTTTTAGATATTTGAAATAAGGCTCTGTTTTTACTCTTTATCTGGACATATCTCATAGTTAACTTGTAAAGTTTATCTTTAATGTATTTTAACTTATTTAACTGCATTATAGGACCAAAAAGTATGACAAAGCGATGGTAGAGTGTTGCTTTCCGGTACCGAATCCTGCCGCTGGCATGCATATTCTTATCTTTTTGGAATCGGCTTTAAGCCGTAGGTCAACATTAGTCCTCGTGAGCAAAACAATAGACCGTAGCTCTGCAAACCAAACCAAACCTACCGAAATGTAAAAAAGTTAATAAAAATTTCGAATTTTTTTTAATGTTCTGTCATAGTTTTGATATACGTGAGAATATCGGCTGGAGAACGTGTGCATAATATACTCAATTTTCTTTTCGAGAATTTACAAATTGAGCAAAATACATTATGATCCTTAATAAAACTTCAGGTTTAAAACTTTTATAATAATTAAAGCACAAATTTTTAATGATCACAATAATTTTTACATTTGCAAAAATTAAATAATTATTAAATTCATAACCAATTCAATATAAATTTATATATAGTGTTATATCATCCGATAATTTTTCTTCTCCAATATAATATTACTTCATTATTTGTTGTAACAATGTAAGGAAAGCAGCATATATCTTACGCCTCCATTAAAACATTTCTTTTTATTGAAAGGAAAAATATGTATTAATTCTAACATTATTTATTGTATGGAAGCATGTATTAGATTATTATTAGTAGTATAGTTTTTTTCTTTGCCTCTGATTTTATTACAAAGTATCTTTATTCTAAAGGTAGAACATATTTCACAAAATAAATTTACAACTGAAAATTTACAATTAATTCATTTGTAATTTACATAATTTATTGTGTTCAGCATGTTTAAATTAAAATTTGACTTATTTTCATTTTGTTCTTGATTAGGAATACTAAAATATAAAAGAATTATCACAGGTAAAATATTTTTATTGGGTTCTGAAGAAACATTGTTTTATTTGTAATTATACCTTGAGTGTTCATTAATTATTTTTAGACTATTGATTTGTGAAATATTTTTGATATAATAAAAAAGTTAATCATATCTTTCATTTCAAAGAAAAATATAAGCTGCTTTATAAAATCAGCAGATTATTTATGAATTAATTTAGATAATTTAAGAATGCATGTTATAGGAAAAATTTTCTATGAAATAAAATCTTATTATTTATTTTAATTTACTACTTTTCAAAATTTTTCTTTAAAGATATAATTTATAATTCAAAGCCTCTGGTTTCTGAAATTAATATTTTCATGAAGAAAAGAGAATATGTAAAATCATAAGTGTATACTGATTTATTTATGAAAATGTAATAACTATGAAGACATTTAATAGCAATATTGATTTTAATATGATATTTGAACGCAAATCTACATTTTTGTGAAATTGTCAAGACTCAGAGTTCTAAAAGATTTTGAGTTTATGTAACTTATAAAACGGAAAAGCATGTGATCAATCAAATGAATTTAGGTAATAAAACTTTATGATATCCCTTTTTATATATTAAGAAATATTATTTTTAGAATAGATATAAATGGCATAATTAAATTTAGTAGTCAATATAGGAGAATGTAAAGGATATATTAAAGTTGATCTCAAACAATGCATATTTCTTTTAGCTGGAGGAGTAATAAAAGACCTCAATTGTTAAACAGATAATATATATATAATGTCCCTAGACTAAAAAGATGAGGTTAACTTCTATAGTAGTAGTTCTCAAACATTTTATACTGCAGTATCTCATGCGACAGGTGCATATAAAATTATTCTAATTTACTCGCCTTCACTGAAAACAACAGTTTAACACATTACATGCGGGAACGGGCGAATACCAACTTGGAGTGCCAATCCTTATCTGCGGGAGCGAGTAATCTCCGTTTTATGCAGAGTGTGGTTATCGGCGGGAAAGAGAGATCAACACTAATTTTTCTTGTTATTTTTCTTGGTATTCCCCTGGTACGCGCGTATTACCACATTCGCCAAGCCCGCATATAATGTGTTAAAAAAACAGTATATCTACAAAATACTGGTGTAGAGGTGAGACCGACAAAGCGTCTAAGCCAGCCTCACATATAAGTGGAGTACACCTGAGAAAATACAAAATTGAAAAAAAAAAACTAATTCCTCCTGCTGAATATTGTTTATATTGAATATAAATAAAGGTTTTAATAGGATATAAAATGCTATTTAGGCCATCATGGCAAAGGGACCACACGTGGTCGAAGATATGCTAAACATGGCGTCTTGGTGTAAAAAAGAAAAATGGTGAAAGATTTGATGAAGAAGAAATTAAGCTCCACACTCTTTCTTCCTTGCTCTCTATCTCTCACTCTCTCTGAGGGGCCCTCAGATCTCCCGAAAAAGTTTGTTGGGCAGCGTTGCCTTGGCCGAAGATGACTACTCCGCGGTAAGCAACCCCTCTTTACCAATGGGGGTCGAAGGAGGGTCACTTACTTCGCTTTCGCCTCTATTTCTGCTTCGCGCTGGTGTTGTTGAATTGTAACTCTTTATTACAACCGGTATATCTCCAAAACTCCGTAGCCTACGATTGCATGCTCAAATCTTTGAATTCTTGTATAATGATCAGTAATCCAAGCGTTACCATTATAATGTAAATTTGTCAGCATTTCAAAGAGCAATTCTTTTGCTATAGTTGATTACTGTGTTTTCCTGTACTTTTCACATTGTGCCATTGTAACTAACTGTAACTTATTAACACTGCACTATTGTGACTATTTTATGTATTCATCTCTCAAGACCAACAGTACCTTTTTAATTTTCTTTTCCTTTCAAGCTTTGTAGAAAGTCATATAATGGAACTTGTAATTCAAGCCTATTTTAACAAACCCAATGTTAAAAATGGGGTAAATATAAAAAAGACCAAAATTCCTACATATTAATACTCATCATCCTTCCAGGTGAGAGACTGTTACTCAATAAGGGACGGACTTTTGTGGAAGCTATCTCTCGTGTTCCTTATAATGGGCCTCTTTATTTGTTATAACTGTTTCTGTATAGAGTCATGCGTACATCTCTAGTACATGTGATTTTTCTTATTACTCTCTCCTTCTCACTTTTTTCGAAGGCCATTTTTGTGTCTTTTCTCTCCCAGGGTCTTCTACACACCTAAAACCTTTCTTTTATAGTAGATTGTCCCTGAGGTGCAGTTATTAATAGCCTTGAAAGAAGATTCAGATCATGAGTGTAATTATGACATTTTGTAGAACAGAAAGGTGACTAGTGCCCACCTCCATCGAAGAAATCACTATAGAGAACATGAACGTTTTCTTGAGGAAACACTTGAGTGAGATAAATTATAATGAGATAACCCAAATTGCAAATTATGTCATAGTTTGGGTTTGGGTTTGATATATATAAATATGAAAGTGGTAAACAACAAAATACATTTTTCGACACATGGTAAAACTGTTTGATATTGGGAGCACCACTCAGCGTAATCATCCCATTGTTTGATTTAGATTCTTTGATTTCTATTACGTACCAATGACTTATACCAGGCCTGCTCAGATAACACAAGAAATAAGACACCAGATACAAATGAACGAAGACTTACCCTTTATGCAGACTCTTTATTTTAGAATTCCATTTTTGATTAAGAACAATCTGGTGAGACAAATAAAACAAATTAAGTATCAATATGGAGTATCCGGGAGTGCTCCTCCATTTTTTTTATCTGCAAAAGGATAGCGTCATCAGATGCAAGGAGTTGCTCCAACAATTCCAAGCAGTATATGGATACTCCATGTTGAAACTTAATTTATTTGTGTCACCTGATTGTTCTTAATCAAAAATAGAATTCTAAAATAAAGAGTCAGTAAAAAGGATAAGTCTTCGTTCATTTGTATCGGGTGTCTTATTTCTTTTGTTATCTTAGCAGGCCTGGTATAAGTCATTGGTACGTAATAATTTCATATACAAAAGTAGAAAAAAAATGTTAGAAAATAAAAACTTCTAAACCATGCAAAACCTGAATTTTTAAATAAATGTCATATAAGTGATTCGCCCATTGCGACAAGAAGGCAAAGAATATTTTTAAATTTAAATTTATGTAGGTTATAGGCATTTAAAGATGATCTCTAAAAGAAATGTAACAACTTTCAAACTGGATATCTGAAAATTATAAACTGTAAGTCAACTGGCACACTAATGGAAAAAGGTATGTCCTACCTGATTTAGGCTGTTATAAATTTAACTATATATATATATATATATATATATATATATATATATATATATATTAATTTTTTACTGTTGTCAGTTTTTTTATAATAGTAATAAGGGATTAATTTTCTTTTAATTCTCTATGTAATTTATATTTTATATGAAATTATTTTTATGCTAGGTACATATTCTGAAATATTTAGGACAGTATCAATTTAAGTTTTTCAATACATATATGTCACGCATCAACATAATTATATTGTGTGATAATGTTCAGTAATGGAGAATGTAGAGCATATATTGAAGTTCACTTCAAACTGTAACCAATTCTGTTCGATAGAGACTTAAAAAATAGCCCTGAAACTGAAAGGTTAAAAATATATGTATCTATACTAGTCTAGGATAAGCTAATGATTTGTAGCTAAGAGGAGAAAATATATAATATCAATATAAGTACTTATTACAGTGGTAATTTAAGTTTCCGTATACTTCTATATCACGTATCAACATAATTACAGTGTGTGATATCTATTATTTTCATTCTGTCAAGCTGTGCTTTAATATACTTGGCAATGCAGGGCTACTGAAAGGAAAGCCCTCTGGGAAATAAAGATGCAGATCAGTCTTGTGCCTGCTGCTGTCGAAATTCGAAAGACCTGCGGATGCGGAAGAAGCAATCGTCCGATTCTGCACACAGATCCGCAGAAGTGCGGATGTGCCAGATCCTCCCCCGAGAGACGGTGCTAGGTGGAGCGAGAGACACGTGAGGAGAAAGTGTAAGGAACTCTCCGGGGAGGCCTGAGTACATATCGAGACACTTGTTTCGGTTTATGATTTGCCGGGAGATGAGCTGCTTGATTTAGGTCAAGAAGAAATGTAATTGCTTTGCAGTTAATTTTATTTCTCTGTCTCACTGTGTGTAAGAGAGACTAATTGGATATAGTAGAGGGTGGAGAGATTGCAAATAGATACTTTTTGGCTTGGGGACCCAGCAAAAAGATTTATTTTCTGAATGGTGCACTTCTTTTAAAGCACTTGACCATGACCTTAATAAACAACAACCATAGTAAGAGTTATTAAAGATTCGCAAAAACATTGGAACGTACTAGAGGCTCTACGACTCTTAAATTATTTAACACTTTGCGAACTATTCCTGAGTGTCACTCGGGTTCCCTTTTCCGTAAAAGTGATCTAAACTAAGCGAGTGACTGTCAGTCAGACAGTGTCTCCCTGTGTGTGTGTGAGGGAGAGAGAGAGAGAGAGAGAGAAAGAAAGAAAGAAAGAAAAAGTGAGAGAGGAAAGAAAGAGAGGGAGAGAAAAAGGTAAATAAAGAGAGGGAAATAGAGAAAGAAAGAAGAGAGGGGAAATGAAAGAAAAAGAGAGAGGGAAAGAGAAAAAGAAAGATTAGTGGGGGAATGAGAAAAAGAGAGAAGGAGTAAAGGAGGAAAGAAAGAGCGAAAGTGAGAGATGGAATGGGGTGGAAGGAGAGGAGGAAGGGGGAGAAGGAGAGAGGGGAAGGGGAGAAGAAGAAGGGGAGGGGAGTAAGGGAGAAAGAGCGGTAGGGAGATTAATTGGTTATAATGGACGGCGCAAAGAATGTTAACAAAATACTTTTTGGTTTAGAGGCCTAGCAAAAATCTTTGTTTACGGATTAGTGCATTTCTTATAAATAACTTGATAATGACATCAATACGTAATAACCACTGATTATCTGCAGATATAAGAGTTGCTCAACACTCGTAAAAATACTGGGCTTAAGGCATCCCCTATGCGTGTAAAATTATATAGCACTTTGAGGTTTGATCTTGAGTTCGACGACGTAAACTAAACTAATTGTATTTGTGATAAGTATTTTGGGTATTTTGACCATTTAAAAAAGCGCCAAATACGTGTTAAGCTGTAACTATTCAAATAAAGCACCTTCTCAATTTTGATCAACTTTAGGAAGCGGATATTTTGCACTACTCTTCAATGTTTACCACAATGTGAAAATATTCTCAAATCCAGAGATTTATTCTGTTCATACCACACGTTCACAGTAAACTCTTGATTGGGTACCATTTAGAATTACACCCTATAGATTCCGAGTCATATAAATATGTAAAAATATAGTTAGTGATTTATACTTATTTAACGCTTTGTCCTGTAAATCTCATGATGTACATATCTAATAATTTATACGATTAAGTATCTCGTGTGATACACAATGAACTGTATTTTAAGTAGAAAATAATTCGGTGTAGCATCTTAAATTTAGTTATCTTTCAATTCGATTATACAGTTGCAATTTTTATATTTAACTGTATAATCGTAACTGTATATACATCAGATATCCATTCTCTCATATAGAATCAGCCATTAGTTAAAAGAATTTTTAAAAAATATAAAGGTTAAAAGTTTTGAAGATTTCTTCATAGCTGAATCACAAGAGTAGATATTATAAAACTAAAATTATAAATAGAATAACTGTAATGTGTAAAACTGAAGTATTCTTCATTTATTATCTCCTCTTTCTGTAAAACTAATCTGTGGTATAATTTATCACCAAAAGCAGCAAAAAATGCGGTTAAAATAATTTTTTCTTCGCATTATTTATGGCCAAAGCCTGTTAACTTTAGATAATACGACAAAATTGCTGAAATTTTTCTTTTTCATAAATCTCATAAATTGACTTATTATGAACGGGAGTAATCCAGAACTTTTTAATTGCAGTTTCAGTTTTTTATTATTTCTGTCCTATTACTTTCAACTAAGTATCTTAACAAGATGCATGATAAATGTGTTTTCAGATGACTACTTGCATGGAAGAACAAGATTAAGGAATATAATTCACTGCATATTTTACTTGCTTAATTATCCTAAAGGTTGAAAAAAAAACCAAGTGTTGAAAGTAGTCATAATATACTGAAATCAATTTATAAATGTCCTCCTTATGATTAATATCAGAGTTCAGGAACAATAAAACACAATAATATAGATATTACACAAGTAATACAAATTTAAACTTTTGAAAGGGGCTCTCTGAAGAACTAATTCATCTGTGGAACATAGTCTGTCCCAGCCCGTATGAAAAGGTTAAATGTAATTGCTTTCAATCAAGGACTTATATATGGGGGGGGGGGCGACTCATGGGGTTTGCACCCTACCCGAAATAATTTGAATGTATGTATTACAATATTTTTTAAACTTATTAAAATTTGTGCGTTTATAGTTTTCACTGCAGGTATTGGATAATCGTTTTGAGCCATGAAAAGATTAAAAACATTATTTCTTAATAAAAGTGTTCGGTAAAGGTTGGCAAATTTAACTTATCTTTCGGTACTTATAGGCATAATTATAAATGAAAATTCAGATTTGACCAGCTGATCCGAAAAGCTAGAATTAAATAATTTACTATGATAAAATGATAGTTTATAAATAGCTGATTATTTCAAACTGTTTTCGAACTTTGTTGTTATATAATACAAGGTAATTGTGTAAAAGAAAAGGGCATGTCATACCTTCTTCAATATTTTTCTATTTTCCCAAATATTCATAACATTAGTTTAAATTCATCTAGTAACGAGATTAATAGACCACAAAATATATGCTACATTATTTACCAGTCAAATTTACTCCTCGTAAAAATTTGGAACTTAAAAGGCCCATTGTAGTTAGAAATATATTTTCAAAATATAATGGAATTACGTACAGCGTTACTGTTATATTTTATTATTTATTTAATTATGCATATAAAGCTGTGGATGTATGCATAACATAAATGTATGTATTGATGTATTTTCGGTGTGTAAAGAATTTGTTTTATGAAATTGAAAAATCACTGTACTTTTGATTAAGGGTGAGGATCCCCTTAAAAAAATTCTAGCTATGTCATTTAACCCAATTTTAATTTTTACAGTTAACATGTTATTAAAATATAATCAGTAGTAAAATTATGAATAGATAATTTATTTTCGTTTTTAACTCATTGATGCACACACAAAAACATATATCAAGTTGCTCTATCCAGATCTCATGAATATAATTCTGTTTTTTAAAGTTTTAATGAATATATAGAAATCTAAGTAGGAATTCTGTCTTGTTCTGAATAATAAAGGCTATAAAAATCGTGCTGTGTATCTTTCTTAGAAATAGCCTCTTATTTTTTAAATTACTCAAGATCGAAAAACTAAATTAAATTTTTATTATTTTTATCACT
This sequence comes from Pardosa pseudoannulata, assembly GCA_032207245.1. NCBI lineage: Eukaryota > Metazoa > Arthropoda > Arachnida > Araneae > Lycosidae > Pardosa > Pardosa pseudoannulata. Next base: position 169,586,191 of record CM063510.1, on the reverse strand, counting down.
TTTTTATTTCTTAAGGTGGGTATCTGCCTCTCGTATAAGAATCTCTTTGCTCAATGTTAACAAATAGGCAAAGAATATTACTTCTAACCGGTTCACATTACAAAAATTATTTTAATAATTTTTTAATATACGCTACATTAAATTTTTCTTTAAATAGATTGCATATTGCTGTCAAAACAGTAGGGAGCAACTAGATGTTTTCAACCGTGTAGGGCTATTTATTTTTGAGCTATGCAAAATACATAAGTACATTTATACGTACAGATTTTAAATCGGAATTGGTCCAAAACGGTCGGATGGTCAAAATGAATATTTAAAGTTTTGAAATCAAAGTTTTCTTGTACGTACGTATAGACGAAGACTGATAATTGACAAAATTGATTCAGGAATGGTTAAAATTAATAATTTTGTTGAAATGTGAACAATGAAATTTTTCGTGATTGAAATAATTCCTTTACTCCATACAAGGGAAATAAAAGAAAAACTTACATGTTGCCATATGCAGGGTGTTCATATTTAAACTTTAATACTTAAAAGTTATCTGGAGTCGAAACTTATGTTCAGAAAGTAATGAAATTGAAGCACGCTAGTTTGAACACTCATAAAAATTGAGGAAAATAATGGGTTAAATTTAGATATACATATTAAAGTAAATACCAGTTGTAAAACAAGCTTAATATTTTAATAAGAATAGTTACAAGTTGCTACACACATTATGAGAGCAGATTATGAGAGCACACATTATGAGAGCAGACATTATGAGAGCGAATTATGAGAGCTGAGAGAACCGCAGAACAGCTGTACACGCTAGTTTAATATAGTTGTTTATGGATGATAAGGACAATAATCCAGATGTTTGCCTTTTTAGTTTATCGCCAAGTGGCGGCACGAAACAGGACAGGGAAAGTCTTTAGTACTAATTTGGTTCTGAGATACCTCTGAAAAAGGTTGTGTAGAACATAATGTTATGATGGAAATTTGTTTGAGCGAATAAAAATTAGTTCAATATTTCACCACCAGAGAGCATTGTTTATGAATTACACATTTAGTTATACTCTAATTAACAATGTAGACATCCCATTAGTGCCTTTCGTGTACATTTTTTATGCAAGATGGAGCTCTTCACACATTTGCCTTCCTGTAAAGAACATTCTCAAAAATGACTTTACAAAAGAACGTGTCATCAGCTGCTACTTTCCTAGTGTGAGGCTACCCAATCAAAAGACCATAATCTGTGCAACTTTTGATTTTGAGAGCATTTGAAACATTTAGTCATTCTTGATAAACTAAGACCTATATCTGATCTGAAAGACAGCATTTCCTCTGACACATTGCTGTTAACTGTTGAACATATGCTATTTTACGATTTCAAATGATAGCTAAAAATTACGATCATTTTGTTGAGCATATATGGTTGTAATAATTGTCTGTTCACTAGAGTTAATGTTGGCTAAATGTACAATTCATTCACCCCCGTCTGGTGGTGAATTTTTCAACTATTTTTTATTATTTATTATTATATTTGCTCAAATAAATTTTCGTTTTTTATTATGCTTTATACAGCATTTCATACCTTTCTGAACAATATTTTTGGTTGTAGATAATTTTAAAGTAGAGAAGTCTAATTATAAAATCCTGTATGTATAAATAAATATATATGGTGTGAAAAGCCCACTTTCTTACATTCTAAATAATGATTATCTGTCAATTTATAGCCACGCATTTGTTTGACAATTATTTTAAAGTTATTTTATTTTTCTATAAAACTTTAAATGATTATAAAACTATTTTATTTTCTAAATACCATTTTTCTTCAGCGAAAGTTTATAAGAAAGCTTGTGATTATTGATTTTTACATTTTTAATCAAAATTTTTACTGACATGTCAGTTTATGAAAGTTTGGAAATTTCTGAAGATTATAATAGTTCTATAAAACTTTTGTTTTAGAGACTCCCTTACGGATATTATTCAAATTTATTTATTAAAAAAATTGTACTTTCCATTAAGAAAAGAATTTTTGATTACAATATATTTTTAGTAGAATGAAACACACCAAAAAATTTATATTTTAGTAAGAATATAGAAGGCTGTAAAGATGCTTTAGGAATAAAGTTTTCCACAGAATATTAAATAAGTAGTTTAAACTGATTACTAAGTTAAAACTGTCTCAATTTTAAGAGGATGATCATTCAAATTGAATTTTAAGCATCTAAATTTATCCTTAGATCCACTGTTTAAATCCGTTTTCTAAATACTTGAGAATGAATATATTATACCTATATGCAAATTAGACTAAAATTCATAAATGCCTCACCAGTAGATTTTGTTAGGAATCAGTCCAGAACATAATATTTTCAGATATCACCAACATAGATCACTTTGCAATTTTAAAGAAATAAAACGGTTCCTTGTTTGTACAGAAAACACTTTTCATACCTTCCTGAATTATGTATAGATTTAATGTGTTGCCTGTATCCGAACTGTTCAAATTGTCTGTTTTTTACCATTAAAAACACTTTACATTATATTTTTATATACATATGTGCGTGTGTGTGTGTACGATCACGTATGTATGGAAATATAAATGTATAATTTATATTGCCGCATAAAGAAGCTTAGCCAACGAGCTAAGTGGCCGAATGGTCAAAGCACGCGATCCAGACCCGAAGATTGTGGGTTCGATCCTTGCCGTGGCTGTTTATCCATAGTACGGATTTTTAATTTAAAAATGTTATTTATTGTTTCCTTATGTTTCCTTATGTTCTTGAACTTTCTAGATCTTTCTTTAATATGTAAATTATTTATTTCTCGAATATTCTGTTCGGGTATAAAAGCTGATACCCACTAGTTGTAGGCAACTTCTCGATCTTGTAAAGTTGCGAGTTGCTACTTAGCTTCAATAAATTCTTCTGTTACGTTAAACTGTGTGTTCATTCGAATCTTCGTGACAAATTTGGTGGAGGCGCCGGGTAACGATTTCGCCATTGTGGATAATTCTGACAGTGTTCGCAGAAGTCTCCGTTTAAGAGGATTACCTCCGGAATTTGGCCTTTACAACCCAGAAAAAAGAAAGAAGCAGATAATGCCCGAGGATACAAAGCCTGTCGTGGTAACTCCTACCTACTCGCCCCTAAGAAACCCTTCAATCCTTCCGTGGGGAGCCTGGAGATGACCCTAGGAAATGGCTTGCAGAATACGATCGAGTGGCCAAGTTCAACAAATGGGATGAAATGATGTGTCTTGCAAACGTCTATTTTTTCCTAGACGGTACGGCGAAACAGTGGTTCATAAATAATGAAGATACCTTGGACTCCTGGGACGCATTCAAGAGGGGTTTAAATGAACTTTTGGGCGATCGCTTCAAGTACACAAAAAAGGCCGAAGAACAACTAAAATGTAGAGCTCAAAGGGCAGGAGAGAGTACTCAGTCCTACATTCAGAGTGTATTAGGGCTTTGTCAAGAAGTCAATCCTTCAATGTCCGACGACGAGAAAGTATCTCATTTAATGAAAGGGGTTGCTGAAGATACGTACCAAGTGCTCCTAATGAAAGAAGTGAAGACTACGGCTGATTTCATCAAGTGGTGCAACTACATTGAAGACATGAGGCAAAAAAGAATTGGCCGAAGATTTGAGAGACTACCAAACGTCGTACCAGTTGCAGCCATGGAGGACGAGACCGATTTAGTGTCTCTTATCCGCAGAATTGTACGCGAAGAAATTAATCGAGTAGTAAATCAAGTCGACGAGTTTCCGGACCCCTATTCCCAGCCGCTACAGACCGTCATCCAAGACGAAGTCGAAAGAGCTTTGGCGCCAGTGGTCGCAAAGTCTGCAGACGCCCAACGACGTCCCACATATGCAGCCGCTGTAACGAGGAAAGCTAGAAGTTCTGTCCAGAGATCAGCACCACAGCCTAGGAAAACGGACCTATGGAGAACGACCGACAACAGACCAGTTTGTTTCCACTGTGGACGCCCTGGACACGTCGTACGTTATTGCCGTGAGAGGAAGGCCGTTTTTGACGATTATCGAGCTCGCCGACAGAACTTCGATGACACTGACGATGAGTTTCGCCGACCAAGCCCCGAACGCCGTTCTTTTCCTAGTCCAACTAGAGGCCGATCACCAACCCGTCGTTCCCGATCGCCGTCGCCATATCGTCGATCAGGTCAATCTCCAAGCCGCCGAAACGAGGAAAACTAAGTACAGAGCGACCTTTCGAGGAGGTGAGGCCGCATGTAATGAAAATCCTCCATCGGCCGCAAGGATGACGGGTAACCACCTCGATGTTCTAGTAAATAATCAGCCGATCCGTGCTCTAGTAGATTCTGGAGCCTCGTTTTCTGTCGTCTCCGATAAGTTTCGTCGATCCTTAAAGAAAGTTATGTTCGCTGACGCCAAGAACACTATGCTGAAAGTCGCTAATGGCAATTTTGTTAGGCCACTGGGAAAATGTGTTCTGCGTGTCGTTATAAATAGACGAGAGCTGCCTGTTGAATTCATCGTCCTACAGCATTGTAGTCACGACGTAATCCTCGGATGGGACTTTTTGGAAGCTTCTCAAGCTGTGATAGACTGTGGCAGAAGTGAACTGTTGTTAGAAGATACTGGCCAAGAAACCAAAGCACTAGACGCTTGGAAGGTGTATGCCACGAAGGACTACAAGCTTAAGCCACGATCATTGACAAGAATAGCAGTATCAGGTTTAGATGTCGGAAGAAACATAAGCGTAATCGTGGAGGGCAATAGACACTTGCTGCTCGAAAGAAACCTTGCTACACCATCTATGGTATCCTTATACCATAATGGACGAAGTGAAATTTGGATTGCCAACATGCAAGCCAAAGATCAAGTCATTCCTAAAGGAATGTACGTAGGCGAAGCTGAGCTCCTGGATGAAGGGCAGATATGCGAGATTGCGGAAACAACAAAAAGTACAAGTACTCTGCAGGAGCCGACGAATTCCAATACAGATTATACAATGATGATATCCCCTGAGTTGAGCAGCAAAAGAAAACGCAAATTAGTCGAGCTCTTACAAACCTTTTCGGAAATTTTTACAAAAGCCAACAAGTCGACAGCCGCAAAGACAAATGTGAAACACAGGATCAATACGGGTGACCATGCTCCAATCTACCAAAGGGCTTACCGAGTTTCACCGACTGAAAGACGCATAATTCGCGAAGAAGTTCAGAAAATGCTTGATCAAGGTATTGTCCAGCCATCTGAGAGTCCGTGGTCATCTCCCGTCGTACTCATAAGGAAAAAGGATGGAAGCTGGCGTTTTTGCGTGGACTATCGCAAACTGAATAGAATCACGAAGAAAGATGTTTATCCTCTGCCCCGTATTGACGATACTCTAGACTGTTTAAAAGGCGCAAAGTTCTTTTCTTCCATGGATCTCCGATCTGGTTACTGGCAGATAGAAGTGGATGAAGCGGATCGTGAAAAGACTGCCTTTATTACTCCAGAAGGTTTATACGAATTTAAAGTCATGCCGTTTGGACTTTGCAATGCACCGGCGACTTTTGAAAGAATGATGGATAATTTGCTACGCCATCTTAAATGGACTATGTGCCTATGTTACTTGGACGACATAGTAGTTTTCTCAGAAAGTTACGAAGATCACCTTATCCGATTAAGGACAGTCCTGAAATGCATTCAACAAGCTGGACTCATGCTTAACCCCAAGAAGTGCCTTTTTGCTGCTCAAGAAGTAAAAATACTAGGCCATCTCGTATCCAGTAGCGGTGTCCGTCCAGATCCTGACAAAGTGAGAGCAGTGACCAATTTTCCTACTCCGCAGAACTTACATGACGTACGAAGCTTTCTTGGGCTTTGCTCCTACTTCAGAAGGTTTATTAGAGGCTTTTGCTATCTCGCCGAGCCCCTGCAGATGCTGTTGAAAGGCGATGCGAAATTTCATTGGGGTCCTGAAGAGGTAGAGGCTTTTGACAACCTTAAGAAGGCGCTTACATCTGATCCAGTATTGGGGATATTCGACGAAAGATGCCCTACAGAAATTCATACAGACGCCAGCGGATATGGTATTGGAGCAGTTCTGGTTCAAATTCAGAATGACGTGGAAAAAGTCATAGGGTACGCCTCTAGGACCCTGACAAAGGCCGAAAAAAATTATTCTACTACAGAACGAGAATGCCTTGCCGTCGTATGGGCTATCAATAAATTCCGGCCATACCTGTTTGGAAGACATTTTACCGTCGTGACAGATCACCATTCATTGTGCTGGCTTATGACCCTAAAGGATCCCTCAGGCAGACTGGCAAGGTGGGCTCTTCGACTCCAAGAACATAATTTTTCAGTAAAATACAAATCCGGTAGGAAGCATAACGATGCCGACGCTCTCTCGAGGAATCCAGTAGACGAAGAGACTGAGACGCGAGATCAATTTTTAGCTGTAACCACGAGTATAGACCTCGCTGTCGAGCAGAAGAAAGATCCAGACATAGCAAAAATGATCCTTCCGAAGATCGGCTCATCCACCGAAAATAAATTTGAGTTAATTGACGGAGTCCTGTGCAGAAAGAATTTTGATCCAGATGGAAAGACATGGTTGCCCGTCATTCCCAAACATCTGCGAGCAGACATACTGAAGCATTTTCACGACGCACCTACCGCAGGGCATCTTGGCTTTGCGAAAACGTACGACAGGATCCGTAAAAGATTTTATTGGCCGGGGATGTACCGAAATGTTGTTAGATATGTCATGCACTGCCGAGAATGCCAAAGGAAAAAATCAGTTCCTCAAGTACCACCTGGACGCTTGGTTTCTATCCCTCCTGCTGTCGCACCTTTTCATCGAATTGGGATAGATCTGCTTGGGAGATTTCCTAAATCTGCCCATGGTAATAAATGGATCGCAGTTTGCACCGATTATTGTACACGCTATGCAATAACTAAAGCTTTACCAACTGCTGAAGCCGAAGAAGTAGCCAAGTTCCTGCTCGAAGAGATTCTTCTAAAACATGGAGCTCCTCGAGTCATTATTACAGATCGTGGTGCTGTTTTTCAATCCAGACTTGTTTCCGCTCTCGTCGAATTGTGTAATATCGATCATCGCATGACGACGGCCTATCATCCCCAGACAAATGGTTTGACGGAGCGCCTTAACAAAACTGTAGCCGATATGCTGTCCATGTATGTTAACACCGAACAGAAAAACTGGGACGAAATTCTACCATTTGTGACGTTCGCCTATAACACTGCTAAGCAGGAGACAACAGGATTCACCCCGTTCTACCTAGTTCATGGACGTGAAGCCGAAACGACTCTGGACACGATGTTTCCATTCTGCCCTGATGATGCAACTAACGATTACATAGCCAAGACCATTTCCAGAGCAGAAGAGTCGAGACAGTTAGCTAGAACTCATACTCTGAGAGCGCAAGATAAAGACCGTCGACGTTATGACTCGAAGCACCGAATGGTGTTTTATAGTCCTGGAGACCTCGTATGGGTTTATACCCCGGTCCGAAAGGTCGGTCTTTCAGAGAAGCTCTTAAGGAGGTATTTTGGTCCCTATCAAGTGTTGCGCCGTTTATCCGACGTTACCTATGAAGTGCAAGATTTCGATCCTGCCTCCCGAAAAAGAAAACCAAAAGACGTTGTCCATGTTTTACGTATGAAGCCATACCATGATCCGACGAAGCAGACCGAAAGTGAAGATGGACGAAATCCAGGTGTCGTTCTTCCGGAAGAGAAGTCAAAAGAAATTTACAAGGGACCTTTGACACGCTCCAGATCTAAATAGCAGCGAGACGCTGTCTTTTTGAGAAAGGGGCAATGCCGCATAAAGAAGCTTAGCCAACGAGCTAAGTGGCCGAATGGTCAAAGCACGCGATCCAGACCCGAAGATTGTGGGTTCGATCCTTGCCGTGGCTGTTTATCCATAGTACGGATTTTTAATTTAAAAATGTTATTTATTGTTTCCTTATGTTTCCTTATGTTCTTGAACTTTCTAGATCTTTCTTTAATATGTAAATTATTTATTTCTCGAATATTCTGTTCGGGTATAAAAGCTGATACCCACTAGTTGTAGGCAACTTCTCGATCTTGTAAAGTTGCGAGTTGCTACTTAGCTTCAATAAATTCTTCTGTTACGTTAAACTGTGTGTTCATTCGAATCTTCGTGACAATATATATTGGTCCGAGGTTCGATACCCGGACTGGGCATGGTTGACTCAGCCTTTTATCCCTTCAGTGGGTAGACAAATTGAGGATCAAGCATGCTTGAGACTTAACACTAAAGGTTCCGCGTAAGGTTGACCACCTAACCGGAACATATGCTTCGCACCCCAGGGCCTTTGGTCTCGGAAACGGAGGTTGGCACCTTAGACCCTGGCCCTCTAGGGGCTGTGGCACCGAGGAAAAAGAGAGAATTTATATATATTACAATTGTGTGTATGAATACAAATATATGTAAATTTAAATTGTACTGTTTCCTTCAATAGTCGGTGGAAGGTGATAAGTTTAAAATATATTTTACTTGTGTTTATTGTAATCATACTGCTTTATGCATTATCTAGCATTTATCATTCAGAAAAAATGAGTCTTATCTAAAGAAATATGTGTAATATGTTTGATAGTTATAAAAATGAGGTCTTATGATAAAGAAGTTTAAAATTATAAAATGTGTTATATCGTAATTTAAAGATAGTTATGTAATATAAGTTTGAATAACTTTTATGTAATAAAAATACAAATTTATTCCATAAATATAAAATAGTAAATAAATACAAACGTAATTGACTATAAATTCAAGATAAATGACAGTTATTATAATATTGTAATTATAATTTTTTTTACAAAATTATTCTTAATATGAATAGTAAAGAAAGAATTCTATTTGTATTAAGAATGTATATGTTCTCAAATATGTTAAAATAAGAAAGCTAATGAAATTTAATTCTATGCATACAGAGTCATATTATTTACAAGAGAATTGAAAAAAAAATACAATTAATTCGGATTTCGAATTCATAAAATAGTTTTCCTTTATAATGTATCTATAAATTATTTTATTACACCTAATTATATTAATGAATTATATATTTAAATAAATACTGTACTTAAATTGTTATAATTTTCAGTATGTAAAAGAAAATAAGATGCTAAAATAAAAACAAAGAAAAAATAGTCATATTATTATTCAGAGAATATGAAAATTCATATAGAATTCACATTCATATAATTATAATTCATAAACATAGTATTTCTTTTCATGTATCTGTAAATTCTTTTATTCACACCTAATTTATATAATGTCATAATTAATAAATATTTAAATAACTACTGTACTTTAAATTTTTTATACTTTTCAGTATGTAAAGAAAAATAAACGTATGCTAAAATAAAAACAAAGAAAATACAATATAATTCATATCATATTATATAATTCATATAATTCATTCATTCATATATAATCATATAATTCATAAACATAGTATTTCTTTTCATGTATCTGTAAATTCTTTTATTCACATGCAATTTATATATTGTCATAATTAATGAAATATTTAAATAAATACTGTACTTTTAATTTTTCTACTTTCCAGTATGTAAAGAAAAATAAACGTACACTATAATAAAAACAAAGAAAATACATAAATAAACATATCAATATTAAATTTATCATATTATATTTACATATTAAAACATTTTAATATAATTTGTTCATGTAAACATAGTTCTTGGTCATTCTTTTTAATGTATTGAATTTTATTCATGTATCTTTATAACTAATAAAAATATTATATTATAAAAGAACTGTACTTTTGATTCTTTTAGTCTTCAATATGTGAAAAAAATAAACATCCTGTACAAGAAAAGATTGATAACAATATGCATATTAAATTATCAATGCCATGTCTTGGTATTAAAGTACAATTTAAAGTAATTTGTTCACATATGTGAGACAAAAGAATCAAATTACAGTATTTATTTCAAATGCTTAGTTGCTTAATATTAAATTGGTATGAATCTCTGTTCATACACCATAAAAGAATATATGTATAATTATAAGATTATAGAAAGTGAATGAATTATTTATTTATAAAGTCGTCTGTCTAGATTACGGAGAGTAAATTTCGAAGTTAAATTACAGTACTTACACTGTAAACTAGCACTTTTTTCAAAATTTTAGGACAAAAAGGTGCACGTTATGCACGGAATTTACTTTACTGATTTCTGTAATCACCCGATATATGCATGTACAAAGATAAATATTTAAGTAATAAAATAAAAGTTAATATATTAATTTGATAGAACAACTGTGCATCTATGCTTAGTTACTATTGCTCTTATTTTACCCCACATTGTTAGCAAAATTAATTATTATTAACTTTCATTACTGAATTTGTTGTACTAGTATTATTATAAACTAGCATATAGCCTGTCATATGACGGGATTGGTAGAATTTTTAATTTTCTAGAATTATAAAGTACCCTATGAGGTAGGTAGAAAAATGGTTTGTTTTTTGGTTGAGAATTATCTGGTATGTGATCAATAATATGTTTATCTTGCATCTCCTCTAAAGTCTCCCGATACTGTGAATGCAGTTTAGAATCACATTGAATTCCTTTAGTCAAATCGTGTGGTTATGTATAAAAAAACAAACACACAAACGAACAAACTTCTTAATTTTCAAAGATATATATTTCAAACGCTAGATATTTATTAGTCCGTGAAACAGACTCCTAGACATTTATGAAAAGAATTTGTTGTTAATACCGGTGATAAAAACTTCACTTCAACAAAAACTAATTAAATTTAAAATTACCACATATGTTGCTAATCTATTATTTAAGCCAACTATAAAAGAAAGTTATTTACGTATTATCTAAGTTAACTGATAAAACGTATGAAAATAATGTAGACGATATTTAAATAATTAAAATAAGAAATGATTAAATGAGATGGTTAAAGAAATGACGTCATAAAAAATGCTAGAAAAAATGATATTTTTACCTGTTTATTATGTGATAAATGGATAAATTTAATAGCCTGCTCTTAACCGGGGAAAATAGGAATTGAAATAATGACATTAAACGCTCGAAAAAGGGGGGAAGGGGTGGATTTAGAACACTTTAAAGACTTGCTTTCAATTTTGCTAACCTTAACTCATCAACAATCAAATATGGATGCTCCTATCCATTTCAGGTTTAACCGCTTCATAAATTCAATGACAGACAGGCAGATAATTTAAGCTATTATTATATAGAGGATGCTGCAGTATATCTAGGGATCTTATACAGTGATGAAGAATAATTAAGATGTAATCTGTCTTATAACATCTTTTAACCCTTTCGCGGGCCGTGGGAAGATTAAAATATTTCAAAGACCAACCACAAGCAGACTTTTTCCTGAATTAAAATCGTTCAAAAGGCTACTTAAAAGCCTGGTCACACATCAGCACACACATTCTTCATTAGCAGCAGATTCAGTATAGGATTCCTCTTCTCATAGAAGAATACATGATATTTCTCGTTTAATAGAAAAACTTTTTATCCAATAAAAGGCCTTATCACAAGACAGTCAGAACTCAATGAAATTGGATAAAAAAATTTTGCTGTAACACATGAAATCTGCACATTCTTCACCAGCAAAAAAGAATCATAAACTAACGTGAACATGTTGACAAGTGATAAGACCTTAAGATTTACACGGGATTTTTATCATAATTTTATGGCTTTAAATATTTCCTAACATCAAAAATATTTTTGTATTATATTCTTCTAAGAATTTTTTTTTTAATTCCAAAAGGTTAAAAATGATATTCTGCTCATTGTGTGCTAGTATCAAACTTGGGTACTTCAACAGTGGTCGAACGATGGCCGATTGGTTAGGGTACCGGAGTTCATGGTTTCGAATCCCACAGTGGCATGGATGTTCGTAGCCGTTCGAAATCGGCTTTAAGCTGTAGGTCTCGGTCTCATTAGCCCTCGTGTTGCAAAAAATAGACCGTAGTACTCTAAAAAAAGAAAACCAAACTTCAACAGTTAAATATAGCTTTCTACTTGTTCCATAAACATTCAATCGGCATTACCATATTAAACCGATTAAATATTTCAAAGACCAACAGCAAGCAGACATTTTTTGCATTAAAATCGTTTAAAAGGCTTCTTAAGGACTTGTTACACATTAACATGAACATGCTTAGCTAGCAGTAGATTCATTATAGTATTCCTTTTCTCATAGAAGAATACACTATATTTCTCGTGTAATAACTAAACTTTTTATCCAATTAAAGTCATTATCACAAGTCCGTCTGATTCAAATGAAATCGATTGAAAATTTTTTGCTGTAACACATGAAATCTGTACATTCTTCACCCACAAAGAGAATAGTAAACTTACGCGAACATGTTGACGAGTGATAAGACCTTTAGATTTACACTGGCTTTATATCATAATCATTAATATATCGAAAAATATTTTTGTATAACATCGAAAAATATTTTTGTATTATATTCTTCTGAGAATTTATTTGTCGAGTGTGCTTTTGGATTTAGAGTCTCATACCTATTCACGTTTCCTTTTGTACCATATTCTATCACTCATGTTTGAAATACGGACAGTAAAAACATATAGAAGAGGGGTTTCGAAAAAAAAAACATAAACATATTTATGAGTTTAGTGCCTTTGTCCAATCGGTTATCTCGGCGTTTACTGTATTTTTTTTCAGAATTAGAGAGTGATGTGGGGGAATATTTTCGTATAAAAGAAATAAATCGTTTCTTGCCCCTTTTTCAGATCCATTTTTGATCTGATTGCATATTGTAGTTGATTAAGGATCTCCATATAATATGTAAAGTAATTTCACTCCCATGTGAAATTCCAAGTTTAGAGGCAAAGCATCAAGGGTTGTTCGTCTGTCGGCACGCGTAATTTCTTGAACGCTCTCAATATTCTCATCTGTGGATGAATAGGAGAGGTACCCAGTCCAAATATCATCTTTGATGTTTGTGGAACCTTGACAAAAACACTTATGACAAACGTACACATCATTGTTTCATTGTATCGTTTCCATAAGCTTCTTTAGCATCTCGAACGTTTCAGAAGGTGATTCCTCGAGGAAAAGCAGAATTTTATGTTTACAGGTTGCTCTTAAAATGACATTTCAACATCCGAAGAATGAAAATATTCGCTTTGTCAGAAATGATCTGCATTTAACACCGACACTACCTGAAATGAATTCCAAGGGGCTGTGACTTTATCCTATTAGCGCCCACCTCCAAGAGACATATTTTCCCTGCAACAAACATATGCATGAATGTGAGGAATTATTTTAAGAACGTTTTGAATCTACCTCGTATATAGATGAAATTGGGAATTTGAAAATTGAAAGAAAAAAGCATTTATAAAACATTTGATATAGAAATCATGCTAGTTTTTTATATAAAGTAAAATTTTCTAGAACCATTTTGACGATTGTTGATATTAAGTGATTTGTTGTTATTACTATATTATTACGTAATTACAAAAAAATTACTTTCATAAGAAATCTCACATTTCGCATCTTTGAGAATACGAACTTTGATTCATTGTATATTTTTATGATTACCCAATAATTTTTACTTATTTTTATGATGATTCATCTTCGTTTTCAATATACTATAGGAATGATACAAGATTTAACTTCGAGATAAATTAACCTTTACAAATATCTGTTTTAGAAAACTTTCTTTTTTGACTGGCTTTAGAAAACTTTCTTTTTTTGACTGGCTATAGAGAACTTCTTTTTTAGATTGTTTATACCTTTAGACTGGCTTACTCTGACTTTTTATCATAATCGTTAATATTTCCTAACATCAAACTATATTTTTGTATTATATTCTTCTGAGAATTTAATTCTCAAGCTTATTTTTGGATTTAGAGTCTCATCACTATTCACCTATCTTTTTGTACCATATTCTATCACTTTTGTTTGATATAAGGACAGTTAAAACATATAGAAGCGGTTTTTCGAAAAAAGCAACACAAACGATAATAAAAGTAGAAAGAAATCGTTAAAATTCTAATTTACGACTTTTTTTGCATACTTGATGGCAGCCATATTTCTTTTTTTCCTTCTTTAACGAGGCATTCTTATTTTACTTCATGAAATCTCAGAAGCTTAGGTAAAGGGAAAGCTGGTAGGAAATGTCAAAAACTGAGGAATAAATTATGCATAACTTCCGTGTATTTGCTTTCATAAATAAACTTTTTTTATGTGCAATATTGCGTCCCGTTATGGAAATTCATTATAAAAGTTATTCCAAAAGGACATTTATTGTAGCTCACTCTTGAAAACATGGATTATGAATCAAATTTGGTTTATTATCGATACGTCTGTATTCAAAATCTTGAACGATAAAGAACTTAGAATCGATTTGTTTTATTCGATTATACCTTAAAACGCATATGATTTTCTGTAATCGATTTATGCAGCATATTTAAATTTTTTTCTAGATTTATCCGTTATGTACTCATTGTAGGGAATAGAATTGTTCTGTTGGAGAGAAAGTTATATTGACATTTAGCAATTAACAAAGCACTTAGAATTTTTTTAATGTAATTGCATAATTTTATAATTTGCCTTAAATGTAACAATGTGATAAATGAAACTGAATTTGAAATTGGAAGATTTTTTCTTATGCGAGTCATTAAACTTAATGGATATTAAAATATTTAATTGGATCAAGCATTTTTAAAAACATATATGTTTTAGTGAAATTTGAAATGATTAGAAAAGTTACGAACATCAAATAGTGGAAATCGATAAACAAGAGATCATGTTTTTGAACTTACGTATTAATTCTTTCTTTTTCTTTATAAATTTTCGTTTATGCTTTGATATTTTGTCTAATGGTAGATAATAGATAAAACTTCTTCCTCATATAATTAGTTTATCTACGTAACTATTATTAGATTATGTATTACATATATATAAAGTACCTTATTTATAGATTTTAATACTAATTTAATAACTTTTGTTCATAAAGTTCGTCGGGGTTTGCACGGTAATTCTGATTTTTCCCTCCAGACACGCTATAGACTTAATTCAGCCTCTCTCTGTACTACTTTAGCCAATAGTTAGCGCGTTCTCTTTAAACATAGGTATTTTTTATCACGTGATCCATTGTGCTTAGGGATTTTTCGTAGTCTTTATACCTGAGAAATCCCTCCTTGAAAAGCGTATGTGTGTGCAGGATCACATCATCTGTGCGCAGGGTGTTGTAAAAGTGCTTGTCTGTTGTATGGATTTTATGTATCTCACCAGAAATAAAATGTGCTGTGCTTTTAAATGAGTCTTGCCCATATTACACACACGCATACACACACACACACACACACACACACACACACACATATATATATATATATATATATATATATATATATATATATATATATATATATATATATATATATAGTAATGTATGTGTGTGTGGGTATAACAAAATTTTTTAAAACTTTTTTTTTTTTTTTTTTTTTTTACATCTTTAAAGAAAAATGTTATTCGAATCCTGTTATTCGGTTATTCTTTAAAATGCATCTGAGGTTTTGTAATCGATTTATGTGTATTTTAATTTTATGTATTTTTTATGTATTCATTTTATTCATTTTATTAAACACAAGTATTCATATTAAAGGGAGCAATTTATTCATATTCATAATTTAATCGATTAAAATTGAACTGCGTTATTCGGTTATTATTTACTACAGTACTATCCTAATTTTCGTCATCGATTTGACGATTTTTTAAAAAAAAATTTTTGGTTTAATCCGTTATGCATCCGTGTTATTGAAAATAATTTTTTTCTTTTAGAAGGAGAGACTTATTGGTATTCATCAATTAATAAATTATAATATATTTATGTTATTTAATCGTTATTTATCGTAATCGATTTATGTCCTATTTTATATTTCCCGTGGTATAATCCATTATGTATTAAATTTATTAAAAAGAATTGATCTCAAAAGGGGATGTTAAATTGATATTTATTAATTAAGTTTGGAGGAATATCAGTCAGAAAAAGCATCAAGCTCATAATAGGAGCTTCATTCCTGTCAAAAACCACTGTGTTTATTAATGGCGGATGGGTAACTTAATGTAGGTTCATGGTCACAATATTCTCCAAGCTCTAAGTCATACGTTTGGAGGCGAAGCCTGAGATAGCGTTTTTGGCTAGGTCCCGGCTTCCAAATTTTGAGGACCCAATTCATTTTATCCCGAAAACATTTGCCCTAAATGGAGTAATCGAATAGCCTCATGGGTGGCTTTAGAAACAAGTAAATACTTATAATGTATTATATAAATAATTGTATAATTCCGTGATTTTAATAATGTGTATGTTTGTATTAAGCAATACTTATACTCAAGAGCCAAAATATTATGACCACTTGTTAATAACGAGTTGGCCTAATTTTGGCACGCAACACATCTTCAACCCGCCTTGGCATGGATGCCACAAGTCCTTGGTAGATGGCCGGAGACAGACTGTACCAGATGTTTAAGCAACGGTTACGCAAATCCGAGATATTGCAATTGGTGGTCTTTGAACTCTGAGCTGCAGTCCCATGACATCCCAAATATGTTCTAACGGATTGAGATCCTGTGAGATAGGTGGCCAGGACATTAACTGGAATTCAGCATCATGTTCCTGGACACGTACTTATTTAACCCATATGTAAAATAAAATCAATATTTATTAAAATCATGTTCTTAATACTAAATTTTAGATAAACATATATTTAAAGTGAAATATTTTACAACACGATTTTTAAATTAATAGATCGTTGTTCTTCATCAGGAATATAAAGCAAGGAATTTTAATTCATGTATTCAATATTATTAAATTACTAAGTTGTCCTTTCTTAACATTTCAAAGCTTTTGTTAAGGGAAGCTTAAAAAGTTCTTTTTGGGAACTAATCAGAATAAAGAACTTTTTAATATTCATTGTAGAAATTTCTGTGAATAAAAATCTAGCTATATAAATTTTGGAATTTCATTTTCCTTTTGAAATTTCATTTTCCTATAATTGCATGATGGTTAAAGAGCAAATATAACTTGTGTTAAATAATCAATAAATTATAATACTTAAAAGATTATATGTTCTATGAATCTATCTATTTAAACTTTTAAGAGCTTTTTAAATTAAATATTTAACCATTTATAAATTTTTATACAATTCTTAAATCAGTATATGTTTACAGGTTTATTTTGTTCACGTTTGAGTAACTAAACTATTTTTAATTAATTTGTCATCTATGTATAATATACTAAACTAAACTCCTTGGCACAACAGACCCTAGGGACCAGGGCCTACGGTGCCAATCTCCGTTTACGTGACCAAGGGCCTGGGGTGTGAAGCATATGTTCCGGTTAGGTGGTCAAACTTACGCGGGACCTCCAGTGTTTAGTTCCCAAGCACGCTTGGTTTTCAGTTCATCTACACACTGAATGGATAGAAGGTTGAGTCAACCTTGCCCAGCCCGGGGATCGAACCTCGAACCTGTGTCGTGGGAGAGCAAATAGCTACCCCAACGCCACCTACTCTTTTAAAATTTATTAAATCAAGTATATTATTATTTTATTAGTCACCATTCACTACTAGTAAAATTCAAGATTTTTCTGTTCATTAAAATAGTTAAGAAGTTACACCAGTGAATTTCTATACGATCTTTTATACACTTAGAACGTTTAAATTTTGAAGTTTACCAAATTGAAGTTACTTAGTTTATAAAAAATTAATCATTGATAGAAACCAATTTTATCATCTGGTACAGAGTGAGGCAGGTAGTAGCTGCTTAATTATTTATCTTAGAGTTGCGTATTTGATTTGAATAAAGAAGTTTATATTTTTTCTGAATTATTTTCAGTTCTTAAATGTGACAGAAATTTTTACCTCTAAAAGTTTGCGAAAAAGTGTATTTCGAGAATGAAACTATTTAGTTTTTTGAAAATAATTATTGTTCCTCATTAACAGAATGCAAAAACAAAAAAAATTGAAGCTGTTTGATTAACTATTGTATTTAACACTCTGTTCTATTCACATTTATCCTTTTCTCTTACTTCTTCCTTCATTGAATTAAGTCGAATGGAATCATTTTGAAGAAGTTTCATTGTGAATCTTCATCATTTTACTCCTGAGGATTTTAGTTTGATTGCCTCCAGGAGTAATTTGATTATTCTTAAAAGTTTTATCTCTTAGTAGAAAATAACTAAGAATTCAGGAAAGTTTCTTTTCCTTAAGTAAAAACATTTTCGTTTAATGAGAATATTTTATAAAATAGTTAATAAAAAGAGTTCTGATTTTTAAACAGAATTCCTTTTCATTACCTACGAGACTTTTTATAGAATTCAGACAGTAGTATAAATTTTCATATACCTTCTAATCGTATATGTAATTTTACCTGTTCTTCTTTATTTGTCGTTAGTAGTCTTTTATAATTTCGGGGTAATTTATTATTACGAAAGTAATTTAAAAGTAGATATAATCGTGAATGAAGAAATATATTTCTAAAAACCTTTTTTATACATTTATTAGAAAATGTGTTTATGTATTATATTTTTTATTATAAATTGTATTTTTCCATAAATTATTAATTAAACTGCGTAAGTTCGGTAAAGGAGTATATATATTTTTTTAATTTTATTTTATTAGAAATATAGTAAATATAATCAGATGATATCTATCTTTTTCCGAATTTAAATGTTCTGTATCCCTTGAAGACATTTATTTTTTATCTTATTTCTTAGTACATAAAATTAATTCGAATGGGAACATTTGGAAGAATTTTCATATCAAATCCTATTCATCTTACTCCTGATATATTAGTGAGACTAATATCAGAATTAAATACATTTTTTCATAAAATTTTTATCCCTTACTAACAAAGAATATGAATAATCACATATATAATAATAGCCTAAGTTGTCTGTCCGCGAATTTCTGAAGCGGTTGTACCTGGAATGGATACAGGCAGCCATATTGGATTTTTCATGAGTTAGGGTTAGCAAAATTGATAGCAAGTTCGAAATCCACCCCATCCATCCTTTTCGAGCGTTTAATGCTGTTATTTCAAGCCTTATCCTTCCTCTTATTCTATACAAAATTCATTCTTGATAGGATGGCAAAGGCAGAGAGTAATATTTAAATTTTTGGACTGTTTCTACTTCAACCTTCATATACTCTAATATACTCGCTCACACCTTGCAGCCGTTATACGTTTGGTAGAATGTCCGCCCATTTGATCGTCGTAGTCCTCGGGTTGACGGTTCTATCTCCGAAGCAGCCAATTTTTATTAATGTCTAATAAATTTAATATTTTCTGCTTTTTCTTTTAAATTCTTATTCCGAAAGTTGTTTTAATATTTTTAAAATAAATTTTTACTATTATTTCAACTTTTTATAATTTTTATAATTTTTATTTTATTAAATTCACGTATTGCTTTACGGATGTCCCTGGCCACATAAACATTTCATGTTGTGTACCTTTAAACTTTCTTCTCTTGATGTAATAATCGCATAAGTTATCTGTCCGTCTGTCCTCGAAGTTATGAAGCTGTTGAACCTGGAATGGATAGAACATTCATATTGGATTTTTGATGAGTTAGGGTTTGCAAAATTCCAAGCGAGTCAAGTTTATCTTTTCCTAAACTATAGATCCGATTCTGAAATAAATTGGTATGAATAAGATGCGTATCACAGCGAAAAATATTGTCCTCTTTAAAACGTTCGAAATCCACCCCGTCCCATTTTCCAGCGTTTAATGCCATTATATCAATCCCCATTTTAAGAGCAAGATATTAAATTTATCAATTCATCACATAATAAATAGGTAAAAATAACAATTTTTTTTCTAGCCTTATGACGTCATTTCTATAACTATCTCATTTAATCCTTTCTTATTTTAAACTATTTAAATATTTTCTGCATTATTTTCATACGTTTTATCACTAAACTTAGATATTACATAAATAATTTTCTTTTTTATTTGACTTAAATAATAGATTAAGTACATATGTGATAATTTTAATCGATTATTTTTGTTGAAAGGTAATTCTCAGCCAAAAAAACAAACCATTTTTTTACCTGCTTCATAGGGTTATTTACAATTCTGAAAAATTAAAAACTGATCCCGTCATATGACGGGCTATATGCTAGTTATATATAATTCCAAATCATTCCACCGACCAGTCCATAATTCATGATACCTTTTTTGCTTGGCTTATGTCTTGTCCGAAGGAAAGGGCCGAACGATGGCCGAATGGTAGAGCGCTGCTCTTCGGAACCAGAAGTTTGAACCAGCGGGTTTGAATTCCGCTGCTGGCATGGATGTTTGTAGCCGTTCTGAATCGGCTTTAAACTGTAGTTTCCGGTCTCATTAGCCCTCGTGTGCAAAACCGTAGACCGTAGCGCTCCAAACCAAACCAAACCGAAGGAAAGGGGTCTGGCTACTTTACGATATCTGTTTTTCTTAAAACCTGTGTAACTGGTGATTTAAGAATACACTAAAATTATTCGTGCCTTTTATATTGTCCAAATTTTTTAAATGTTGTGTTACAACAGTAAAACTACATTAAACTGATCAGTTATTTCTCATCCTTTAAAATATAAAAACCAAATAAACTCTGTATCGTTTAACGGTATTGCGTAACCCCTAAACCAAACAAAGTAATTATTTAAAACTATTAGTACTCCTAATTTAAATAATGCAAAACAAAAAATATTGAAAATGTTCCATTAAATTTTTTATTTAACACTTTCTCTTTTCAGTGTAGTCTCTTTTTCTCTTATTTCTTTCTTCATTGAATTAAGTCGAATGGAAACATTTGAAGAAGTTTCATTGTGAATCCTCATCATTTTACTCCTGAGGATTTTAGTTTGATTGCCTTCAGGAGTAATTTGATTATTCTTAAAAGTTTCATCTCTTAGTAGAAAATAACTAAGATTTCGGGAAAGTTTCTTTTCCTTAAGTAAAAACATTTTCGTTTAATGAGAATATTTTATAAAAGAGTTAGCAAAAATGAGTTCTGATTTTTAAACAGAATTTCTTTTATTTACCTAGAAATTGTTTAGAGAATTCAGACAGAAGAACCACAAAACGGGAAAAAATTAAAACTATACTACTCTCTTATGACTACTATTAAATATACTACTATACTACTATTAAATATACTATAAATATACTACTATTTTATTTGATTTTTCATATTTACAATAGTATTATAAATTTATCCACTAATAAGTATATTTTTGTTCACAAAAATCTTATGGTTGTTATTTATATATTTCTATTTATATATTTGTTTACATACTTCAATATCAAATACGAAAAGTTGGTTAAAAAATTAAATAATTTTCGATTTATTGAGACTTAACTGAATAACTAAATTTACGCTCAAAACGCCGCTGCCGGTACAATTCCCCTGCGAAATGTACCCATACACAATGTGTTAAACTGATCAGATATTTCTGATCCTTTAAAATATAAAAAAATAAACTCGGTGTAGTTTAACGGTATTGCGTAACCCCTAAACTAAACAGAGTAATTATATAAAACTATTAGTACTCCCAATTTAAATAATGCAAAAGCAAAAAAATATTGAAAATATTTCATTAAATTTTTTATTTAACGCTTTCTTTTTTCACGTTGTCTCTTTTTCTCTTATTTCTTTCTTCATCGAATTAAGTCGAATGGAAACATTTTGAAGAAGTTTCATTGTGAATCCTCATCATTTTACTCATGAGGATTTTAGTTTGATTGCCTTCAGGAGTAATTTGATTATTCTTAAAATTTTCATCCCTAAGTAGAAAATAACTAAGAATTCGGGAAAGTTTCTTTTCCTTAAGTAAAAACATTTTCGTTTAATGAGAATATTTTATAAAAGAGTTAGCAAAAATGAGTTCTGATTTTTAATCAGAATTTTTTCTTTACCTTCTAGATTTTTTAGACAATTTTTCATTTACCCTCTGATTATAGGGGAATTTCTATGGGAGAGTACGCGTCACGAAAAACATAACGGGTTAGTACCTACAATAGAAATTGCGGAAAAGGCAATAAAAATATATATTCCATGAGGTGGTGATATATAGTGAAGTAGACGGTAGGACCATAACATCATTTTTAATATTAAAATTAAATTGTCTTTTCGTAAACTTATGTCTTAAGTCTTAATAAGAATGGACACAACGTTTAAAAAAAAGATGGAAAAGTCATTATATAATTAATTGAATATATTGAGACAAGGTGTTAAATTGATATTAAAAATTAATTCATTGACAACTAGTTGAACATTTAAATTTATAGAAATTAAATATCTCAGGGCTACATCCCTGTCAGGGCTTGACCTTTTCACCAGTACCACTCCCTGATCTATAACTTCTCCGCAGGGGTCCCCACTAAAACTCGAAGTCAACAGCTGCACCTAAATTCTTCTTGGAAATTTAGTTCACAGCTGTGTATGCACGTGCTGGCCATCGTGGGAAAGTGCATCAGTACAATGATATTTACAATATTTGATGTTGTTTATTAGTTGAACCACTGGGTTTTAAAAGGGGACTTCTCACAGTTGGGAAATTTTACTCGATAAATTCAAAAGTATAATTAGAGTGCTATGCATTTCCAATTTATTTCACAGCATAAAATATAACAAAACAAACTGATATCTTTAGGTGAAACACGTTACAGAGCAGTAACTCATTTAGCACCAGAAGATGAGCACGTGTTACCAAAACAAAATAGAAGATGAGTCACTAATAATTTACTTAATCACTCTTGCTTTCCATATTTCTCTCAGCAAATGTTGTAGCTTCATTTGTACAACACTGTAGTCCGAATGTTTTAAGAATCCTGTCAAAAAATCGCTTTATAATGCGAGATTATATGTATCAATATAGGAATCATTTTTGACTGTTTATGTGTTTGTCATTATTAGAGAAAACAGTAGATAGTATTAATACTAACACCCCAGTTAGAATTTAGTTTTCCTTTTTAGTTATATATAAATGTCACGTATTTGTAGCTTATTTACAAAGATATAATCAGTTATTCCCATTTTTAAATGTAAGTTTTAACTATTTTAAAACTTTCATCCTATTCTTATATTTTTCATTCTGTTGCACACTTCAAAATAACTATTAAAAAGTTTAGATTTAAAAAGTTTAAATAATTAAAGAAAAGTATTAACTCATGGGAGGGGTTTTGCTTTCTGAGCTCCACCTCACGTGCCTGCACCAATGTACATGTTTGTGAGTGTAAATAGACACATGTATGTATATATGTGTGCGTGTGTGTAATGGTCATTTTAACCAATCACAAAAAGGGAATAGGTAAAAAAGGTAAAAAAGTGAATTCATATTGGATTGGATGCAATAGTTAGTAGTCGAGTGGCCGAAGAGAATACACGAATATTTTGAAATGAAAACGTGGGTATTATTATTGTATCAATAATACCCACGTATATTGATACACTTTTAATATTGTACTAAATTATTATTGTATCATATATACATGATTTCCAGAGCGAGAAACATGTACATGACGTTTTATAGTTGTGTAAGCCAGCCTATCAGTGTTTTACCTGTTAGTTACTTGATCACGTGGGAAAAACCGTAACTAAGTTACGTGTTGACGGCTGAAGAAGCTAGGAATTAATTTTGATGTCTGCAAAGTCTCTAATTTTCAGACTGAGGCAGAGACTAGAAAAAATATTGAACAAAGGTTGCAGTGTAAGGATAGAATTGTTCGAAATTTATTATAAAATACAATTATAATTAAGTTGCTTATATTTTAGACTAAAATATCATTACTTATAGATATATATGTGTGTGTGAATATTCGATAAATTTTTGTGATTCTCGAGAAATTTGAAACTTATAATCTTAATCTTGTTTCTTTTCAGGTAAGAAATCGCCATTTCCTACTGATTAATGTTACTCAAAGTTTACCGCCACTATAAGTAATTTCAGTTTTTAAAAGTTCTAACATTTTTCCTTATTATTTAATATGAAAATGATCTATTTCTTAACCTAGAAACAAAGGATTTTTGATAAATGCATTCAGTACATGCTTCTTAAAGCTTACAATTATGTTCAGCTTTATGCAAAGTCATATTTGTTAATAACAAATGCCTTTTAACACTAGAAAGACTGTGTTTTCCGTGTAGCTACAAAGATGGGAAGCAATCATTTTGATCGCTGTTTTAAAATGCACAAAATCCAATTTTATCATGGTTTCTTTCAAAACAAAATTTTTAAATATGCTTAGTTATAAAATTTAACATTTGCATTACATTAATTTCTCTCGAGGTTCAACAATATTTTTGTACATTAAAATATAATATTTACATATAGTATTTTGTAAATAAAGTAAGAAAAAATAAAGCTTAATGTAGACAACTGATTCCTTGGAATTGCACAAATTTAAATATATATAATATAATTAATTAAAACTATAAATATTTTAGGATAAAATATTATTATATGACCTATTTATATTAATTGTTTTAAGCGTTTATTAATGATGAATTCTATCCCTTTGCTCGTATATAAACCACAAACTGACATTTTACAACTCAATTAAATATTCATGTTTCATTGCGGTATTGATTAATTTGACGTTATATACGTTTTCAACTTAAAAGACGGGAAGCATCACATGTATGTAAAGCAAAATTGCAAAGCAGAGATATTATTGGGGATGCTTCTTTATCCTTACAAGTCCTTACAAAAGTTTCCTTACAAATTACTCACGCTTTGATAGTTACTAAATCTGTAATATTGAAAAGAAATTTACCTAGGCCAAATTAGGAGAGCAGATTTATTTGAATACATCTATCGCAAATATAAGATTTGTTTATACGTGGGGTTACATATAAAGTCTGCAAAAATACTGAACATAAAGTAAGAATTTTTTTTAAATAAAAATAAAGAAAAACTTAAAACAATATAATGTGTAAAACATCTCCGTTTAAAAAATTGCATAAAATATCTGTGACACTCACAAACTACGCTATATACAGGGTGTTTCAAAAATAACCAGTATATTTCAAAAATCAATAAAAACTAAACGGATAGTGATAGAAATTCACAGTTTATTGCAATATGCGTTAGACAATAGTAACTTTTCAGGCAGACAAACTTTAAAATTAGTTACAATATTCCATAACATATGGCGCTGTAGTCTGGAAAATAATAAACTATGATATTTGTTTCTGGGTACTCACAGACCAGGCGTACCGCCGCTATCCAGAATCAATTGAATAACTGGAACGGTACTGTTCTGCATGTGAAACCATCCCGCCTGAGACGTTTACAACGGGTTTTTGATAATTTCATTCTGATAATAGGCTATATTATTGCTGTCCATGGTGGATATCTGAAAAATATCGTAGTTAGGTTTTTCCAGACTGCAGCGTCATCTGTTGTTTAACATTGTAACTAATTTTGAAAGTTTATCTGAGTAAAAATTTACTATTGTCCCAAGTATATTGCAATAAACTGTGTATTTCTATCACTGTCCGTTTAGTTTTTATTGATTTTTCAAATATACCGGTCATTTTTGAAACACCCTATAAGTACTATAATGTAATAAAGGGCAAATTACAAAAGAATTATATATTTATAAATCCGAAAAATGTGTTTCAAATTTTCAAAAATTGTTATTGGAAAAACATTTGATTTAGGTCTGCTATAAAAGAATTATTTATTAGAAGTTGGTAGTGGATTTTAGGGATAAGCTTCATCACGTGACATCTCTCGTATTCAAAAGATGTCTTCAAAATATACAGACATTCTCGTACACTCAAATTTTCGTAAATGAAATTTGAAAACTGAAGCAGAAGGATTAGTTAGTTATTTGAGTCAAAAGCATAAATGAACAATCGTAGTATTTTTGTGTTACTTACCCTTCTGTAGTCTAGAAAATTCTAAACTACGATATTTGTTTGTGGGGACTCTTAAAAGACCAGGCGTGCCTCCGCTATTCAGAATCAATTAAATAACTGTAACAGTATATATGTTCTGCATGTGAAGACATCCCGCCTGAGACGTTTACAAGGGTTTCTGATAATTTCATTCTGAGAATAGGCCATATTATTGCTGTGCATGGTGGATATCTGAAAAATATCGTAGTTTAGATTTTTCCAGACTGCAGCGTCATCTGTTGTGGAACATTGTAACTAATTTTGAAAGTTTGTCTGACTAAAAGTTTAATATTGTCCCAAGCATATTGCAATAACCTGTGTATTTTTATCGCTGTTTAGTTTTTATGGATTTTTTAAATACACCGGTCATTTAAAAAAAAAACACCCTGTATCTGCCAATAAATCCTAAATAATATATTATCTTATAACCTTTAATACATTTCCTAGACGAAAAGAGTTTGTTGTTTGAATAAAACAATATTGAACAGATAACATTACAAGCAATAAATAAGTTTCCCAGTACAAAAACTTTTCAAATGTCCGAGATACATTAACTCTGACATTATCTTACATTTGCGGTGCTATCAAATTAAGGCTTACGTCATAACATTCTTTAAAAAAGGTCAAGATAATAAGCTTGACAATATAGTTTCTAGTTTCTTTATGAGCTTGGAAATTAGTTACGGTCGTAGTTTTCTTTTACAGATGTTTTATTTACAGAAATAATCGCTTTTGTATTCAGCAGTCTTTATTTAAGTGGTTAAAGAAATATCATTTTCTGTGTTAATTAAGCAATTTTTGTTATCCCTTTGTTTTCTAATTTTCAGCTTGTAAAAGACGAAAGAGTCAAATGCATTTTAATGAAGTTCTTTAAGTTTATTTTATACTTTTTGTGTGTATATAGACTAATAATTTTTTTTCATTGCTGGTAATTAAATATTGCTTTTAGTCTCATGTTCATATTGTTTGAAAACAACGACTTTTATGCAGATTTTATCCGTTAATTCTAAAAATGCTTTTTATAGTTCATTCTTGCTCAATTAAAATAAGATATCCGGTGAGATTAACGTTATTTTTCTTTCCAAAAGAGACTCATTTTTAGGAAATGATGTTTCTGGAAAAAGCCAAAATGAAAGTGTATTCGTCTTTTTTTTTCTAAATATTTAAAATGACATGGGATTATACAAATTGATTAAAATTCAATGGCTATTTTTGTACATTATGAATTACATTTTTTTCTTGCTGTTACAAAAGACAGAAATTAAATAAACTGTTACAGAGCGTAATAAAAGACATGAAAAATACATTTAGGTGCAAAATAAAGAATGCTGTACTTTAATAGCATGAATAATACCAGTTAAGTTCTTCGAAATAACTGAATTTTTTTATTGGCACAGTTTAATGGCTTTTTTTCAACATATTTTTAAAATATATATCCAGGAAGAATTCAAAGAAAACATTTGTTTTATGGGTTTCATACGTCATTCAATTAAATAGAAAGGGTATTCTAAAAATACGTTGATTTGTGTTTTTCAAATGGAAGAGTAGCAAAGCAATTTACAAAAAAAAAAAAACATTTGAAAATAAATATTTCTAATTATTCAAGTTTAAAAAGGTATAGCAATTTCTGAAATCAAAATTTTCAATGTACTATTTTATGCATATTTTCAGACATGGCATATTCAGTGATTTCGAAACAATCATGGTACTGCATACTATTGCAAAGAATGATTATAATCTCCAAAAATATTACATTTAGAATGCACATAAATGATTTTAAAAATAATTTTTTGCTTGATCACATAGAGTTCTTATCTTGTGAAGGAGATGTTGATAAAAAAGGATTGTTTTTTTAATTCAAATAATACATTTTTAAAACAGAATAAAATGCACTAATTTCTTTATATTGAAGAACTATTCCAGAGATTTAACACTAGATTTACGGACCGAGTCAATTTGACTCATTAATTTGACTCATTAAAAATTTGATCACCATATATATATATATATATATATATATATATATATATATATATATATATATATAAATTTAATATCACTTTTCAAAAACATACGTTGGTTTTTAGTTAAGTAATAAAATATATGTAAACTTTCATCCCTCTTTCCCTTCAGACCCCCTTCATTTGGCATTATCAAATGCGATACAGCTATTTTCACGGTTGTGGCTCAATTTGACTCATACAATGGTTTAACAGTTAATCGCATAACATGAAATTTATTGGCCCTAACAGGCGTGTCATATTTTCCAATTGGCTGAAGAGCTAAGAAGTAAATATAGAGAAGAAGTCGAGAACACTTCCCTTCCAATGACATAAATTCATGCTACTGACGCGCGGAAGAATTATCAAGTTCCACAATCATGCAATAGAAACAGATGTAGAAACCATTGTGCTAAATGTCATAGAAATATTTCTGAAAAATGTGGTTCAAAAACAGATTCTATATGTAAAAAATGTTTTCCGTGAATTTTTTGATAATAAACATTACATTTAAATTAATTTGAAACTATTTTCTTTGCAAAAAATTTCAATTTTCTTGTATGAGTCAAATTGGCTCGATTCAGTAAAAATAGGTATAGGATCAACATCCTTAAATCTAGTGTTCAAATCATTTTAAATGCGTAAAATCGATACTTTGCTAAAGTTAAAACTATTTATGTTTTTCCCGTATTCGCATGGGGTGTTTAATTAATGTATATCAGTATTATAACTTTCTTTAATTTCTGCAATATCACACTTTTCCAAGGAATTAGCTGCACCGAAGAGTGCTGAGTGAGTAAGATTCGAATGGTACAGTGCTTTTCTTTGGTACCGGAGTTACCCAGTTCGAAATCTGCTGTTCGCAGGAATATTCGTAGCCGTTCTGATTCTACTTTAAGCAGTAGGTTCCGGTCTTATTTCCCTTTGTGAGCAAACAGTAGACTGTAGAGTTCCAAACCAAACCAAATCTCCAAGAGATTAAGCCGAACGATGGCCTATGGGTTAGGGTGCTGGCCTTTGGTACCGGAGTTCGTGTGTTAAATCCCACAGTGTAATGGATGTTCGTAGCCGTTCGGAATCGGCTTTAAGCTGTAGGTCCAGGTCTCATTAGCCCTCATGTTGCAAAAAGTAGACCGTAGCACTCCAAACAAACAAATAAAAACTCCCAAGGGATTAAAAAAAGGGTTAAAACAGGTCGCTCAGATGTCCGGCAGACCTTTTTCTTTATCAGTCAGAAATTTGTGTATTTTACCTTAGCATGATAGAAAGTTGAGCCCCTATTTCATAAAATTTCCTTATCAGTTGAATGGTCGAATTGGCAACTTTTTTCACCAGTGTCTACGGATTCGAATACTACTAATAGCATGAATGTTTTAACCGGTTTTAAGGAGTAGATCTGTCTACTGATCCCTCTTGTTTTGTAAAATATTAATCTTGGTGTAGTAAAACAAACCAAATCTTAGCCTAGAATTCATCTAACATATTCGTTTTTTAATGTATTTAAATAGGTAAGGAAAGAGCGTATTTGTTGGTAGAGTGGGGAGTCCAGGAGGTCCAGATCCTCTTAGAAATACTTTCCATGTATGCATTGCAAAATATTTTAAAGTTAACAAAATGTGTGCATTTCACTAGTTTTTAGAGGAAAGGCTGAAAGATAGTTTTCAGTAATGAAAACATTAAAAATTTTCTTCGCAATAGAATTGGTCATAGTTTGGTTTGGTTTGGAGCGCTACAGTCTACTGTTTTGTACACGAGGGCTAATGAAATAAGGACTTACATTTTAAAGCCGATTTCGAACGGCTACAAACACCCATGCCAGCAGCGGGATTCGAACCCGTGAACTCCGGTTCCGAAGAGCAGCGCTCTACCATTCGGCCATCGTTCGGCAGAATTGGTCTTAGAAAGTTGATAAATTTAACATTACTTTCGTTGTAGACGTGACTATAGATGTACAGCAATGTTTTAACAAGTTGGCATTTAAAAAAATTAAAAATATTAATTTAGTACTCATGGTATAAACCTTAATTTACAAAATATTTAATTATTCTACAAAGATTAGAATTCTGATATTAAACAAAGTATGCAATTCCTTAAAGAAATAATGATAGAATATATTTTAATTTTTTGCTCAATATTTTTGTCATTTCTTAGTTATTCATAAAATTACTTTGTTTTAAATTCCTTTGGTAAATAGTATAGGGTAAATAATATAGTCTCAGGATTTACAAGCAAGTTTTCAACCACGTAAAATCTTTAGAGTATAAATTAAAACATTGTTGTTGTAAATACATTTTTCAAGATAAAAAGAAATTATATTCAGTGTTGCATATTCGCTTTATGCCTATTTTGCATACTTGTAAAACTAAGAATATATATGATTTATGTATGTTTCTATGTACTTTCTCTGTTTTTATTATGATTATCTTTAATGAGATTGAAAGTTCACTGTGCTTTGTAGTAAGAACTTGGACACTGACTGAAAAAAATATGACTTTAATATTAAGGTAGGGAGCTGCATATTTTCAGTTCTGAAGTGTCCAATCATGGCATGAATCCTCGAGTACACTTGGAATTGGCTTCAAACAGTAGATCCAAATCTATTTATTATCACGATGATTTAGCTATTGATGTACATTTGGGACACTGTTAGTTAGATGGGAGGAAATAATCTACAATTAAATTGTCTTGTGGCGTATTGATGGATCATTTGTATTGTTGTAGTGCTTGATCGTACTAGTGGGGTGGTAAGAACTCCAGAAATAAAGTTATTTTATTTCAGACCTATAATTTTTGCTATTTCTATTTCCGAAGGCTGGATGTAAACTACCGGGATGGCCCATTCTTAATAGTATTTCCAATTAGCTCCAACTCTTCTTTTTTCCTAGATTTAAATTGTATTTCTTGAATTCTCCCCCCCCCTTTTTTTCCTTATCAATTATTGGATGGAAACCATGCCGAGTTACCTCATCCAACGCATTGACCAATCAGGTGCAAGAAAACATTGTAATACCAAGAACGACATATTCCTATGACATTGGGATAGTCCCAATAGCACTGAGAACTCAACTCTAATGAAATTTTAAAAAGAAAAAAGTAGGGGGTAAAATAGAGTACCTGTCCGGTGGCTCATTGTTACTTTTGAGTAAAACACCAAAACTATTTCAACCAACATAGAACACATATTTTACTTTCATTCAGTACATTTATTTTCTACCACGAAGTGCGCAGAACGATGGTCGATTGGTTAGGATGCTGACCTTCGGTACCGAAGTTCGTGGGTTTGAATCCCACAGTGGCATGGATGTTCGTAGCCGTTCGGAATCGGCTTTAAGCTGTAGGTCCCGGTCTCATTAGCTCTCATGTTGCAAAAAGTAGACCGTAGCACTCCAAACCAAACCATCCAAACTACCACGAAGTGCTTATAGCTTTAGAAAGTTAGAAACTGTATTGTTTTATGATTGAAAAGAGATTGAAAAAAATGCATATTTACCTAAAATTCGTTCATTATTAGTTTCTATATAATAAATGTGTTTAGTAACACTTGCATTATAATAAAATTTATCTGATTTTTTTCCCTCGTGTGTTTATGACTCGATAAATTATATTGTGTTTCAGTAAGTACCCTTTTGTAATCTGACAATCCATGTATAATTCTGAAGGAGAATAATTGAAATAGATTAAGATTAAACTTATCTAGTAGATACTTTATTGCAGAAGAATTGCTTGATATTTTTTAATCCTTTTATCCTATATAAAATAAGATTTCTATATTTGTAAAGCGATTATCTTCATTCCAAAGAAATAGAGGTTTTAATGATAATGATATGGTTCTGTATTTAGATGAAAATCTCTTTGCTTACAAACATCGTGAAGGTAAGTTTATTCAGCGAAAATTAGAGTTCAAAAATAGTGTGCAATGACTGTTATTTTGCACCCGTGCGAATTTCGATAATGCTTATAATTTTAGCCACGCTAATTATGCTTAGCTTGTGTACAAGCTTTGAGAAAAAAAAATTTCAAATTTTAATCAACATAACGTAAGATGATAATGCTTACTTAAAGCAAATCCCTTTTAATTTAACTAATTGCTCTGAAAGTGCCCTTAAAAGCCACATATTAGTGAAGAACTTTCCAACTGTTCAAATTACTTAACGTAATTAGAGTAGCTTAAGAGAATTTATCGAGCAGCTTATGACTTACTTGAAGTATGAAAATTCCATGATAATAAGGGGCAT
This sequence comes from Pardosa pseudoannulata, assembly GCA_032207245.1. Taxonomy (NCBI): domain Eukaryota; kingdom Metazoa; phylum Arthropoda; class Arachnida; order Araneae; family Lycosidae; genus Pardosa; species Pardosa pseudoannulata. The sequence continues at coordinate 169,554,020 of CM063510.1, read as the reverse complement.
TTTTCAGTAAATGGACGAATAAGTCAGTCAGGTCTCTTTAAACCAAGTGTATAAAAATTTGAGATTTTGAATTTAAATGCGATGTCGCTCAAAGCCATCTCACACTTTAGCAACAACTTCAAAAAGAAAAAAAAATCTGATATCTCTTGTCAAAATACTCATTTGATGTTTTAGTAATAAAAATTAAACTTGTCATAATTTTGAATATATGCTTTACATGTCTTTGTTGTGCCCAAGGGAATAATGGGTTTTAATACAATGTGCTGACCAAAAACTTGTTTTGTGTTGGAAATGCTTTTGCTGAGAATTAATTTGTCTTAGTGCGATATCAAGTTAAAATTTTCATCCTCAGTTCGTTTGAAAACATTTAGCATTGGTACATTGTAAATTGGTGCATCAATAAAGCAATTAAATGAAAACTTAAATGTAGCGATATGAAATAGGTTTACCCAAAATTTTTCGCTACATAAATAGCTGCAATTTTCGGAAAAATAGATAATAAGCATAAATTGTTTGTACATGAAAGTAAATCAAACGATTCCACGAGTTAGTCACTTTAAACTGCTATTTTTTTCTTACGTTTAGGACTGCAGAATAAACCTCAGCTGTCATCAATCATTAAAAATTTCTTTTTAAATAGAGAATAATTATTGATGTGTAAAAATATTGTTACGTTGGCCTAGTGTTTGAGAAATAAGAAATTAAAACTCATTAAGAAACACATGGAAAATAGGTCTTGGTTAAATGATTATATACAATTAAATAAATGCCTAAGGAATACAACTGGAATCAACGTATCATTTGTAGATATCGAAGACTACTCTCGAGTCGGCGTCGAACCTAAAAAAACAATATGGCGAAGATTTTTTCAAAAGGTTTATTCTGCAAGTCACGGATACCAGTCGTTCACCTTCTCGTCTGCTGGTAACAACCTTGTCCGCCCAAAAAAATCCATCTCTTTTCGGAAAAAACAGGGGTTCACTCCAGAACGGCGGGTGGTCAAAATTCCCCAAACCAAGGGACACTTCTATTGGTTGGGAGAAGTCCAAAGTTTCTTTCTAATTCAAACCGATCCTGTTCTGGTATGTCTTTGACGATGACTCACGGGAATAGATACATAGAGCTGAACCGAATGTAACTTATTTTACATCTCCTCCTGTCTTTCAAAAAAATATTCATACATTTAAGTATAAAAAAAGGAAGTTCATAATCATATTCTTTATGACAGATTCGATAAATATTTGGATGTGATGAATCATAGACAACCTTGTAACAGTGAAGTTGCAAAGAATTATAAATATCAAGCTGATTTATGCAGATTTTTCCTTAGGCATATTTGCTGCATGCAAATTACAAAAAAATTTCTGGCTTGAATCATAATAAGAAATTAATAAAAATGCATGATTAATATATTTAAAATTGAATATTTAAATTACACAAAAGTATACAATCTTCCCCTCTCAAACATGTCACAAAACCTATATCACTTGCAAAACTGATAAACATTACACTTATAATTATTTGTTTAAAAATGACACATTACACCACAAAAACATTCGCATCCTGGTCACGGCGCCAAAATGTAAAAATAATATTACGTTGGCCTAGTTTTTGAGAAAGAAAAAATTAAAACTCATTAAGAAGCACATGGAAAATAGGTCTCGATTAAATGATTTTATACAATTAGATAAATGCCTAAGGAATACAACTGGAATCAACTTATCATTTGTGGATATCGAAGACTGCTCTCGAGTCGGCGTCGGCCCTAAAAAACAATATGGCGGAGATTTTTTCAAAAGGTTCACCATCTCGTCTTCTGGTAACAACCTTGTTCGCCCCAAAAAATCCGACTCTTTTCGGAGTTTTTTTACTAAAACAGGGGTCTACTCCAGAACAGTGGGGGATCAGAATACCCCAAACCAACGGACCCTTCTATTGGTTGGGAGAAATCCGAAGTTTCTTTCTAGTTCAAACCGGTCTTGTATTGGTGTGTCTTTGACGATGACTCACGGGTAGAGGTAAAAAGAGCTGAACCAAATGTAACTTATTCTGACATGATGTTATTGAGTATATAAAATAATAAAAATGAAAATCAATTTATAAAACACTGATGAACTATACATGATGCAAAGGATACAGAATTATTTTGAAGCGAATTTTTAGCCAAGCTCATACGATCCTTGTTACATTGTGACAATTTTTTTTCCGATGGTTAATGAAGTTTTCTATTGAACACATGGTACTAAAATTATGGCACGTGAAGAAATGTAAATTATTTAGTAAATAGAAATCATAAATTTTAGTAGTACGAATTTAATATCTTAAATTGAAATATCAACATCAGGAACTGTCAATAAAATAATTATTTATAGTTTTCGATTCTTTTCAAAAACCCCATTTAATTCTTATAATAATATAATTCATAATTCGTATTTTTTATTTAAAAAAATCATGTTTCAAATTTAATAATGCAATTAAGTGTAATAACTTTGGTCTTTGTTGGAAATAGCCTTTCATTCGTAATAGGCTTGATTATTTTTTAAGTGTGCTAATTTGTTTTATTTACACCCAAAATTTATTTTTGACTAATTCAGTTTATTAAATAACTATACTGATTTTTTAATTGTTTTTTTGTGCTTTGTTACATCAAATGTGATTTAACAATGTCTCTACGAATATCAAATGCTTTTGAGTACATTCTACCAAAAAACTTAATCATCGAGTGAATTAAAAAAAAAAACCTAAGTTGTTTTAAACATCATAGTTAAAACATCGCAGAATTCATATTTGAAAACAGCGTGCTATTGATATTTAGAAAATGTTAATTATTTTCTTTAGAATGTTTAAACAATCCTTTTTTATTTAGAGTAAAAATTTTCTTTAGGATAATGTTTTGACTTTAAATCAATATATTTAAAAAAAATCAATCTAGTATTTAAACAATATTTTTTTTATTTTGGACAATATAAATTTATATGTTTAAACAGCATGTTACTTCTTTAAAGTGCTTAAATAATATATTTTTTACAGCCTAGATATCTCTGTGTTTATGCGTCAAAATTTATTTCTGCATGAGAATGAATTACAATCATCCAAATTTAATTAACAAGTGTTGATTGATAACTTTTAGAACTGCAACAGCCTGTGACAATTTCTAGAGACAATCTGTTTTCTATAAAATTAGTAATTATTTGTATTTTGTGCTGTGCATGATTAGTATTAGTTGTTTCTAAAAATATTTATAAACTAGGCTCATAAGAAAATGTTTTCTGTATGAGAAAAAAAACGTTAATTTAGCATTTATATAATATTATTAAAAAGAATCCAAAAATATTTAAATGAACGCTTGAGTCTTAAAAATTTACTATAATTTGGTAAAGTTTTTTTTTTAGATTTTATCTGATATTTTTTTTTTATTTTATCACTGATTTGCCCATTATTCTTAGAAAATAAAGTGAAATATTGTCATTTTAAAAACTCATGCATTGCAGCTGCTTGTACAACAGCTGTTTCATTTTACATTCACTTTTGTCCTGTAAGAAACAAAATAAGCTGCCGTGAGAAAGCGTGTAGTATTATACATGATACTGAAATAGTGTTCGAATAGAAGAATATTTAGGGAGGGGTCCGGCTCAAACATTAATGAACCATTTATATATTCCTCTATTTTTAACTAAAAATGTAAAATGTATTAATTATAAATTATATGTGGCTTATATCAATATATAATTTTGATAATAGAGTTAAAACTTGCATGAAATTTTATATGTATCTTAAAAGTTTATGCACTACCTTGTGTAATATGTTTTAAAAAATATATAAAAATTAGTGCAAAAATTTTAAAATTCGGAAAAGGTGTAAGATAAAAATTAATATTATAATTTAAAATTTAAAATTTGATTAAATATGAAGCTTAAATATCATATTTAAAAATGTATATTTCAATATTGGACATATTAGAAAATTTCAAGGGGATGTCATTTAACCTCTTGCTATGGTTCTAAAATTATTTAACAATTTTTTCGATGTTTAAAGGCATTGAACTCTCTGTAACTTGAGAAAATACTTTACAATTTAAAAACACATACTGAGCTATACCATGTTGAAATTGCACTCGTACTTGGCGACTTGGCTGCTTATTATTATTTAAGTAATAGCTTTCTCGGACGTAAGAGGTTTTCTTGAGTTGATGCTTTTGTGTTTTCATTGGTTGTGTTTGATTAGTTTTGTCTTGTGCCTGTAATTTGATTGGCTGGGCTCAGAATCTTTATAAAACTATAAAAGTCCAATGTACCTCGGATTTTTATCTTTTATTATCAGTATTATTATTGTTATTATTTTGGTGTCTTTAATAAAAAGTGTTTTGTGATCTGCGGCTCTTCATTATGCTTCAACATATCAAATAGATAATATCCAAAATACATGTTCGTTTAATAGATAATGTCCAAGAAGGGACAAAAGAAATGCACTTTACCGTCGGTTTTACCGTCGGTGATTTGATAGCAAAAATTTCAGACGTAAAAATTAATTTTAAATCTAAAAATAAATATGTAAGAAAAACGATAAAAGTTTATAGTGAAATAGTCGCATTTGATCATACTGAGTATGTACAAGTCACCTTTTTTCTGACCCAGAACACTATATAGTTCTGTTATTTTAAAGACATTATGTACCTAAAATACTGGGCAACAAACAATGGAAAATAACCTTAAACTATTAGCAGTGTAAGTCATCATAACCGAAACCCCTAAAGTTAAGAATTCCCCCAAGTGTCTTTTATCTCCCCTATTCATGGTTTCAGAATACCAGGAATATCATGTATAATGGGTGAAGAGAAATTCCTAGAAAGGTTAAACAAAGGCAGTATATCTGGGCAAAAGAGACCCGGTGCTCTAGGCTAAAGGGTTCAAACATGTCCCAACATAAAGATCGATATTGTCAATGAAATATATTTGTGGAGCTATAGAAATATTTTCTATTTATAGAAAAATGCATTGGTTTAAATAAAGACGAATGGCTTTAGTTCCTAGCTTTATTTCTCTAAGCTTCTATTTAGACTGGGGTAACTAGCTGTGAAACTTGTCTTATTTTATTATTACTGATTAAACTCATTTGTAGCAGGACTGGCAAGCGTCGTTTTCTGACAAAAGCATAGATCGCCTGGATTTTTCTATGGTTTACTGGGTGTTTGTATACATAGTGTATTGATATTTTTATGTTTGACATATAAAAGTATGTTACCCTCATATTTTAATTTTTCATAGTAAAAATATCCTAATTGGATTTAATAACACTATATTCTTAAGGCAATGACGTAGCATCTGCTCTACTGTGTGTAAAGCTTGTTAAAATAATGCACATTAACCCATTAACACCCGGATATGTCTGATGACTATATATTAGTTAATACCTAACATAGAAGCTATTATAGACACCTGGAAGTAAAACAAAATATGAAATTTAAACACCTTTAAATGTGACATCAAGTCATCATTAGTGAGGAGGTGTCATTTTAAAACATAATAAGATGTCTTTAAAAAAAGGAAAAAATTTTTCTAAGAAAAAATCTCTTCGTGATAAGAGATTTATTTGCTATAATATATGAGAAAAGTACTGAAAAGAGATGACTTATTACAGATATGGCTATTCGCCATGATTTTGACCGGTATACGTTCAGAATACCGGTCATAATACGTTCCTATTCTAAGCTTGAAAATCATAAAATGCCGATCGAAATGACAAAATTATAGATAAGATCCTATTTGAAAACTTGGGAGATTATTCATAAGATTAATATCTATTTCCATTAAAAAGGAAGAATCTTTTCAAGAAAACAAAAACTCTACAAACCATTTTTTGACTGTCCTCAAAGGAGGACGCTGAGCGTTAATGGGTTAATAAAACAAGCAGGTTCACGTAATATATATTGGGACAGACGAGTGGTAGATATTTTGACATTTTAAACGCAGAGTTACTTTAAATAATTTAAAATAATTGATTGTTTTTACTTTTAGAGATAGTGAGAGGGGAAGAGGGAGAAGAGAGAGGGGGGAAGGCAGACAGGCAAGCAAAGGGAGAGGGGTAGGGTGAGCGTTATAAAAAAGCCAGCAAGCCAGTGGAGATTTAACTTTCCCCATAGGTTAACATTAAGCTAGATAAATCCAGGGCAGGTGCAGTCCCAACGTAAGAATTCTTTCTACTATCAAAATCAACAGTCATTTCCAAAGATTCGAGAACGAAACAATTCCCATTTTCATCCAAACAATGAATATAATTTACTTCACATTTTATCCTCATCACATCAGTACATTTCAGCTTGTTTCCTAATTCAACGCATTTCGTTTATTTTTTGAATTGTTTGCAATCAGCATTGATCTATTAGTATTCAGGAAGGAAATACTTTCATCGGCGACGTCATTCCGAATATGCCAACAAGATGTAAATCTATCTTCTCCCTTATCAAGTTTAGAAATCAAGAATCTCACAGCAGAACCTCCCCAACAACTAATTGAGCTGAGCATCATTAAATTTAAATAACGATAACATAAGATGATAATAGTTGCCTGCCGGGAAACTCGGGTGCTCTATGTTAATGCACTCGAAAATCTTTAAGCGCGCCTTTCAAACCATAAAGAAGTGTCTTCCTTTACAGTTTCGATATCGGTGCATGTAATTAGCGCGGTTTACGGGGAGGAATTTCAAGCAGCTAATGACTCGGAGATAATGCACTCCAAAGTATTTTCCAAAAAGGGGGGGATTTTTAAAATTTCGGACGAGTTAGGTTCAGACGCTTGATTAAACTCTTTGCTTTATTGATAAATGTAGTGGGGGATTCACCTCGACTGGCGGTTGTTAAATCTTAATTTCATATTCTCTTAAATATCAAACGCTCCTCGGTGTTGAAGGGTGACAGTTTGAAATATGCCAAAAATGTTTCCAGTTTATTTGCCGTAAATTTGAAAAATTTGACTTGCTAATAGTCTATAAGAGAAATAGATGTGAACTTGTTCACTGAATTACAGATTTATTGGTTATAATTTTTTTTTATCCTTTTTACAATTATAAAATTCAGGACTATGATAGCTTAAGGAGACTAAAAATCTTGAATCTAATTTCTTATAATTTTGAATTTTTAACTATATTATTCTAATTTAAAGAAATAATTTTGTTTTATAGAATACATAAAGCCCGAAATAGATGTGAACTTGTTCACTGAATTACAAATTTATTAGTTTTATTTTTTTTTATCATTTTTACAATCAGAAAATTTAAGACTGTGATCGATTAATTAGACGAAAGATGTTGAATCTAATTTCTTATAATTTTAAATTTTTAATTGCACTCTTTTAGTTTAAAGAAATAATTTTGTTATATAGAATATATAAAACACTAAAATCTATTAGGAAAAATTGATAATAAAACAGATATTACAATTTGATAAAAATGAATTTGTCCAGCAGTATTTATTAGTTACTTTCCTAATGCACTGCATACTAACCATTTGCTTTCATTTGTCCATTCTACTTTAATAATTTATATAGAAATAAAACTAGGTGACAGTTTTCTCCTATGGGAAATACTATGTATGTAAGAATAATTATTTCGAATCATACAATGTTTACACAGTATTCTTCATTGTGAGAAACACCATGTGATATGAAAAAAGTATGTTATGTTTTTTTTTAAATACTAATCCAGTTTTATAACAAACACATTAATAAAAAATATTCAATATTTGAAAGAAAAAAGCAAGTAAAGCACCTGGAGCAGTTTAGAATTACTTATCCGATACTAAAATCATCAAACTGGTAATATGATTTTTAAAAGTTAAAAATAAGGAAGTTAAGAGGTTTCAGTGCTGTAAAATAATAAGTTATTTAATTAAATTGATAGAAAATCCTATATATTTTGATAGTGAATCGTATATCTAGCTTGATTGCTTGAGAAAAAGAACACATTTCATATTTTTAGTTTAATATTATCATTTTGAAGGACCCTTTGTTCCTTTAATGGTACAAAATACCTTTCTTGATGAAAAACTTCTTTATAATGACTTATTTTTCATTCAAAATTAAATGTTCCGCTCTAAACAGAATAACTTTTTCCTAGATTATTAATATATTTTTAACTGTATAAATTTAGTCTTATTATATGAAACTATACATTAAAAACATTTTTATAAGTGAAAGTTGTAAAAATGCAATTACTGATTAATTAATTTATGAGATTTTTAATTAGAAACTTTTTTTGTCTCCAGTAGGAGATAAATAATATTTTACAAAACCTTAGTGATTTACATGGGCATTGTATTTAAGAAACACAAATACAAATTATATAAGAAATAAAAATTTTTACTTTATTCAGCTTTCTAATTTTATTTTTTTATTTTAAAATGTCAGATACATTTAAAGTTTTTTTTTGGAGGGGGAGCGGAGTCACTGATCTAAATGTAGCGAACATTCACTTTGTTTATCTGTGTTCTCTTATAAATATCAAGCATGTTTTCGTGTTTATAGATGACAGTTAGAAAATCTTCTCATATATTTCCAGTTCATTTTCCTTTAATCAGAGAAATTTGATATGTTAATAACCTACAACAAAAGCAGAATTTGATGAATTATAAATATGGATGCATTTATTTAATTACAATAATATTCAATTTCATATGAATACTTTTTATGAAGTTACAAATCTTGACCATGAGTACGTAATAAACAATATTTTCTGAATCTGAATTTTCTTAAAAGCTGTTATCACTTATCACTGTTTTCTCATAAATTATGTGTAATATATCAAAATTATTTTACTTTAAAATTTCCTTAAAAAACCCCTCTCTTGCATTCTAATTCCTTAAAATCTTTTTCTTAGCCTTTAAATGTCTTAATCAAAGGAGTGTCCTCGACTTAAAATTCTTTCCATACATTTCCCAAAGCTCTCTGTCATATATATGTAAATTTTCTATCTATTATACACATTTTCCAGCTGTCGCCGGCAAATAGCTCCGCGTTTTTCCTGATCTTAATAGTTTAATTCACTGACTAAGTTTCCTCTCTCTTGGGAAAATTCTTTCTGTCTTCGCTCTTCGGTGCATCTGTGCTCGACCAGAGTGATTTTTATGCCTTTCTTTTGTCTGTTGTTCACTAGCAGAGATGTACTTTTATTTAGCTGCTCTAAAATAAAGTTTTAATTAGACTTGTAGCGTTCTTTTCAATGCGGGTCGACTGCATCGTTATTACTGCTAGCTGATTAGGCTTTGTCTTGCCCAGTAGCCTGGGTTAATAAAAACAATAGGGTTACATAAGTATTGTGACAAGACGAAATAATTTTTACACATACACAAATATATATACATATATATATATATATATATATATATATATATATATATATATATATATATATCAATATATATATAAATATATATATATATATGTATGTGTATATATATATATATATCAATATATATATATATATATGTATGTATGTGTATATATATATATATGTATGTATATGTGTATATATATATATGTGTGTATATATATATATGTATGTATATGTGTATATATATATATATGTATGTATATGTGTATATATATATATGTATGTATATGTGTATATATATATATGTATGTATATGTGTATATATATGTATGTATATGTGTATATATATATATATATATATGTATATGTATATATATATATATATATATGTATATGTATATATATGTATGTATGTATATATGTATATATATATGTATATGTATATATATATGTATATATATATATATGTATGTATATATGTATGTATGTATATATATATGTATATGTGTATATATATATATATGTATATATATATATATATATATATATATATATGTATGTATATATATATATGTATATGTATATATATATATATATATATATATATATATATATATATATGTATATGTATGTATATATGTATATATATACATATGTATATATATATATAATATATATATATATATATATATATATATATATGTATATGTATATATATATGTATATGTATATATATGTATGTATATATGTATGTATGTATATATATATATATTATATATATATATATATATATATACTTTTTGATATTTTTTAAGAGATAGGGGATATAGGCCTATCATAGAGGAAAAAGCAAACATGATAAAAATATAAAATGTTATTTCTAAGTTTAGCTCTGATGACATTTACGGTTATTCAGTTGCTTATCATGCTTAATAATGGAGTGTTTTAAAATAAATTTTATCCATTCATTTTCGAAATCCAAAGCATATTTGCTCCTGTTTAGTTTACATCTGGTATTATGAAGTTATGTCACTTTCAGGACATGACAAGTATTGAATGAAATTCGGTCAACAAACACACGGTGTTTACGTTATACAATGTTCACCAATCAACCTTTGTCATTATTTCGCGTTTCTAACGGAAAGTGCTTTGAACTCCCGATTCCGGCACTTTAATCCTGCATCTAATTAATTAGAAAACGTATAATGCCAAACTTCATAGAAATCGCTTAAAATATTTGGGAATCTTCCTGATAAATATTATAAGCATAAATTTCCATATTTAAATCCTCATTCGCCATATAAATAGCATCTTTTAAGCCTCCAAGCTAAAAAGATAAGTGTAAATTTGAAATAAAAAACCAGAAACACTGAGTTATTTATATAATGATCACTATGTGTTGCAGTTGATGCACCAAAGTGTCTAATGATGTAAAGTTTTTATTTTTTGTATTTATTTTGCAAAGGAAAATTTATATGGAAACTAGAAATAAAAGTTGAATTTCCTATTAAATAAATTTTATCGATTTACATTGTACAATAATCTAACACATAACACTAAACTCTTAACTGAAATAATTGTGACTGTATTTCTATTAAGATCTTTAAAAAATCCTAATATAGTGAAAAATTCAAAACAAAATTCATGGTATATCATATTTAGTGCTGAAAAATACTTAAATTCTTTTTGAAGGTTGAAATGTTTTGGAGGTAGATTATAATTCATAGGAGGTAGATTTATATAATATTTCCTCTCTAGCTGTTCAGGTAATTAACGGTCAAGGCTCATTCAGTTTAAATTTGTGATTCAAAAAAGTTTTTTAAGGTGCCCCCCCCCTACAAAGCCTAAATTTTATTCTACGCTAAATTTGTAAAAATCCAGTTATTTAACCGCTTAATGCACAGTTTTCTTGAAAAAGGCTGGCCAAAAAAAATCAATTTTTTAAATGTAAAATACAAAATTTAGAACGTTGTCTAGCCAAAAAAAATTTACAAAAATACAAAAATAATCAAAATTTGAGTTTATTAAATATTTATACAATTGGTATGATTTCTAATTTATTAGTAGAGTACTATTATTATTGTAGAAAGAGTATATTGTTCAATTTGTAGACAGTCTACCAATTGACAGTATTATGTGTCATTCCTTGATGCGTAGATATCAAATATGAAACCCTTATGTTTCATATCTCAAGAATAAAGTATATAAAGTGATGCCTCGAGTCAAGAATGTCTTTACAGCCAAAGCTTCGTAATAAAATAGTTAAAAATTATATTTTATTTTACATTATATTTTAGTAAAATGTATATTGAAAAATGAGCGAATCAGAATATGAATATGAATACGCTGTCGGAAAGCGGCTCTCAAGGAACAAATAAATCGTAAGGGATAAGTAGAAAAAAATATTTTATACTTGAATAAGTAAGTGTTATAGCTTACAAACCCATGTAAATGAGAAATATCAATAAAACGATTGTTTTTTTTTTTTTTTTGCTTTCACATTGTTATTTTCAATTCTCGATTGCATTTGATTGTGAAGCATTATAGCAACAAAAATACAATGCCACTGGAATTATCTTGAGTGTGCACAGTTTAGCTAGTTTAGTGTGCTCGAATTTATTCGAGCGATACGTTAAGGGGTTGAAGTATAGGGAAGGAGCATACCAACTATAAGATACAAAATGTTTAGGTAATTTCTTTAAATAGAGTGAGACATCAAATTTCTGTTATTAACATACACTCAAGCAATGATCAAGCGAATGTTTTTGATTAAATACATTTTCCTCACTGTCAGTCCAATTTCACACATGATAACAAAATTACTGCTTCTGGTACTGTCACATAAGTTTTATTACTGCAAAAATCGTGTAAATTGCATAATTAATGTAATAAATTTATTTGGTATTTTCAAAATTAAGTTTGAAAGCCCAAAAATGGCCACATCGCCCTCCTCCTTACCGCTTGAAACAAGTTCATTGCGCATCAGCATCGTTCCACCTGTAACGCCCCGGTTGGGAACCAATCGTTTAATGGTTTAAACCAGTGATACTCAAGCTCTTTTAATCTACCGTCCCCTTATAGAACCGAAAATGTGTTTAACTCCACCCACCCCCTTTAGTAAAAGTCCCGTAATTTATAGTATAGGGTAGGAGAAGTACTCAATTATAAGAAGGTTTGGTTTGGAGATTATTGCCTACTTTTTGCAACACGAGGGCTAATGACACCAGGGCTTGCTGATTAAAGCCGATTTAGAATAGCTACTAACATCCATGCCGTAATGGGATCCGAACCCACGAACTCCGGTACTGAAGACCAGCACAAATATAAGGGGGAAATGTTTAAGAAATTTTCTTTAATATAGTTACAAATAAAATTTTTGTTATTAACATGCTGAAGAAACACTCAAACGAATGGTTAGGGAGCTGACATTCGGTTCCGGAGTTAATGTCCGAAGAGGTCGGATGCCACTGGGGTACACATATTCGTAGTCGTTCCTAATCGGCTTTAAGTAGTAGGTCCCTGTCTCAATAGCTCTCGTGTTGCAAAAGAGTATATTCTAACACTCCAAATCAAAACAAATGAATGCTGTTTATTAAATATACTATTGAATGTCATTCCTATTTAACGCAGAACATAGGGAACCGAAAATTACGTAAGTTTGCTTTATTACTGCTAAAAATCATGTAAATTAGATAATTAATGTAATAAATTCATTTAATATTTTTTAAAATTAATTTTGAAGGCCAAAACATGTCAAGTTATGTTTGACAGTATGAAGCGATGACGACTCAACCGTTCAGTGCATACCACTCTTTCTTTTTCTGTCAGGTTTTTATTTTGCAGCATTTTAATATTTTTATTACTGTACGCGTCCTATCTATCGTATGTTCAAAACTTTAATAATCTTTGCTATATTAGGTTCTGTATATTTTTAGTCGTATATCTATATTATGTGTTTTCCTCCGTATTTCGCATTCTTTATCTGCTCCGAAAATTCTTAAAAGTATTTTTCTTTCAAAAATCCACAACTTATTTTCATGTGTTTTAATTTACTGTTCAGTACTCGCCACCATATAAAACTATTGGTCTAATTAAAGTTTTGTACGTAAAACTGAATCTTAGCATCTGAACTCAGAAATTTAGATTTCAAGTTTTAATGCTTTTAAAGGAAACATTAGATATGGACTAGATATAAAAATCAAAATCAAATAACGCATTAGATTCATTTTATCAATTTACAATGTACAGTTGGAGACAAAACAAAAAGATCTTAACGTAAATAATAGGATTTTATTTTCTTTTCTACTTCTCTGTAGAATTGTAATATGCAGTGAAAAAAACAGCATAATATATTATATTTACAATTGTATAATTTACTGCTGAAAAATAGTTTTATTTTTCATGGTTGTTGTGTACTTATAATCATTCTTTTTCCTAAGCTCTGAAGTGGCTAGCCAGCCAAGGTTGTCTCAGCTTTAGCCTCTTCCCTTACAATTTTTTTTTTTTTAATATTGCAAAAATCATCACAATTTTTAATTTTATTATTAGATACAATGAAATGAAACAAAACAAAACATATAGGTTTTAAGTTGATTTTTTAATTTTTTACAGGTGTAAAAGCATATAATTTTAATATTAGTTTATTATCCCGAGTTATCTCGGGTAAATGGAAAAAGTTAAATATTAGTCTTTCTATGTTAGTTTTTGAAACAAGGGACAACACAAAGTGATGACATACATTATGTACACTTGGTTCTGATCTCTTTTATTACTGGCTTACCTCTGGAATTTGCTTCAAGGCAGCGCAGAGTACACTGTCGCGTTGGATTTGATTTTTTTCAGTAGCAGGAAAAACATCTAGAAAATGCTTTGAGGTTAAAATTGAGTGGTATAGAACTAATGCTGGGTCTTCCTGATGTGACAGAAAACTCGTCACGATGATTTTCTGAAATTAGCTTTTAAATCCTGTGACTAGACCCGACAAAATAACCGCGAAACCAACAAAACTTGGCAAACTGCCCATCAAATCTGAATATTTTCTTCACATTTCCTCCAGGCCGAATAAAACCGTGATAAAACAAATCATATTGACAAATTCTGCTTCGTTCGAATTTTATAGGGATAATAATTAACTGCAATATATACGAACCCGAGATTACTCGGGATAATCAGGCAAGCGGTTAACAAGCTAGATCTATCTAACGCCATTTTTCTCGAGCTATTGCCACCTATGCTCTTAAGATATTGCTTCACAGTGTAAAGCCAACTTTTTCGGTGTTTACCCATAGTTATACATCTCTTTCCTTGTGGTGCATGGAAAGTTTATTTTATTCACAGGATTTTTATCTTTGTATCACTGCATAAATTTATCTTAGTGATTTAATTTGTGAAACTCTAATACTCTTTACTACATTAGATTCTGTTTTTTTTATTATTTATTTCTATAATTTTTCCTATTATCCTTATTCCGTTTTACTGATTCAAGAATTCTTCTCAGTATTTTTCTTTACAAAAATTAACAATTTATTTCAGTCTGCTTTATTTATTGTGTAGTACCCGCTACCAAATGCAATTATTGATGTTTTGTAAAGCTAAATCTTATTAATTTTGTTCAGAAAGCATAGTCATACATCAATTTTCGTTATAATGCATGGAAAGTTTATTTTTTATTGCAGGATTTTATCTTTGTATCATTGCATATAGTCATGAAAGTGATTTATTTTTATGATACTTTAATAATCTTTACTACATTAGGTTCTGTGTATTTTAGTCATATTTATATAATTTTTCTTATCATCTTTATTCCATTTTACTGATGCAAAGATTCTTCTCAGCATTTTCCTTTCAAAAATTAAATTTATTTTCGTCTGCATTATTTATTTAGTAGCACCCGCTACCAAATGCAACTAGTGATGTTTTGGAAAGCTGAATCTTAGTAATTTTACTCAGAATATTAACTCAGAAAGGATAGTTATACATCACTTTCCTTGTAGTGCATGAAAAGTTTATTTTTTATTACAGGATTTTTATCTTTGTATCACTGCATATAATCATCTTAGTGATTTATTTATGACACTTTAATAGCCTTTACTACATTAGGTTCTGTGCATTTTTGTTGTATTTATATAATTTTTCTTATCTTTATTCCATTTTACTGATGCAAAGATCCTTCTCAGTATTTTCATTTAAAAAATAAGCAATTTATTTTCTTCTGCTTTATTTATTATGGAGCACCTGCTCTGATATACAACTATTGATGTTTTACAAAGCTGGATCTTATTAATTTTACTCAAAAATTTAGATTCCATTTGCTTTCTAAATACAATTTTATAAAGATTGCTTTACATAAATTTATGATGCATTTTAATCATAAATCAAAATACCATGCAAAATCACACACTTGGAAACATGAAAAAGCGCTCTTTTTAAAATCAATACATTGAAGCAACATTCAGTAAAAATTTTTAAAATTCTCCTTGAGTAACTTACATAGTTATACATTAATTTTCAGTAGCTAACTCATTGCTCTTAATTGCTACTAAGACTTTACTTTTTGACTTTTAACTGCGTTAAAGCTTTTCTAAATATAAATCGCGACAAGTTTAATCTTTTATTTTCCTTGATACCTCGCGCGGAAAAAAAGCCTAAGGAATCATAATAAGGTTAGGTCTGTATTAGTGGTTATTTTTAACTACCAGCGATTTTTTTTCATGCTCGGAAGCGCGTAAAAGTTAGGAAATTACTTTTGCTTTGAAACCAGTAATCTAGTATCTTTTAGATTCAATGAAACTTTATAGAAACAGGAGACTAGATCATGTTTAAAGTAAATTAATTCTTGAGACAGTATGCGTTGTTTATAAATTAAATAAATGAAGTTGTATTGGTGAATATATTTTTTACTTTTAAACGAGAGACTTGGTTTTCATTATTTCGTAATGTATACACATATACATTACAGAAAAATCCTTAAGTGACATAGCTAAAAATATATCGTATCATTTGCCATAAGATTCACCAAAAAGATCTGCTCATTTGTCAGATATGCACATGCTGGAAAAGGCCAGTCTTTTAGAAAATGGTGTGGTTTGTTTCCCACATTGAGTTTGTTTATAAAGCATTCGGAGTTGCGGGATTCTGTAAAAGGCATAATATTAAATAAAATACTCAGTATTAGGCTTAAAGTATTTTCTAATATTCTTTAAATATTAAGAAGTCTAAAAGTACGTATGAAAGATAAAATAAAACAAATACGATAAAAAAATTATTTTTTTATAAAACAGTAGGTTACCGTTGCAAATTTCCTTATATTTTCACTAAACTTTCTCTCATGTAGTAGGACAGAAATATTTATCCTACGTATAGCGTTTAGTATTTTTCATACGCACTATGCTTTCCTCAGGTTTTGTACCCGTGTTCAGACTTTAACCCTTAGCTCTCCGTTGGCTCCACTACGGGATCACCCTGCTTCTGTTCCGCAACACCTTAGGCTCCGCTCTGGAGCCAAATGTCTTTAACATGATAACGCTTAAGATGCCGCGGATTCGTCGGCTTTGGCATTTGTTATATGTAGATAAAACGCGCTCAGTCTCGGTACTGTTATAAGATTAAACCATTGTTTGACTACCTTATTTATGGTTATCATTATGGAGATAAATAATTATTATGACAATTTAGAGTTGAGTGGTAGTGGAGAATTAAAAGGTATGGCAAAAGACAAATGTTGATTATAATTCTGATACTTTAAGAAGTAGTTCCCAAACGATACTACCCAAGTAAACCTAGAATGCATATGGGAAGTTTATTCCAAAGATATCACACCATGGTGAAGTGCAAAATTTAAAATTTATCTTTCATTTGCAAGAAGTAAGTGCATATGTATAAAATAAACATATGCACTTACGTACTTACTAGACTTTACTTCTAGTAAAGTACTTACGTACTTTACTAGAAGTAAGTGCATATGTATAAAATATTAAATTAAAAACATTCACAAGCTCGTGTGATTCTTCTCACTTAAAATAAGACTTACATTCACAAGTTCCGCTGCGAAAAGGTGTCGGAATTACTGGTAGGCAGTTATACTGAAGAGTTGGAGCATAGTAAGGAAGCAGTGCGTAGAGTGTCAGGACCCGTAGCAAAGTGTTAGGTCAAGTTGAGTGAAGGTAGACAGAAAAGACTCTGACTTGGGTTCCAGCCATTTATTTTTTATTAATTCAAAATTGCAAATATTATAGTCCACTGATATTATAGTGCCCTGATCCTATAGTGGTTATTGGAGGTTTATTTTGTTGCGTTGCTTTTAAAAAATATTAAGACGATTAATGTGCAGATGGCCGGACCAAAAACTTCCTCAAAGGTCTTAAAAAATTCTCCCTCTGTCTCACAAAATTCTCAAAACTTCTAGGCTGCACTCACACCAAAAACGCCGAAACACAGCCATCAAGTGGGTTGCCAGGTGCCAAGAAAACCCCGCGCTCTCCAGAAGAACGACGGGTTCTCGCGGCTCTGACCAATGAAACGTCGAGACAAGGCGCGCGGAGAACAAAAACCCAATCGCAGTGAGGCTCAATTCCGGTGGTGAAAATTCTCCAAAAACGATGCGGAACGGAGCTTGGCAACACACTACAACGCGGCACCTTTCAAAGGCTCGGCTGTTTATCTCAAATCGAAAATTATGGCTACAGAACTGTCAGAATATGAGCCGATGGGGGCAAATTATGGTCGAAATATTTAAGGGCTGCGGATGCAGTTGGCCAGAATTGGACGCTCGGTCCGAAACTTAACCCAGATCGGGGGCGGCTCTATTTGAAAAGACAATCTGCAATCGTAAGAAAGCAGCTAGAGCTGCACCTGCAAGGGGCAATATGCAAAAAAAGGTGCAAAATGTAGGTTAATATATATATACCCCACAAAGAAAATATGTAATGAAGGGACATGAAAAATCTTCATTACAGCAGTGGTACAAAAATGTGCGGAGGTCTAAGGGTTATTATGATAGGCTGCTACTTTTAGCATATGGCTAATCCCAAATGCAAATACTTCGGCTATTTTATTATAGCGCCTACCTCTTAGTACTAGTGCTAGGCACTATGAAGTGACAGATAATAGATATCATTCATTCCCATGGCCAACCAAAAAGTTTTACAGTCACTGAAGCTACGATGGAAGGAGAGAGAATTTTAACAAATTTCTCTGGAAATTTTACGGAGAAATGAATAATTTTAATTTATTCGGGCTCCAGACACCCAGTGCACGGTCATGCACTTTTTCTTTTCTTTTCTTTTCTTGAGTGGGTGTGTCTGTAGTCGGAGGAGAGTTGCTGTGAAAAATACGTCATTATTTGATTAAAAATGAAATATAAAAATGTGAATAAAGTTTTTAACATGTGTATTTTATATTTGTGCTTTAGAAATGATAGTAAAAATGTCTACAGTTCAAAATACTTATTAAAAAATTAATATTTTAAGTAATCAGAAATTTTAAATTTTAATAAAGTATTTTCAGTAATATAAATTTTCTGTTCATCAACAAGAGTAATTTTGTTGGTGTTTGTCCGAGAAAAGTTATACCGAGTAGCGCGTTCTTACGGGTAAATCTAAATATCTAAGTGAAATTTACAATTGAGAAATGATAATATTTTCCTTCCTGAAATTATAGATGTAGAAAATGTACCCTTTTTACAGATATTATGAATTTATTATTCTATTGCAAAAATGCAAAGCTAGAAACACGTAACTTTATTGGAATTCATAAACATAATTTTATTCATTTTTAAAATTGAATTACATTTACAGTTTGAAAACTTTTTTTTAATACTTGACACTTGGCATGAGGGAATACTTCACTGCCAACTTACGCGTGCAGTGGGCGTTTTTTGTGAATCGTGCGAAAGTTTAGTAATTCAGAAAAATCGCAGTAAATTAAAAACTGCTTTGTTTTTATGAACGAAACTTTTTCTATTTTACACTTTCATATATATTGTATGATTATTTAACAAAAAAAACTATTACGAAATCACAAAAATAAACGATTTTTAAAATTAAAGTCCGATAATCTGTCTGGGCCTATTTCTTCATCACTATCTTTGTCCCAACGGCTCATTTTATCAATATTGTATTCAACAATAAAAAATCCAAGCTTTAAATAAAAAAACACGATTTGTACGTTACACCAAATCACCTATTGAATGAAAACAGGAAGAACTTATTCATGATATAACAATCTATAGTTATTCAACACACCTACCTTTTTTTAAAAATAAACTGATTAATCTTGGAAAATACTAGATGAGTTTAATATTTAATTTAAAGCTTGGATCCTATTATTAAAATAAGTCAAAACCCCCCAAAAGCTGCAAATATTTATATCCTCACACACTAAACCCAAACATAAGTATAGTATATAGAAGTTCAAAGTCCATGTTATCATTGTAACTAAATTTTTCATTATTTCTTTTCTTTACTATAGTTTGGATACACAAGTTTAAACTCACGTTATGCCACTGTTTCGACATTTACATAATACTTTCAGGTATTATTGACTTGTAGTTTTCTGAGTAAGAGAAATATTTTCAATATTTTATTGACTCTTTCAAATAAATGCATTTTTATCCAGGTGAGAATTACATGTCCCTTCCAGACTCCTTGAAGATGCTTTTGCAAGCTGATTTCCATTTGTTATATTACATTTTTCGAGATTCAAATATTTTTATGCCTTAATATCGATACTAACCGACAAATACATACTTTGACATATATATATATATTATATATATATATATATATATATATATATATATATATATATATATATATATATATATAAACTTATTCACCTAATTTAAGCTGTTAATATGAGGAAAACTTGGAGCTATTTATCGAAGACAGCTAGAAAACCTGTTGAATATACAGAAAATGTACATCTATAGCACAGAAAGATTAGGGAAATGCATCGAAAGAATTTTAAGTCGAAGGCGGTAGTTTGATTAAGACATTTAGAGGCTGGGAAAAAGATTTTAAGAAATTAGAATGGGAGAGAGGAGGTTCTTAAGGAAACATTAAAGTAAAATAATTTTGATTTAATTATTTGAGTAAAATAATTTTGTGAGTTTGAGAGGCACATATGATAAGACAGTAAATAAAGGAATATTTAAGTAGTAATTTATTTTTGGTAATATCTGAAGAAAGGAGTAACTATTGGATATGGTTATTCTTTGTAACAAAATCCTACAACATTGTAAAAATAAAATAAAATACATATCTGAAAATGGAATCAAATAGAATTGTTGAATACCAGAAAGGTTTATTTTTAAAAAGAAAAGACTGATAACAGTATATTTAACAAATATAAAGGAAAAATAGAAGCGTGTTTATGGATAATACTACTTATACCTTAGATATAAATTTAAGCTAAATTTGTATTTTCTAAAGAAAAGTAAACCACCCCTGAAAGGAAACCCTTCGTAACTCACGAAATAATTCTCCACATCTTTGCTTTTTTATAAAAAGAATAAAAGCAAACAAAATAAATTGGTTTTAAAAAATATACCAAATCAAATCGTTCATGAACAGTACGTAGCGAAAAAATAAAATCCTAGAAGAAAGAGAAAAATCATTTTAATTATATCTACATAATTTGAATGGAATTTAAGTATTCTAATGAAAGAGAAAAAAGATTATTGAAATGGTTAGAAAACTGGTATTAATTAATGAAATATGTAATCTTTGTCTCAGGAATATCTGCGTAACTAAAGTAATAAAGATTAGCGGGTATGTCCCTTTTAAAATTATGTTCGCAAGACCATATGAAAAGACCAGGGAGAAAGTATTATTTGAAATACGATTTATTTTTAGAACATTTTTTATATATTTTATTTATCTTAATAACAGTGTAACCGATGGATGAGATCGCTTTCTGAAACAAAGTTCTACAAAAATAGAAGCGGAGGAAAAACGAAAATGCATATAATCTGAAAAAGAGATTATAGATAGAGTATTGTTACAATACAGACAATGTTCGCTTTTTAAAAGAATAGACTTAAAAGCAGTATATTTAAGAAATATAAGGAAACAAAAAAATAAGGAGTTCTTTTTCGATGATATTGCACATACCTCAGATAAAAAAATTAGCTAAATACATATTTTCTAAAGAATATTGAACCGCTCCAGAAAGGAAAACTTCGAATACCGTAACTCACGGAGTGAAGCTCTACCTTTTTATTTTTTGCTTTCCTTTTTTGCAAAATAAAAGTAAACAAAACAAATTGGGTTTGAAAAAACGTACCAAACCAAATCGCTCATCAACAGTACATAACGAAAAAACGAAACGCAGAAAAATAAAATTCCTCGAAGAAAGAGATGCATATTTTCCGCTTTGTCAATTCTTTTTCATTTTTCAGTCACTAGCATTCCGCAGATCAAAGGGAAGCAGGAAATGACAAGCAATATTTGCGTTTTCAACCGTTTTTATTGTGGTGGAATATATTTTGCGGGACTCAGATGAAAGCTTATTTTCATACTTCAGAGGTTTTCATCTTTTGGGGAAGAATAGATCCAACTCGGAAATTTAAATCGATGAATCCATTAATATTACTTTGTATTTACAGAATAAAATCTTTGTTTGCAGTTTCTTATGAAACGTCTGACGTTGAAGTAAATTATAATAAAACTATTTTGTTTTGGTAACAGAATAGAGTTTAAAAATGCTTTTTTTAAACTAAACCTAATTTTTTTGTTTTTTTAGCACAGCAAATGCTTCAAGTGAATGTTATAAATATTAATTCTAAAAATACAGAAAAGAAACTTATTCTTTGCGAGAAGAAATTTTATTTTTACCTTAGGAATCCAATATGTCAGGTATTTACTCATCTTATCGCCAGTCTGAATCATAATTGACTAGCGACATTCTCTCAATTTTTCTGCATTTTTCTGTCAAAATCGTCAATTGAATTTTAGGCTTGTTAAAAATTATTCAAATGAATGGAGACATTTTTATCTCTCAAAATATGCCCCAAATAGTTAAAAGTTAAAAGAAAAACTATGTAACAATAGACGCCATAAAATAATAATCATAACATAGTAATCATAAAATAATCTAATAATTGACTAGTGACATTCTCCCAATCTTTATGCAGCTTGTTATCAAAAATCGTCAACTGAATTTTAGGCTTGTTAAAAGTTATTGAAATGAAGGCCTGGAGACGTTTTTATATCTCAAAATGTGCCCCAAATAGTTGAAAGTTAAAAAACTATGTAACAATAGACATCATAAAATATTAATCATAAAATAATCTAATAATTGACTAGTGACATTCTCCCATTGTATATGCAGCTTGCTGTCAAAATCGTCAACTGAATTTTAGGTTTCTTAAAAAGTATTCAAATGACTGAATGGAGACATTTGTATCTCTCAAAATATGCCCAAAATAGTTAAAAGTTAAAAAGCTATGTAACAATAGACATCATAAAATAATAATCCTAACATAATAGTCACAAAATAATCTAATAATTGACTAGTGACGTTCTTCTAATCTTTATGCAGATTGCTGTCAAAATCGTCAACTGAATTTTAGGCTTGTTAAAAGTCATTGAAATGAAGGCCTGGAGACGTTTTTATCTCTCAAAATGTGCCCCAAACAGTTAAAAGTTAAAAAACTATGTAACAATAGACATCATAAAATAATAATCATAACATAATAGTCATAAAATAATCTAATATTTGACTAGTGACATTCTCCCAATCTTTATGCAGATTGCTGTCAAAATCGTTAACTACTTTTTAGGCTTGTTAAAAATTATTGAAATGAAGGCCTGGAGACCTTTTTATCTCTCAAAATATGCCCAAAATAATTAAAAGTTAAACTAACTATTTATGATGTCTATTTATGATGTAACGATAAACATCAAAATATAATAATCATAACATAATAATCAAAAATAATCATAAAATAATCATAATAATTAAAGTAACTCACCGTGTTTAAAGCGAAAGATATAAAATGTTTAATGAAAATAATTTTAAATTGCCTTAAAATTGTATTAGATAACATGGAAAGTTTAAAATTTTTTTTAACTTATCAGAAATAATTAAACATAAATATTATCAGGATTTGTGGAATCACTATCTGTAAAATGTGTCAAGAATATCACATTCACTTGTAGCATGCCTATACTTTCATCAGTATGTGGAAACTAATAAAGCTGTGACAGATAGTTTGCAAAATATAGTAATAATACCAAACAATAAAATCTAAGAAAATTATTTAAAGATCTAATTATGTACACATGTGCTACACAAAGCAAAAATTTGATATAAATTTAAATTTAATTTGGGTATGTAAAAAAAGTAATAGAAAGTGCAGAAAGATATGCAATTTAATGCATAAAATATTAAAAATAGTAAAATTTAGATATAGATTTAAATATATTTCTGAAATTATCGACAGCTTTTTTGCGTGTACGCTTGTTACTAGATTTTAAAACGATGTTGCAGTTTTATTGACATATTATATAGGACTTTATGAACGTAAGTTAATTGTAATCTTATGTTGTACAGAAGATTGTTCCCTCTTTATTATAAAGATTTTGGTTTTTAAGATTAGAGACTTCATTTTCTTAATATTTAACTGCTTTCAGTTTTGATGATTTTTGGCGGTTATATTTTAATTTTTACTTTCAAATTTAATTTGCTATAAATACTTTTTCTCGAAATGCAGTAACACCACCCTATACACCTCTTTATAATTTGTGGGTATCAATATTTCTCTGCTGAAAGTGCAGTTACGTAACTTTCGACCTGGAAAAAAGGAAAATTGGATTTTTTTATACAAGTATTTCTCCTCGGAAAGTGCAGTTACGTAACCTTTGAGTCACCTATCACTTTTAGGAACATTTTCATAATAAATCTTTTATATTACAATTGAATAAAAATACCGTACCACATGATTATTCTGAAGTTTAAAATTTTTATCTCAAAAGGGAAATGAGTAACTAAATTACAAAATGAAAGTGAGAAAACGAACTTCTGTGTTTTTATTGTGCTAATTAATAGATTATATATATATATATATATATATATATATATATATATATATATATATATATATATATATATATATATATATATGACACTTTCCACTAAACGACACTAGAGTCCTGACATCATTTTCATATCTTTATTCAAATCTCAGAGCACACTAATCATCAATCATCTTCAATGGCGTCGCACATTGGCGCCTAACTTTTAACAAAGGCAGGCTTAGCTGCCTCGGGTAGCCACAGCTCTGTCTGCGGAATGTGCACACTGCTCTCTGCTCTAAATCACTGCGCGGGAGCAGTATTTATGTGGCTAACTCCTCACGCCGCGTCACCCTCAGTAAAGAATCCTTAATTAAAATCTTTTAAAATTAATCTACAATTTAAATCCTGACACATACACACATATACATACATACATACATATATATATATATATACATATATATATCTACATACATACATATATATATATATATATATATATATATATATATATATATATATATATATATATATATATATATATATATATATATATATGTCATGTCTAAAGAGGGAGAAACCAGAAATTACTTGAGTTATAAATTATTTTAAAATTTTATAATAATAAAATAAATGAAAAAGATTCAAGTTTACGTCATCTTTTGGAGTAATGCTGTCAGGAGTGGAGATTTTTTACAGGAAGTTGATGACTAATCAAACTAGAAGAATCAGTTAACGCGTGGTCATGGAGCTATCAACACATTCCATGTTTAGCTTCTCCGCGAATAAATACAAATGGCGCAAGCCATTCCTGAAACGGAAAATCCAAATTAAATAAAGAAGTGTTTTTTAACAAGAAGGACTTTTTAATTGACGCTTGAATTTAATATTTTGCAGTTTTAATACTTGACATATTTAAGACAGCTCAAACTATCTTTACAAATAAATTTAAGAATGTAATTTTTACAGGTGTAATTTTGAAACCTTGAGTAATTTTATAGATTCCCGCGAGGCCCTCTGAAATACAATAATTTTGATATTTCCATGTATGATCCGTAGAAATAACTATTAATATGGCCTATCCTCGAATTCTTACGTTTTCGAGCGTATTTATCGCTGCTCAGTTCTTCTCCAACAACTAAATACGTAAAACTATAATAATTTTTCAGATTATTAGACAGCTTGAATTTCATACAAAGAGTGATGCAATGAAATATAAGACAGTTCCTTATGTAATTTCGTAATTCCAGCTTCTGACTTTTGTATTAAATGTTGGTCTGTAATTTGCATTAATTAAAATATGCTCTTGAAATCCAAATATATCCGACTTTAAGCTATAAATACGATTTCAAACTAAAGGGTAGACAAAAAAAAAAGAATACCTGTAAACAATATAATACTTTGGAAATTTTAAAACATAGTTAAATGAGATAAAAAAAAACTTATTATAATATACTCTTGGAGACCAAATATATCTGACTGTAAGTTATGAATACGATTCTCGAATAAAGGGCAAACAGAAGAAAGAATTCCTGTAAACAGTATAATAATTGGGAAATTTTAAAACAAAGTTAAATAAGATTTAAAAAACTTATTATAATATACTCTTAGACCAAATATATCTGACTGTAAGTTATGAATATGATTCCGGAATAAAGAGCAGACAGAAGAAAAATTCCTGTAAACAATATAATACCTTGGAAATTTTAAAACAAAGTTAAATAAGATTTAAAAAACTTAATTTAAATATAATGTAATTTAACCTTTTACAGGCCAAATTCAGATACAGATATATTTTAAATTATTATTATTATTATTTTTTTTTTTTTTTTGCATATCTTGCCTTCTAAAGCTTCAGTTAAGATATGTTAGTCATTTAAATGAGGAAAACAATTTTTATGATTTTCATGATGTTCCTAATTGGGAATATTGGCCACTTTTGGCTATACACTGGATTCACAAATTGAGTATAATGATGTATATATTAAATATTAAATAATAAGTGAAATATTTAGAATTAATTTAAAATTTACTTTTAAATTTAAGCGCAGATATCAATAAAGTTTAAAACTTATAAATTTAAATGAAAACAACATTTTTCTTAAACAAATATCAAAAACATGAGTTTATACCTTTATGCCATGATATATTGGAAATCAATGGAGATGCAATTTTTTCTTGCACTCATTGCAAGCTAATCATGCATTTAATGTGCACTGTGCACATCTACCTGATGTTGTTTCTACAAGAAAATGACCATAACTTTTTCTCTGTGTACTTTGGGTCCTGGTTGAGGCCCTACTTTCCTTGGTGCAATTCTTAAAAGAGCGGTTGTAACTTGTCGCAACAACGTCAATCAAATGAACCTTTTTCTCCAGATGGGCCAGCTTGTTATTTTTTTCATGCGTTGCTGAATGTAAAATCCAACCAGCAAAAACAGCCATGTTTAAAGCATTAACAAATAAATTCCACCACCAATCCTTACTACGAATCATTCGTTTGTAGCTGTCTAATATTCTATCTAGAAGGTCAACTCCTTCCATTCTAGTATTATATTTATGTATTAAATTTGGCTGTTGTATGCCCACTTTTTTCTTTTTTCCACTTTGAATATCTTTTAGTCAACTGCATTGGGAGATGATTACAAAAATTTGAAGAAACCGTCACTACAGGATTGTCATTCCAGTGGCATAAAAATAAAATATACCTTTTTCTAGTTTTTTCAATTGTTTTGAGAGCATCAATGGGCATTTTTTAAGTGATGTTCATGGATAGTTCCAATAGCTTTTATATTTTTATCAGCAAGGTCGTTCATCAAATCATAAGTAGTAACCGTAGAGGAAATTATTTCGTCACAGTATAGCGGCAACACTCCATTGTTCCCAATTGGGAACATCAATAATTAATAAACTATTCAGGTACGTTTCTGATGATTAATTTCGAATTTCATATTTTTTAAATAAATTAAAGTTGTTTTAAGTATACCAATCGGGTTTGAAAAGCATCAGATGTTTTATTTTTACATTTATGTGAATTTTTAATTTGTGCTCTATAGAAAATGATGAAAAGGGTCATTATGATTTTTTATACATTTTTCTATTTATCATACAAATATATATTCCATTTTAAAAAATTGTGTAGACCTTTTATTACATTTGCTAATTTTTTGTATCAATATTGATGAAATTTAATTTTAAATAATTTTATTAATATTATGTTCCCTATTGGGAACAATGGACTGTAAAAGGTTAAATATTTTGCTCAAAAGAGTGAATTTGCAAATATTTAATATAAGAGATAAATTATATCTGTAAGGTCTTATATCGATAATATGCTATGTACAAACGAATTAAGTTTTCATTTTATTCTACCATTTTACTGTTAAAATATTTTGTTTATTTTTTATCGATAACTAAACATTTTTTATTCTTTATACACACTATATTTTTATCATATCACTATATTTTTATTATTTTATTTTAAAATTAGTTCAACAACCCAATATTCAATCTATTTATTTCGTAATTTTTTAAATAATATAATAGGTAATTTTCCTTCCCTCGTCTAGATAACATACTGCTATACAGCCTTTGAAATAAAAAGAAAAATATAAGATGCAAACTGAAATTTAATAATGAACTTGTGCTGTATTTTTGTTGCTCTAACTATTAGATTAAATTATAAAGTATACACTAAGCGTTTAAATTTAGAGTATAAGTTTAAATTCTTGAATGATTTATGGCAATCGAAATAAAATAAATTGTCGTATGTGTCTCGGAAAAGCAACAATTTGCCCTCTGATGTATAATCTTTAGGAAATAAATTCTCGTAAGTGGTGCACG
>CM063510.1:169515840-169520840 GCA_032207245.1 Pardosa pseudoannulata | reverse complement strand
TTATTCTACTATTTTACCATTAACATATTCTTTTAAACTTTTTATGGTTTTATTAATATTTTGTACAGGAAAAGAAAGTAAATTGTATTGTTCTAAACTGAACTTTTATTCCTTATGCATATTATACACTAAAATTAGTTCAGTAAACAAAATCTATACTTTTTCAGTAACTATAAACTTTTAAATAATAAAATTAAATATATTTTTTCCTATTTAGTCTAGATAATGTGTTAGCATACATCCTATGAAATTAAAAGAAAATTAGAATTTGTAATCTGAGTTTCAGTGATGATTGTATATTATATTTTTATTGTCCTAACTGATTTAATTATGAAATATAACGTTTAAATTTAGATTATTGCAGTTTTCATTCCTAAAAGACTTATGGCAATTAAAATAAAACAAATATATATAATATAATATAATTTTTGCCGTCCTAATTTGGAAAGAGTATCTTTTTAGAATTCTACTCGTGCTTCGGAAAAGCAATTTTAATTCCTGGTTGATTTACGCCAGCAGAAATCAAACAAGTGGCAGTATTTAAATTTTCAAAGACTAATTGTGAAAATAGTGGCATTTCACTAGAAATTCAAGCGTTCTCGGAAAAGCAGGTTTGATTTCTAGCTATTTCATGGAAATTGTAATCCAATAAATTAGAAAATTAAGTTTTACAGACCTAATTGGGAAAACGTATGTATTTCGTTAGGTTTCCATGCAGTTTTGATACCTGACTGATTTATGGCAATTTAAAACAAACAAATTGCAGTATGTAATTTTTACAGACTCAATTGTAAAACCGTATGTAGCCTTAAGATTTCCACGAGTCCCTTAGAAAATCAGTTTTAATTTCTGGCAGATTTATTGCAGTTGAAGTCATACAAATTACGTATTGGCTTTCACAATCCTGAATGTTTAAGTGTATGTATTTTGTTAGATTTCCATGCTTTCTTCCGAAATGAAGCTTTGATTTCTGGCAATTTTCAGAAATCGTAATTAAATAAATCGGAGTATAAAGTTTAATAATCGTAATTGTATAAGCATATGCATATCGTTAGATTTCCATGTGTTACCCTGGAAAGCACTTTTGATTCCTGGCTGATTTACGCCAGCTGAAATTAAACAAGTAGACATGTAGATTTTCAGACTAATTGTAAAAATTTAGGCATTTCACTAGAAATTCAAGCGTTCCTCGTAAAAGAAAGTTTGATTTCTAGCTGTTTCATGGAATTGTAATCCAATAGATTGGAAAATTATGTTTTACAGGCTTAATTGTGAAAGCGTATGTATTTTGTTACATTTCCATGCGTCCCTAGGAAAACACTTATTCCAGACGGATTTATGGCTATTTAAAACAAACGAATTGTGATATATAATTTTTACAAGATTTCCACGGGTTCCTTGGAAAATCAATTTTAATTTCTGGCAGATTTTTTGCAGTTGAAGTCATATAAATTACAGTATTGATTTTCAAAATCCTGATTGTTTAAGTGTGTGTTTTTATTAGATTTCCATGCTTTCCTTGGAAAAGAGGCTTTGATTTCTGACAAATTTACATGAATCGTAATCAAATATATCGGAATATTAAGCTTAATAATCGTAATTGTAAAACCATATGCATTTCATTAGATTTCCATGCATCCCCTTCAAAAACAATTTTGATTCCTGGCTAATTTATGCCAGCTGAAATCAAACAATTTGCAGTATGTAAATTATCAAAGACTAATTGTGAAAATGTATTCATTTCACTAGAAATTCAAGCGTTCTTCGGAAAAGCAAGTTTGATTTCTAGTTGTTTCATAGAAATTGTAATCCAATAGATTGGAAAATTAAGTTTTATTGGCTTAATTGTGAAAGCGTATGTATTTTGTTAGATTTCCTTGCTTCCCTGAGAAAAGCCCTTATCCAGACTGATTCCAGACTGATTTATGGCAATTTAAAACAAACAAATTGAAGTATGTAATTTTTACAGACCCATTTGTAAAACCGTAAGTAATGTTATGATTTCTACGAGTTCTTTGGGAATTCAGTTTTAATTTCGGGCAGATTTATTGCAGTTGAAGTCATACAAGTTACGGTATTGATTTACACAATCCTGATTTTTTAATTCCATGCTTTCCTCGGAAAGAAGCTTTGACTTCTGGAAAATTTACGGAAATCGTAATCAAATAAATTGGAGTACTAAGTTTGATAATCGTAGTTATAAAAGCATATGAATATCGCTAGATTCCCATGCATCCCCTTGAAAAACAATTTTGATTCCTGGCTGATTTACGCCAACTGAAATCATACAAGTTGCAGTATGTAAATTTCCAAAGACTAATTGTGAAAATGTAGATATTTCACTGGAAATTCACGTGTTCTTCGGAAAAACAAGTTTGATTTCTAGCTGTTTCATGGAAATTGTAATCCAATAGATTGGAAAATTAAGTTTTACAGGCTTAATTGGGAAAACGTATGTATTTCGTTAGATTCCCATGCGTTTCCATGCAGTTTTGATACCTGACTAATTTATGCCAATTTAAAATAAACAAATTGCAGTATTTAATTTTTACAGACGCAATTGTAAAACCGTATGTATTCTTGAGATTTCCACGAGTCCCTTAGAAAATCAGTTTTAATTTCTGGCAGATTTATTGCAGTTGAAGTCATACAAATTACGGTATTGGCTTTCACAATCCTGAATTGTTTAAGTGTATGTATTTTGTTAGATTTCCATGCTTTCTTCCGAAATGAAGCTTTGATTTCTGGCAATTTTCAGAAATCGTAATTAAATAAATCGGAGTATTAAGTTTAATATTCGGAATTGTAAAAGAATATACATTTCGTTAGATTTCCATGCGTCCCCTAGAAAAGCAATTTTGATTCCTGGCTGATTTACGCCAGCTGAAATCAAACAAGTTGCAGTATGTAAATTTCCAAAGACTAATTGTGAAAATGTAGATATTTCACTGGAAATTCACGTGTTCTTCGGAAAAACAAGTTTGATTTCTAGCTGTTTCATGGAAATTGTAATCCAATAGATTGGAAAATTAAGTTTTACAGACATAATTGGGAAAACGTATGTATTTTGTTAGATTTCCATGCGTCCCTGGGAAAACACTTATGATTCCAGACTGATTTATGGCTGTTTAAAACAAACGAATTGTGATATATAATTTTTGCGAGATTTCCACGAGTTCCGCGGAAAATCAGTTTTAATTTCTGGCAGATTTGTTACAGTTGAAGTCATACAAATTACGGTAGTGGTTTTCACAATCTTGATTGTTTAAGTGTATGTATTTTGTTAGATTTCCATGCATTCCTCGGAAAAAAGCTTTAATTTCTTGCAATTTTACGAAAATCGTAATCAAATAAATCGGAATATTAAGTTTAATAATCGTAATTGTAAAAACATATGCATATTGTTAGATTTCCATGGCTCCCCCTGAAAAGCAATTTTGATTCCTGGCTGATTTACGCCATATGAAATTGTTGGAATATGTAGATTTTCAAAGACTAATTGTGAAAATGTAGGCATTTCACTAGAAATTCAAGCTTTCCTCGTAAAAGCAAGTTTGATTTCTAGCTGTTTCATGGAAATTGTAATTAAATAGATTTTAAAATTAAGTTTTACAGGCCTAAATGTGGAAGCGTATGTATTTCGTTAGATTTCCATGCGTCCCTGGGAAAATCACTTATGATACCAGACTGATTTATAGAAATTAAAAAAAAATTGCAGCATATAATTTTTACAAGACTTCCTCGAGTCCCTTGGAAAATCAGTTTTAATTTCTAGCAGATTTATTGTAGTTTTAGTCATACAAATTACGGTATTGATTTTCACAATCCTGATTGTTTCAGTGTCTGTATTTTGTTAGATTTCCATGCGTTCTTCGGAAAAGAAGCTTTCTGGCAAATTTACGGAAATCGTAATCAAATGAATCGGAGTACTAATTTTAATAATCCTAATTGTAAAAGCATATGCATATCGTCTCCCTGAAAAGCACTTTTGATTCCTGGTTGATTTAGGGCAACTGAAAACAAAGAGAATTGCAGTATATAAATTTTACATGCTCAATTGTGAAAGCTTATATCTTATCTATATATTAAGATTTCCACGAATCCCTCGGAAAAGCACTTTTGATTCCTGGCTGATTTATGTCAAATGAAACCAAACAAATTGCAGAATGTAAAGTAAGTAATTTCTACAGTCCCAACTGTGAAAGCGTAAGTATTTCTTAAGATTTCCATGCGTGTCTTGGAAAGCACTTTTAAATCTTGGTTTATTTATGCCAGTCGAAATCAAACAAATTACGGTATATGCCTTTTTGAAGCCTATTTGTTAAAGCGAGTATGTCTTTAAAATTTAGTTTGGTCCTTAGAAAAGCAACAATTTGTATCTAAATGCATAATCTTTAGGAAATAAATGTTTGTAAGTGGTGCACGATTATTACCCGAATTCCTTCGTTTCCGAAAGATTTTATCGCTGCACAGATTTCCTCTGGCGACTGAATACGTAAAATTATAACGATTTTTCAGCTCGTTAAACAGCTGAGTTTCATGAAAAATGTGGGCTTGCAGGGAAATTTGAAACGTGATACGAGTCAAATACATGACATGACCCTAAATTAATGCTTTTAGCTTCTGATTTTAGTAATAAAATGCTGTATACATCTGCAAATTTATTTCATGGTTAATATGTGCTTGGATACGAAATTTAATTATCCCATTGTATATTTAAAATGTTAATTGACGGAAAAAGCTACATAACAGAAAAAATTGTTGTGAACAATGTAATACTTAGGTATTAACAGAATATATTGAGGACTAGCTTAAAATGTAGTTTAAATATTTTAAGCAAATTTATAATTAGGATTCTTTTAATGGATGTATTCAGCATAATCCAGTAGAGAAACTTGGTTATTAAAACTTTATTATTAAATAATCAATATTAATATTAGCATATAAACACTTAAAATTTCCCTTTTATACTAACCTCAATATTTGTATAAACAGGATAT
>CM063510.1:169483340-169510840 GCA_032207245.1 Pardosa pseudoannulata | reverse complement strand
TTACTCTTTTCTTAAGGTAATACAAAAACGAATTATAACTCAAACATGGCTTTGTTTATTGTTTTTCACATGTTCCGGTGATCATGATATTAAGGGGTAATAAAACATACTGCCCTCTTTCTATCAAACATTCTATAACTGCATTGTTTTTATTAAATAAAAATTATAACTTCAGTTATATATTATACACTTAAATTTTATTTTTCTGCAGAAATACCAAATATCAGATTATATGCATTTTCTTTTTTTCTGCTTCTAATTTTGTAGAACTTTGTTTAAGAAAATGATCTCATTCATCGGTTACACTGTTATTAAGATAAATAAAAAATATAAAAATGTGTTCTAAAAATAAATCGTATTTCAAGCAATACTTTCTCCCTGGTCTTTTCATATGGTCTTGCGAACATAATTTTAAAAGTAATACACCCGCTAATCTTTATGACGTTAACTAAGCAGTCCTTAGACAAAGATTACATAATTCAGTAATTAATACCAGTTTTTTAACCA
The DNA here is from genome assembly GCA_032207245.1 of Pardosa pseudoannulata. Taxonomy (NCBI): domain Eukaryota; kingdom Metazoa; phylum Arthropoda; class Arachnida; order Araneae; family Lycosidae; genus Pardosa; species Pardosa pseudoannulata. Next base: position 169,510,333 of record CM063510.1, on the reverse strand, counting down.
TTTCAGTAACATTTTTTCTTTCATTAAAATACTTAATCTCCATTAAAATTATGCAGATATTAATAAAATGATTTTTTTACGGATTTTTAAAAACAAAAATATGTGTACAGATTTTGTACATAATTAAGTGTTTTTTATGCTTAAAACCTTTAACACTTTAAACATAATTTCTAAAATGTTGGGAAATTTTAATGAACTAAAATTTTAAAAAATGTTAATTACAGTAGCTCCTACCTTTTTGTTTCGGTATCTCTATAAAATGTACTGCGATTGATCTTATGTATTTTTAAAACGAAATCTCTGTTACTGTAACTATGGTCTAATTGAAACTTCTTTGTCATATAAATGGATTTTTTTGTTATTTTTAACTGTAGTAGATGTCTGTTTCTAAAAATGAACATAGCCATCAAACACTCCTTTTTTAGATATTACTAAAAATAAATTACGAATTAAATATTACTTTATATATTGTCTTTTCATATGGTGCTATGATCCTAATATTAAAGAGTGATATATTCCTTAAACGTTATAGGTTAAAGTCATAAAAATAGTTGTTCTGTGAGACATATTTTATATGCTAATTAATAAACCCTGCTGTTCTGTTCATATTTACTCCATATATATATAGCAATCCTGTGAATATTATTCGATTCAGAAAACTAATCTTCTTTGCTGTAACTGGCAAGTGCAATTTCAGAAGCAGTTTAAACAGTAGTAATGTAAGTTTAAAAATAGGTTTAATATTAAAAAGCATCTGTAAAAATAACAGAAAAAATCTTTGAAATTGAAAGTTCCAATAATATAAATCATCTATGAAAAAAACAGAAAAATCTTTTAAATTACTTTTATTTACAATTTGAATAGCAATAATTTACATGAGATTTGCAAATTTGATTCTTACAATTGTAACATAACATTTTGTTTTTTTTATTACTTGATGGACAGAGTTTGCATCTAGCACGTTTGACTCAGAATGCAATATTCGAAACAGATTCCGATGACACGTTTCCAGTTTTTCTCTGTATTAATTGAACTATTTTCATAGAGTCCTCACTTTTTGGTAGATTTAACCTTGCTTTAATATATAATAAAATAAAAATGTGATTGATTTTCTCAGATTTTTAAAAATAACCTTTATTTAGTAAATTTTTTTCATTCCATTAACTATATATTAAAACTCATGGGATAAATGCATTGTATACAGACGTATCAAGCACGTTATAGAATACTATCATGGGTTAGCGATTTGTTTATCTTTTAAAAGTGTTTGTGTTGAAAAAAAATTCTATGTTAAGCTACGAACTTTTCAGCCCAACTGTTATATGCTTTATATAACAATGCAATATTTTCATATTTTAAGAATATCATTAAAACTAAAAATTAAACTAATGAAACTAATAGAAATTTAACTGAACATTGAAATTTATTGTAATTTATATCTATTATATTCGGCAATGGAAGTTGCTTTACGTCTAATGTAGAGGCAAGTTTCTATAAACACAGCCATCCTTTAATACCCCACAAGACATCTGGTACCATGTTTTAGAAACACTTATTTTAGATGCAATCACCTTAAAATTACAATGATTTCACTGCTGTGTAACACATTTAATTTATCAGTATCGAAAATTAATTATAAATAGCGAATAAAATTTATTTTTAATAAACTAATTCTTTATATAAATACTAGAAGACCTCTTGCTTTTTTAAAGCTGTAAGTCCAAAAATTGTAAAATGTTTTTAAATAAATTATAAATTGGACCGGTTTGATGGAAAAAAAGGGAAAATATTTTAAATATACTTGACGCCACCACTTTTACGGTCATCACAAACGTAATTAGATTAACTTAGATTAAATTCAGATTCAATCCTGGGACTTCTAGTACTGAAGCCCGTTGCGCCGAGTACTGTCCCACAGATTCGTTGCTAGAAATGTGTTTCAAGTGGCATTATAATAATCCCAATAAGCGCGAAATCCTGGATTTTTAATTAAAAAAATTCTATCAGATCAAATTGTGAATCTAAACCATTCTCGAATCGATTTAATTACATACACAATTTTTCATGAAAATCGGTCCAGCTGTTTAGAAGGAGTTCTATTACAAATACATGAATAGAAGAATTTTATACATAGATATATTTTATACATAGATTTATACAAAAGATATAACAGTGTACTAATTGTAAAGACTTTATTTTCTCTGTTGAGTAATAGTTATTGACTTTTGCTAGTAACATATAAAGGGGTAACACGAAAAATACAATATGATAAACGGTAGTTATCGTTAAAAAGTCTTCACGCTATTTAAAATTTAATATAAAGGATTTTCAACATTTAAGTTATATTCTTTATTTTGTAGACGTTTTAAGTTTATAACACTGTATTTTGTCAAATATTGCAACAGATTTTCCTAATTAAGTTCAAGGCGAAACTATTTATAATCAAGTAACACCCTTAAAATGATTAATAAGTAAAAATTTCGTAATATTTTAGGAAATAACTAGAACGGAGTTTAATTTATATTTTAGCGACTAGGAAATATTATGTATAATTTGATGTTCTTTAAAGATCATGAATTGGTTATGCTGAAATAATGCACAAAAATGCGTATAATCGTTCGAATCTCATTATTTTGACAAGTATCTGCACAGAGGAAGATTTCGTAATGTATGCACATATTTCAAATTAATATTTTATCCAAACAATTTTTATAATTGACATGTACAGAAAGTTTCTCCGATATTTCCCCGCTGTTTCTTCTGATAGCATGATTTATTAGAGACAGCTTGAACGACTCCGAAATAGCATATATTTATAGTTTTAATAACTTGAAATACAACGAAAATTCTCCTTTTAATGTTATATATTGTAATCTCTTCTTTTCTTCCACCCCGTATAGCTCTATATTAAATGACAGGCAACTTCTAGATTAAATAAAAATACCCGACCATTGGAAGGGTTGCAGTCTGCTTTATTCGCAAATGCGACCAGGAGGAAAAATAGGTTGTTGCATGAAATTTGAAATAAAGAGATATTGGCAGAGCCAGGTATTTTGATTGATTATTCTCATAAGTTTAGACGAAATGAAAAATGGAAACGTATCTAATTTATAAAATATCTCGAAACTTCGAGCACAGAATTACATTATAAGAGTTTTCTTTCCTGGTACTTTTATAACGTAAATTATCTCAATAATGCTGTCTGATATAAATAAGAAAGTTAATCGAGATTATCATCAAGATGAGAATCAACCTTTCTAAATAATACATTCTTATTTAAAATAAGTCCTCTTTTATTTTATAAGATTAATATTTTTTTCTCTACTGTTAAAATTTGAAGGATAAACGTGAATCATTAGATATTAAGGTTAAATCTTGTTTAATAGAAGTATAAAATTTTTTTTGTAAAAACTAAACTCCTCAGTGCAACAACTACTAGCGGGTCAGGACCTACGGTGCGAATCAAATTTTCAGAGACCAAGGGCTCTGGGATGCGAAGCATATGTTCCGGTTAGGTGGTCAATCTTACGCGGAAACCACCAGTGTTTAGTTCCCAAGCGCGCTTGGTCCTCAGTTCATCTACCCACTGAAAGGATGAAAGGCTGAATAAACCTGAAAATATTTAAATAGATCATAAGTGTGAAAAATTTATTCCTCATCTCATTACTACAAAATCCTGAACTATAACAGGTTAAAAATGAAATAAAGTTACAAACAATTATGTAATAAATATTAAATAAATGTATAAATACTAATTAATTAATATTAATATTTTTATAAGTCATGGATACGCTACACTACCGATTAAAAAAATGCATTGAATTGTTTAATTCTATTTTTACTTGTCATTTGGCTGAAGTTACTGAGTTTGGTATTTATATATTATCCTATTGACCATATTGCCAAGTAAAATTTGTTCACCAAGCAAGAAAGCTTCATTAGTGGGTAAATGTATATTATTCTGCTTTTTTCTTAAATTGTAGATTAAAATTTTATTAATATAATAAATATTTTTAATAAAAATTAGATTTTGCACAAAATATAAGTTTATCTCTAGGGATATTGTATATAAACATTATAGGGTTATATTTGGCTATTATTCATGGTCACCTAAATAATACCAAAGTACCCTGAATTCAAATTAGAAACATTTTGATTGAAAGAATTGCTATAAGATTAAACTTAGGCATGTAGATACAACAATTTATTTTTATGTATGTGAGTTTATTAACACTTACAAAGTAAGTTTATAGTTTTTATGATAAAACTCCTGTACGTTCTCTAAAAGCATATATTTTATTTGTATGTACATCAGAAGTTTTATTTATATATACTTTAACGAAAGCTTTTTAAAGTCATGGAAAATGATCTGCTAAATCAGGGAAAGTCATGAAAAGTCATGGATTTGAAAAAAAATTTATTTTGGCACATACCCTGTATATATATATATATATATATATATATATATATATATATATATATATATATATATATATATATATATATATATATATGTATATATATATATATATATGTATATATATATATATATATATGTATATATATATATATAAATGTACACACATATATATGTATGTAGTTGATACATGATAGCTGATGCATACAAATACATGCATGTACATATACACACACTTAAATATGTATGCACATAAACATATAAATTTATTTCTAGATTTATTTCTGTCCCGGCCATACATAAGCATATATATAATGTATAAATTTTAATACACACTCGTGAGAGATATTTAATGTTAGTCTATGGAAAAATGCATATGAAACAAAAGTAATAATATCCGAAAAAAGTAAGTATAGCTTTCTTCGGCTAAAATGTTAACTACAGTTTGCCAAATATATTTGAGTTATTTTTATTGTGATTTATTTAGTAAATATTCAAAATTGACTTATGAAATTATTATTGAACTGTTTATAATGAGGTACATGTAATAATTAAATAAAAAATTCTTATTTTTAATATTGGCAATTTAAACAACCCCCTGTAAACGGAATACTAGATATTCTATTAGCGCAGTAACTTCAATTTATGATAGGAACTTCATAAAAATAATGTATCAACTATTAAGATTTTATAGTTCCTGACAGACTTTTATGAAACGCTGAATGGATTATGCTCAGGAAAATCTCCCTCTGAAGTTTTCATCCTGATCTCGAGCTCCGCATCATTTTGTTTTCCTCTTTCCGAAGGATTTATTAAAAATAGGAACTTTTAAAAAGATTTCTTTTCTATGATGAGCTTTTGAGAAACTTTGAAGTGCGTTATTGTGTATGCTCCAAGTTTGCAAACGCTGTTAACTCCGCTGGCATAACTGAAAACAATTATGACAGTTCCGGGTTTTGAAAGATTCTCGATATGTTGGTTAAACTTGGAGATTTAGAAAGGATAGGAAAAGCGACTCAAAAATTTTAAGTGTTTTTTTCTTTCTTTGTCTGAAAAATTCAAGTAGGCGGAAATATTGTTTCTGAATTTTATATACTCATGCTTAATCGTTTAAAATTATTACCCTTCATTTCCTGCTTACATTTATTTGTTATCACCTTACTTTATTTAATACTACTTTGAAAATACTTTATTTTCTGATGTGTATATATGTATTTACGTATCTATTGGGCCGAATGATGGCCAAATGGTTAGGGCACTGACTTTCAGATCCAGAGTTCGTGGGTTCCAGTCCCACAGTGGCATGGATGTTCGTAACCGTTCGGAATCAGTTTTAAGCAGTAGGTCCCGGTCTCATTAGCCCTCGTGTTGCAAAAAAGTAGACCGTAGTGTTCCCAAGCAACCAACCAACGTATCTATTGGTGCAAACTATGTTTTACTATTACCAATATCTCTATGGGTTCTCTTGGGTTTACAGTATTGCATATCCCTTATGTAATTATAGCCTAAGTTATCTGCCCGTCTGTCTTTGAATTTATGAAGCGGTTCTACCTGAAATGGATAGAGGCATACATATTGGATTCTTGATGAGTTAGGTTTAGCAACGTCGGAAATCCACCCCTTACCCTCTTTTCTTTAATTACATTATTGCAAGCCCTATTTTCCTCTTTTAAGAGCTGGCGATTAAATTTATCAATTTGTCACAAAATAAAAAGGTAAAAATAACATTTTTTTCATAGCATTATGATGTAATTCCTTTAACCATCTTACTTAATCCTTTATTTTAAAATATTTAAGTATCGTCTGCATTATTTTCATACGTTTTACCACTCCACTTAGATATAACATAAATACATTTGGCTTAAATAGTGAATTGGGTACATCTGTGAAAAATTTAAACATCGATTATTTTTTGTTACAATGAATATTTTATCACCGGTATTAACAGCACATTCTATCTACCTCCAGGGTGTAGCAGAAACGACAGTTCCATTCCTTTATTTTCATTAATTACTGTGATAAAAAAATTGGGAAGAACTTAACGATAATTTGGACGTAGTAAAGAAAACATTGAATTGTCTTTCTAAATAAATTCAACGTGATTCTAAACTGCAATCACAGTATCGGGAGATTTTACAGGAGTATGAAGAAAAAAAAATTATTGAGCGTGTACCAGATAATTCTCAGACAAAACACAAACCATTTTGTCATCTGATTAAACCAGTTGATAAAATGGTTTTGTTTTTTGGCTGAGAATTATCTGGTACTTTATAAGGTACTTTACAATATGGTAATTTAAAATAGGGTACTTCCCAATTCTTGAAAATTAAAAATTTTACTGATCCCGTCATATGACGAGCTATATGCTAGTATTTAAATACTTAGTCATATAAAATCATCAAATATTAAATATATGAGCTTACCTAAAATTAAATCCAGCAAATCGTTTTATTATGACTATTTAGATGCGTGTTATTGGCATTGACTACAAAAGCGTAATTTTTTTTTCGCATCTTGCATTATTTTGTGTTTTGTCATAGTGACATTATTTTATATAGCTACAGTGACACAATTTTATTTGTTCAGAAAGGCAGAATAATTGAGTAAAATCCCTTTTTGGTGAAGGAAAACATTATATGAAAGAGGAGTAATATCACATACATTCTGTTAATATGAAGACCCATAACACTGTGACCGATCTGCCTAATCCGAGTTCTACACACGATTTTCTTAAAGCCAAAAGCAATGTTATTAATTCGTGGGAAGATTTAATAAAGGCCAAGAGAGCTTTTCCGGGCTAAATATAACACATTGACGTCGTCTCTGCCAGTACAAGCCATTACAATGATAGCTACAGATAAATGAGTTTTACTCCTTTTTGCCTGGCCGTTGAGGCATTGGATAGGGTGAGAATGTCATGCGGTAATCAGTCAGTGTAGCAAGAAAGGTGCTGTGGATTTTAGGGGAGCTTTCAGATTTCACCGAGAAAGAGACAAAATTAGAAGTTTGGATAACACATTTATGCTTGGGTACATTACGTTGAATCTGTATGGATGAATGTTTTAAATATAAGTTAATCTGAATTTAAAATATTAAAGTATGGATTAGATAAGAAAAAATTTAAAATTAATGCTTGCAGAAGAGGATTTGCATAGACGTTCTATTGAATTAAAAAAATATTTATGACTTGTAAATAATTTGCTTGATTTTTATAAACTATACAGGGTGTTCCAACAAGACCGGATAAACTCGGCACAAACAGATTTGTATTTTGAGATAGATATAAATGTCCAAAAAACTATGTCTCTCCTACCTCTATATATATATATATATATATATATATATATATATATATATATATATATATATATATATATTTGTAGCGGTCTAGTAGATTGTTGTTACTTCATTATTCTACTTTTAATGAATAACCCAAAATTGCTTTATATAATCTTTAATATTAAATATAGCAAAATACTACTAATCTATATAACAAAATTCAAATATTTTAGTGAGAAGAAAAAAACAAGTAAACTGGTAAAAAAATATAAAAAATTACAAGAAAGAGCACGCCACGTGCTACACCTGAAAGATTTGGTTTGGTTTTGGAGCACTACGGTCTTCTTTTTGCAACACGAGGTCTAATGAGACCGGGACCTACTGCTTAAAGCCTATTCCGAACGGCTACGAATATCCATGCCATAGTGGGATTCGAACCTACGAACGCCGGTTTCGAAGGCCAGCATCCTAACCATTCAGCCGTCGTTCGGCACACACCTGAAAGAATACATTTTGCAAAGTCCATGAGCACGCTGCAATCTTTTCCTTCCTTCTAAATGTACTCCAGCAGCTCTATGCTTTTTCGACAAAAATTCTTTCAACTCGTTGCCGTTCCATTATTCTGTGCACGATAGGTCCTTTCCCGGCTCTGTCCATATTGACCGGAACTCCAAGCATGGTTATGAATCGCCTCCTGGCGACCAACCACAACTTTCCAAACTTGGTAAAGTACAAGTGCTGTCGTTTCCACTGGCCACACCACACTCCTCCTAGAGTCGCGAAAAAATACTTAAGCATGCAACTCACAACGTGTGAGTGCGGCGAGAAAATCAGTGTCGCAAACCTTATGTAAAACATAGCTGCACTCTCACAGTTTTTGACAAAAATTGGAGAGAAATTGCGTATGACGTCATATCCTCTTTACGAAATAAAAATAATATCCTTTATTTGAAACACGAACATGTGTTTTTACATAATTTTAAATAGAAACATATTCAAAGTGTCCCCTATGCATATAACTGCATGTATGCGTATATCGTGGAAGGTCTGACTGCATACACTCCATCCTAATAGTGTGCAATAAAGTACACGCATTTTAGAGAAGAGCAAGTGAGTCTATTTCTAAAGTAACCGTGTGTCGATAAACCAATTCCTTCAAATTGCGCCACAGGAAGAAATCTAAAGGGGTCAGATTTGAAGAAAATGCTAGCATAAAGCAGTACTTCCACGCGAGTAACGATATTCATGCTTCAAATAAAGTTTCTTTCGTAACCGGATGTGACGTCATGCCAGTTCTTTCACATTTTACTCAAAAACTATAGGATAAATATAGTTCTATTGGAATTTTTTTTATGTATTCCAAACAAAGAATCTGGTTCTGTAGAGTGTATCCGGTCTAGTTGTGACACCCTGCATACCGATTTGTAAGTCTTTTGAAATACGTTAAATGTATATAAAATTCTGAAATTCGTGTTCTCTCTTTAAAGAGATACTTACATTTTTATAAGTGCTAAAATCACCCTCGATAGTAGTGTTATCTATCGGCGATTGGAAAAATCATGATTCGTTATATTGAGATTTTAAGTTACATGGAAGAAATGTTTTAATACAGATAGTGTAAAAAAGAAACATACAAAAATATAAACATAATTTAGTTTTATTGAGTTATGTGAATATTCCTCTTGATTTCAGTCGATGAACCTGATTAAAAAATTCTATTGATATGCTAGGCTTGATATTAATAACATGTGGATCTAGATGACAAAATGTATACATACAGGGTGTTTCAAAAATGACCGGTAGGTTTGAAAAATCAATAAAAACTAAACGAACAATGATAGAAATTCACAGTTTATTGCAATATGCTTGGTGCAATAGTAAAATTTCGGTCAGTTAAACTTTAAAATTAGATAAATTTTCCAAAGCAGATGCGCTACAGTTTGGAAAAATCTAAACTACGATATTTGTCTGTGGGGACCAGGTGTACCGCCACTATCCAGAAACAATTGGATAATTGGAACAGTACATCTGTTCTGCAAGTGAAGCCATTCCGCCTGAGACACTTATACGGGTTTCTGACAATTCCTTTCTGAGAATACGCCATATTATTGCTGCGCATGGTGGATATCTGGAAAATATCGTAGTTTAGATTTTTTTCCAGACTCCAGCGTCATCTGTTATTCAACATTGTAACTAATTTTGAAAGTTTGTCTGACTAAAAAACTTAATATTGTTCCAAACATATTTCAATAAACTGTGTATATCTATCACTGTGCGTGTAGTTGTTTTTGATTTTTCAAATATACCGGTCATTTCTGAAACATCCTGTAATAGCAAATACCTGAAAGTTTATAATATGACCTGTTATTTGCAATGTTCTAACAATAAATATTACATATTAATTGTTTATATAATTGTCTGTGTTCCTTAAAAAGGACAAATCGTTAAATAAATAAATTCTATACTTAATTTATTGCTCTCAAATTAGTCCTAAATAGGAAAGTTAGTAATAAACAGGTTAATCTTAGGAATTAAAACAATAACAGTTTACTTAAAGAATACATATCGTAGCTGTTTTAAAAACAACAAACATATTTATCAATTATTTCTTAAATAAAAATGATTAGATGATTCCGAGTAATTGAAAAAAGAAGATAGATCATAATATCATATGGAAAATTTTCTTAAAACTCTTAGATCACTGATTAAATACAAGACTCCTTTTAAAGTATTCCATTTTAGTTAATTACCATCTGCAAAAGAAGGAAATTTTAAGGTAATGCAAATCTCATTATCTATAAATAAAACACTAGTTAAAGTTTAAAGTTAAGTGGTTTCTCTAACTAAACATTAGACATTAAGCTTTGAATTAGTTTAAAATTAACCTGCATTTTAATTTTATAAACCAAATAGACATTTTGTATTTTCTATTTACATATAATCATAGCTATTAAAATGTCTATTTAAATTTATGCTTAAAAATCTTTTATTTTTGAAGTACTAAAAAGTTTTCCTTAAGTAATATTATTATTTGTTTTATTACGTATATTATTCAATATTTAAGGTTTTTTTATTTTCTATTTATTTATAATCATAACTATTAAAATATATATTTAAATTCATATCAAAAACCTTGTGTTATTGAAGTTATTACGTAATGTGATCATTTATTATATATATATATATATATATATATATATATATATATATATATATATATATATATATAATATATATATGTGTGTGTGTTTCTGTGGGAGAGAGTATATATATATATATATATATATATATATATATATATATATATATATATAATACTCTTCCGTACTTGCACCTTTTAAAACTTCCTTTTACTTAAACTATTAAAAGGACGTTATTTTCAAAACAAAACACATTATAAAATTTTGAAGGATATTTTAAATTACTAAATGTATTTTCTATTTTTCTTCACATATATCAACATAGTTTTTATAACTTTGCAATAAATTTTTAAAAGTACATATTTGACTCTTATATATTATTTTAATTTTAATATCTGTTAATTGTACATTTTTATTCATACTTTCAACTTGTTTGTATTTTCAAACTGCACTTTTAAAAACATTTTCCATTATTAAATAGAAATTTTTTAAATTTTTTTGTCAAAATGTCAGAAATACTTTGAAAAGTGTAGTCATATTTTTTTCTTAGTACCACAATATGTCAGCTAGTAAAAGAGAAATCAATGAAGATTAAAGAAATGCATTATCTTTTTAAAAAAATTCCATCATCGTGTTTCAAATTATTATTATATTTATCTTATTAATAAAGTATTACGAAAAAATTAATCTTAACTTTAATTAGAAAGTTATGGATTAATATTAATGCAATGAATTATTTTATAATTTAAAGAGTATTTTTCGTAATTTTGTGAAATTTAATTAAAAAAATTCTGTGAACTTGGATATAGTTTTGACTTGAGATATAATTTTGTGACTAGATTTTTCAAAATAAGTAAAAGCCCTTCTTAACTTAATTAAAAATTTCTAAAATTATTCATCTTTTTTTAACTGCATATGTCATGTTTCTGTTTCACGAGACTTGTTTAAGCATAACAGGATGACCGGTAATTCTGCCGTGTAATGCAGTGGATGTTTGTTGACAACCATGTCTTCTCCCCCTCACCAGACACACACATGTACACATTCTTGCAATACATTACCTGTAGAGAGTGGAGGGCTTAATTTTGTCAAAATTTTCATGCCTCAAAGCAGAGGATACAAGTTATTCGGCAGAATGTATCGGTTTTTTTTTCTAAATTTCTAATATTTTAAGAAGATTATTTCTGTTTATTATGAACTTTAATAAATTACTAGGGTTGTTTAGTTTGTAATAAGGTCATATTTATAAAGAAGACATAGTGATGTTAATCACCATTATTACGTCATTAATTGTATGTGCATGTGTGTGTTTAATTTTTCTCTAAGATTAAAAGTTCACTGTATCTGAGATTAAGCATTTAGACTAAACTAAACTATTCGGTGCAACAGCCCTTAGGGCGCCAGGGCTTACGGTGCTAATCTCCATTTCCGAGACCAAGAGCCCTGGGGTGCGAAGCATATGTTCCGGTTAGGTGATCAATCTTACGCGGAACCCCCAATGTTTAGTTTTCAAGCATGCTTGGTGATAAGTTTGTCTACCCACTGAAGGGACGAAAGTCTGAGTCAACCTTGCGCAGTCAGGACATCGTACCTTAGACCTGTGTCGTGGGAGCACGAAGCGCTACCCTACTCCACGGGGCTTCTAAGCATTTAAAGCATCTGACGTCGCTTAATTGTTCTCATACCTCGGTTCACAACTTAAACCTATATAAAAGTTCAACTTTTTATAGTTGCTTCAAAACGGATTCACAGCTTTTATGCACCCTGTGTTTTCGAAATGGCAGCCTTTTATTGTATCTCCTTGACCAGAGGAGAGAGTCAGATATCACATGTTTTGATATGAGGACTCTGCGTAGAATATGGTTTGATATCTCTGTATTCTTCAATAAAATATGGAGTACATAGCTAGTAACAATGGGCAGTGCTTAACCGTGACGAATGATTATTGGTGATAGACTCCGGGAAACAAGCGTTTAGTCCCTGGATACTCTAGTATATATATACATTTTTGTATGTGCCTGCTATTGTTATTGTGGCTAATACAAACACCAAAAATATTTTCGTACGTGTCTTTCGTGATCAAAATATGAGTATTCATTTGAAAATGTGATAATTTATGGCCTAAGTCGAGGGGTAAATTTGACCATCATGATTGGTGGTTCATTATTATCACAAAAAAGTTCACAAAATGGTTAACAGATGGTGCTTCATGTAACAAGAGGGATCATTAGCCTTTAAAGCTTGAAACAAATTATGAAAAAGTAAAGCCGATGTTCCTGAGAACAAATGCTCCACATACCTTTGTCAACATATCATCTGTCATTCTTCACTAATAGCTTCAGTGGAGTAACAATGTTGGGAACAACATTCAGCATACCTATTCAGTATATCTACCTGCAATAGCAGAATTCCAATATTGATAAAAAGTGTCTCTAATAGTGCCTTTTCTAGAAACTTTAACATGCTGCTATTGTCGGTACATCTGATACATTCTCTCATTACAGCTCGTTTTATATAGGACTCTCATACAGATTCACTGACGTTTTACTGCCCAGCGCCATCTGTTGGACATTTTTTAAACAATTTTAAAATTTGGTTTCAATAAAATTTCATGTCATTCCACGTGTGTGAACTTTTGCTTATCTACCCATGTTACTCCTTGAATTGTTTTTTCAAATGTATACTTATTTTCTGATCATCCGGTATATCAAAGCTTAATTTTAAGAGAAGGCTATTTGTCATAAAATTACCAAAAAGCATCATGTTACATTAAAAAACCAAAGAGCAGCATATATTTTACCGCACAGAAACTATTGTTGTCATCAAAATTTTTTTGATATATAAAATAAGACTTATTACTCATTGAACAATCTACGTAAAATAAAAATGTATGCTCAAATGTTAAATTTGAAACGAAATAGTTGTTAACATTAAGAAACAATATATCCTACAATTGCCGTTTCGTACAATTACCTACAAAAATAACGTCACTGATTTATTTTATTTACTGTATATTTTATTTATTTGGCATTTGATTATGTCTTAAAGTGAAACGGCAGCTTTGAAAGATAAATAGCAATTTCTAACCATAAATTATAACTACTTTGATATCATTAATTACATTAGACACAAAATGTTAAGAAGTGATATATGTTACAAATTAATTGTAAATGCATAATGGTGAGCAAGTATGAAATTACAGTTATTTACTTTTAAATTTCGAAGAACAATCATTTCTAAGAATTTTTACTCTAAATAATAAAGATACACTTTAACAATCTTTGGATTCGATTTTTAGAAGAGTAAATAATAGCTGTAGTTCTATTGATTAAAAAACACAGAAGTTTTCCAGAATAAGATTTCAGCATTATTAAATGTTTAAAAATAAATATTATTGGATTTATAATAATAATACCAATTCTGAAGTATGTTAGCAAAACAAAATTGGTTTCTTGAAAATTCAATAAATATATTTTTATCTAGTAATAAACATTCTCGCAAGACGTATTAATATTTCGCTATATATTGTAAAAGCAATTGTTTATTTGATCTAGAAATTATTATATTTCCAATTTTTGATATTCTTCTGATTCTGCATTGAGAGGAATATAAATTCAATTTTTATAGTCAATTCATATTTACAATAGGAAGTAATTTAAAAATCTATGGTTATTTAATGGAGTGTTATCGAACTTCTAGCATTTTTTTTAAATCTATAGTTTTTCCCTTTCTTAATGTCATAGTTTAGAAGCATTTCATTTTCTTAGAAAAAATTTCATTTTCTCAAATTCACTGAAAAGAATTAAGAAGTGTTATGGAGTGAAAGTCAACTTAATTTTTGTGCATATTTCAAGAAATTAAACTTTTGAATTCAATAGAATACTTTAAGGTACAGTAAACAACAGATGGAAAAGCAACGTTCTGACTGACGTATTTCAACAAAAAAGGTTATTTTTGGAAAATAATTCACTGAAAACTAAATATCATACATAATGTTTAAAGTATTTGTTAACCTATCTATACATTCACTTCCTAAATATATTGCAAAAAGTTAAAATATTGGAAAACAATATTCTAATTATAATATAAAAAATTCGAAAATATCCCCTATATAATAATAGAAAAAGTAGTATGTCCATCTGTCCGTCTGTCCGCAAATTTATGAAGCGGTTGTACCTGGAATGGATACAGGCATCCATATTGGACTTTTGATGAGTTAGGTTTAGAAAAATTCAGAGCGAGTAAATTTAAAATTTTCCTAAACTATAGACCCGATTCTAAAATAAATTGGTATGATCAAGATTCGTATCACAGCGAAAAATACTGTCATCTATAAAATGTTTGATATCCACCCCGTCCATATTTTTGAGCATTTAATGTCATTATATGAAGCCTAATTTTAAGATCAGCCGATTAAATTCATCAATTTATCACATAATAAATAGGTAAAAATAACATTTTTTTCTAGCATTTGAAGTCATACTTTTAACCATCTCATTTAATCATTTCTTACTTCAAACTATTTAAATATCGTCTGTATTATTTCCATACTTTTTATCACTATACTTAGATATTACGTGAATAATTTTCTTTGTATTTGACTTAAATAATAGATTAGGGGCATATGTGATAATTTTAATCGATTTTTTTGGTTGGAAGATAATTCTCAGCCAAAATACAAACCATTTTTTTACCTGTCTCATAAGGTACTTTACAATTCTAGAAAATTAAAAATTTTACTGATCCCGTCATATGACGGGCTATATGCTAGTTGGTTTATAAGATGAAAAAGACAGTTCCTTTAAATATGTTACTTTACTGTGTAATTACTTTATTGTGTCTTTAATTCCAACTTAACACATTTGTATCTTGTAATACCTCTTCGGCTAGTGTGCTTTTTCAGGTCTAAAGCTTGGAACTCTGGCTAATACTCTGGACGTGGGGAGTCGGTTTGCACATTTTTTTTTATATATATTTTATATTTGATATATATATTATATATATATATTATATATATATATATATATATATATATATATATATATATATATATATATATATATATATATATATATATATATATATATATATATATATATATATATATATATATATATATATATATATATATATATATATATATATATATATAAACTCCTTCGCCTTCTCACGCTGCAGGTCAGAGTTTCGATCCCCGGGCTGGACAAGGTTGACTCAGCCTTTTATCCCTTCAATGGGTAGAGAAACTGAGGACCAAGCATGTTTTCGTACTAAATACTGGGGGTTCCGCATAGGGCTGAGCACCTAACCACAACATATGCTTCGCACCACAGGGCCCTTTGTCTCGGTTTGGTTTGGTTTGGTTTGGAGTGCTACTATCAATTTTTTGCAACACGAGGGCTAATGAGACCAGGACCTACAGCTTAAAGCCGATTCCGAACGGCTACAAACATCCATGCCACAGTGGGATTCGAACCCACGAACTGCGGTACCGAAGGCCAACACCCTAACCAATCGGCCATCGTTCGGCACTTGGTCTCGGAAAAGGACATTGACACCGTAGGCCCTGGCTCACTAGGGGCTGTTGCACCTAGGAATTTAGTTTATATAAAATTCCGAGCAGTCGATAAATTTTTCTTTAGATAAGTTTCTGAATAAACCACAGAATTAAATATGAGATACTTTAATCCTATTTAAATGCTTATAAAATAATACCTATTCATTAATTGCAGTAAAAATAAAGAAAATTTAATAGAGAATAAATCAAAATTATATGTTATTACATGATATATAGGATTTTAAAGAATCAACTTATTAGAGAAGCCTGTTTTTCTGCTGTGTATACATACTTATATTATCTTTAGGATGAAGTAATATTCATAGAATTATATATTTAAGTTATTTTTCATATATAGCTCAATGCAATTTCTTTTTACTTGTACTACTTTTTTGTAAATATGTTTATGAACATAAATCAAAAATATTTATTTATTATTAATACATTATGCAGAATACAGTTTTGAAATCACTTTAATTAAATTTGTAGATAAAAAAATCTGTGTTATATATTATTTTTTGAACAAAATACACTATAAACATTTCTTTTTCAAAATTTTCCATATTAATTGTTTGATAGTTCAAATTTATAAGTTATTAAGAGTGATTATTTAATAATTTGTAATAGTTGAAGCAGGTTTTAAATATCTCGGAAAATTTTGAATAATTTTATTGGCTAGTTAAAAAAAAATTAAGGTTAAAAAAAAGTTAGTTAAAATATTTAATTAAGGGAATAGACTTGCTTTTAATATTTATGAGGACTAGTTTAGTATTTATGAAAATAATTATAGTACCCTATAATTATTAATTTCATAAATACTAAATTTTTCTTTACTTGTAACCATAGTATAGTCAATTAGAATAAAACATAATAAACACCCCGTTATAATTAAAAATTACATCTTACTGTTTTCTTTTAATGGAATAACTAAAACATTATATTCTAAAAAAAATATACACAAACTGGGAAATTTCAATTTTAGATTTTTCTCGCAGTGTGCAATAATTTTTCCTTAACAGCTAAAACCAGGCCGGCTAAAAAATCAACATCCTAGTTTCTCGATATAAGCTTTTAAATTAAGTCCATAAAACGAAATACAAGTTTCCCCTTTTGCACCAATATCCTACAGGTGTGACGCCACAACCAATCGCTATGACGTCATACGAAAACTGCTTTGCAGAATCGATGAATGAACCAATGATTGTAGTTCCGGATTTCAGAAAGTTCCATAAGTATCGAGTCAGGGAAGCTAAATTTAGCAGTCAAATTGAACGTGGCTTGTTTTTAGAAGATCCGGAGATCAAAAATGGGTAAAAATAAAGTAGAATCTTAAAATCGGGACTTGAATTTTATTGCCGAAATATTGGTTCCCGTATCGCTCAGTCGATTTTAATAACCTCGTTTTTATAGCGGAAAATCACATATACGAAGACGAAGAGAAACAGTAAACTCTTCATATAAGTCAATACTTCGTACATGTGAAATAATCGTTTTTAGGTCCTTGAAGATATGAAAGAAATACTAATTTTATGGTTTATATTATTCAACGTAGATTACAGATAACTTCAACATTAAAAAATACATCTTTCGTCTACATTAACCCTTTCTTGGGTCATTTATTTCTCTTCTGACTTTTTATAGTTATTTTGTGTATTATCATCAAATAAACAATATAATTAAACGAATGTACTTCATTTTATGTGTCCATTAAGTTTTAGGCTTGGTAAGTATACCTCAAGAAGCAATCTTGAATTATAGATAAATTCTATTTGATGGTGTTTATTCATATTAGAAAGATGAGAAGTATGTTGCAATACACAATAGTACATTGCATTCTGAACATATGTAGCTGGTCCTGTTTTGTCAATCTTTTATGTTACTTTATTTCATTATCTACAGTTAGAGTCGAACGATTGCCGATTCGTTAGGACGCTAAGCTTCGGTACCGGAGTTCGTAGGTTTGAATCCCACAGTGGCATGGATGTTCGTATCCTTTCGGAATAGGCTTTAAACTGTATGTCCCGATCGTGTTGCAAAACGTAGACCGCAGCACTCCAAACCAAACCAATCATTATCTATAGTTAGAAGCCAAATTTGGCATGGTTTCTCACAAAGGTTGAGTGTACTCCCTTCGTAACCCCTCACTTCTTTGCTTGGAAGCTAAGAAGGACAGTCTTTTCATTTTCCGAAATATCCATCCATTAGCTGAAGAGCTAATATTATTTGAAATATTAGCAGGTCTATAGCGGATTGCCGCATGTATATTTCGTAAGATCATTAAACTTTTAATATCCAAGTCATTTTTGTCTGAAGAATATCTTAAATATAAATTATTATGGACTCCTGAGAATAAAAGAAATGTGAATTTGAAGCAATTTTGAATGCAAACTCCACTACACTAAACCCTCACATTTTTGTTTTGTTTATTGCATTTATGAAGTTTTTAAATCCCCTATATAATAATAGCCTAAGTTATCTGTCCATCTGTCCTCCAATTAATGAAGCGGTTGGACCTGGAATGGATAGAGGCAGTCATATTGAATTCTTGATGAGTTAGTTTTAGTAAAATTCAAAGCGAGTAAAGTCTATCTTCTCCTAAACTATCGATCCGATTCTAAAATAAATTGGTATAAATATGTTTCATAACATGGCAAAATATACTGTAGTCTTTAAAACGTTCGAAATCCACCCCTTTCCCCCTTTTCGAGCGTTTAATGCCATTATTTCAAGCCTTATTTTCCCCGATTAAGATCAGGCGATTAAATGCATCAATTTATCCCATATAAAAAGATAAAAAAGACATGTTAAGCATTATGACGTCATTTCTTTAACCATCTCATTTAATCATTTCTTATTTTAAAATTATTTAAATATGATATGCATTGTTTTAATACATTCTATCACTGAAGTTAGATATTACAAAATAATTGTCTTTTATATTTGGCTTAAATAGTAGATTACGTATATATGTGATAATTTTAAATTTAATCATGGATTACATTTTGTTGCAAGATAATTCTCAGCCAAAAAACAAATCACTTTTTTATCTGCCTCATAGGGTACTTTACGATTCTGGAAAATTAAAAATTGTATTGTCATATGAAGGGATATATGCTAGTACACAATATTTTACTACATTTTTTGGATGTTTTAATTAATATTTCCTTTATGACTCTCAATTTGTATATAGTTATATAAAAAAGATGTTGATAATTTACCACAAAATCTTAGTATGTGCTATAAATAACAATTATTGGAAAAGAGGAATTTTAAATATTTTTTCTTGTAAATTGAGTAGTGGCCCAGAAACGTTTGCGAACTTCTTGTATAAGTGAATAAAATTTACGTTGGAATTTCAAAAATCCCTGTTTCGAATAACTGAATTTAAATGATAAGTTGGAGAGTCGTCCATTTAATGTTAAGACTTTGTACTAATTTTCTCCTATAAGTATGTGTAAACTAGAAACAAAGTATTGAAATATTCAAAAGTATTTTATTGGAAAAAATTATTGTACTTTCGTTATGAAAGCTTCACGTGTCATTTCAATGATGAAATATTTTATCTCGATTTGTTTAACTGAAGATTATTGAATGGAAGTTCTCCATTGACACAGGACAAATTTATACTTGTTTAAATCACTGCCGCGAAGCAGCAAAAGAAAAATATTCATTGCAAGTCATCCACAAGAAGACTTCAGCATTTAATTTTATCTTTTTATTTAAATTTCAGTGCCGTCTCTGTAGAATTTTAAAGAATTCGTACTGTTCAGGAGTCGCTTCATGTATTATGCAGCTTAAGGCTCGATATCTTTAAAAAGACCTAGTTCTTTTATTATAGAAAGAAACATGTGAAAGAGATAAAAGAAGAAAAAAAACCTCCTGTCCCTTCTTATGTCTGTTAATGTTTCAAAATGTTTGTTCACGTGTTTTGTGTCAATAAAGCTTAACGTCTCGAGCTGTAATAAGTTATTTATAGAGCCGTCGTTTTTATTGGACTAACAGCAAACACATATTAAGTCTTTCCGTTGTTTCTTCGAAAATTTTGAAAAATATTTGGAAATACTATGTGTGGATTTTTGGTATTGTGAAATATATTTTGTATTCTACTTAAGGGTGAAATATTTATGGCAGGAAACATTTAGGAGAAATATACAATAGAACTTCATAAGCATAGTTCAATATAAGAGAGGAAAACCTCTTACAACACAAAGCAATAAAAACAATTTATTTTACATTAATAGCTAATTGTTGTGTTTTGGGTACTTAAACCTTATTTCATCTCAGATTTTGTTTTATCCTTTAGATTTTTGTCTCGTTCTGACTGAGTTATATAAAAGAAAATTTGCTTGGTACAGAATAGGAAAAATATTATTTTACAATGGGAAAATTTTTTTTGTGATGTTTAAACAGGAAAAAGTTTATTTAATGCATAGGCTTTATGTGTTTACTGACTAATTTAATATCTTTTTGTCCTTAAAGCTTTTCATATAGTTTTTTCATCTTTGAATTTTTTGTTGAAAATTTTATAATATATTTTGCGTGTGAAACTAAATAATTCTATTAAAATGACGATTTTCATTTTTTACATGTGATGACACATAATGATGTGGAAATAATAGTGGATCTCTAATAAAGACCGTGATATTCAAAAGTGTTTCAATTTCCTATTTAATTTTCCTTGTGCAGTCCACTATATATTAGATTTAAGATATGCTTCAATATAATATATTTGGCAGAAGGGATTCAAGCATTAGTGGTTAAATTGTGTGTTAAAAACATGAGATTTAAATAGATTCATTGAAAATGTGTTTTTAATTTTTGGCCTTTTACTCCTAATATTTTTAAAGTAACAAGTGTATTTGTTAATACATTCGACTGGCGATTTATTTGCGTTTCTAATACTGAGCACCGATGAAAAAGATGACATCTCAAAATGGTTGCCACAAACGTGTATCATTAAGAAAAATATAAATATTGAACTATAACATACTCAAATTTGAAAGCATTTAAAATATAAAAGCACAATCCAATTAAAACAAAAACAGTATTATACATACATACTTCAGGTAACGTTGCAACTTTTATTAAAACTTGTAGGATGGGAATTTATGTCAGTGCAAAAAGAAATTGAGCTTGAAATGAGTTGAATGTGTATCAAGCAGTAATTCCTTTTAGAATTGAAGCGATTAAAGTGCCTTATTGCATCACTGAAAGCACTATATGCTTTAAAATGCACATAAGTCTGCAAATTTTTTATATCTTTATAAAATATTGCACAATGTGAAAATATACCGCAGAAATCAAATGCTAGCAGTATTGAA
Source organism: Pardosa pseudoannulata (assembly GCA_032207245.1). Lineage (NCBI taxonomy): Eukaryota > Metazoa > Arthropoda > Arachnida > Araneae > Lycosidae > Pardosa > Pardosa pseudoannulata. Next base: position 169,488,619 of record CM063510.1, on the reverse strand, counting down.
AATTTTTAGAAGGGCACACTTCAGTGAAAAGATTTTAATATGGGCATTAGTAGGTCCAATAATTTAGTTATAAAAATAAATTATTCTAATTTTTTTAATATTCTATTTTTCAATTCAAAATTATATATGACATTTTATTGCTGTTTTTCTTGACACTATATTTAGTTATAATTAATCATTTAAATTTCCTGAACTATATGTTATTTAAGAATGTTTAGCATTTGTCTAAAATTTGAAAAAATTTGTCTAGCTCTATTAAAATTTCAATCACAGATGGTATATTTTTTATCATTCTTTATGATCCGTTATATTAAATCATAGCGTCAACCAAGCGTCAATCCTAGCGTCAATCATAATCAACCAAGTTATCAACAAAAGGATATTTGTGTATTAAAACTTAGAAAAAATAATATAACAATGTTTATCTTTGAATAAAAAAGTTTTGCTTTAGAAAAAAAGTAAAGTGCATGTCATTTTTAACTACACAAATGTTATGTATTGTAGCTTGGTATAAAATAAATTCTGTAAATATATGTTCAACGTAAATGAGTATAGTATAATTTACGAAGCATATATAAAGTGGAATAGGGATAATTAAATCGTATTGTTTAGAATTATTTAAAATCAATTTTCAGCGTTTTATCTTAATTCGTGGATTATACTCAGTGTGTTAATACTTGAAATTTAATAATATACTTGAATTTGAAACTAATGTAAATATACGTTTAAAACCTAAATTGTAGGTGATAATGCAGAGATTAAAGTAGCTAGAGTATACTTAATCTTTTTAAAATTTCCATTTAAATCTCACACACACATGTATGTATGTATGTATGTATGTGTACATATATGTATGTATGTGTATGTATGTATGTATGTATATATATATGTGTATATATATGTATTTATGTATATATATATATATATATATATATATATATATATATATATATGTGTGTGTGTGTGTGTGTATATATATATATATATATGTGTGTGTGTATACATATATGTGTATATATATGTACATATATATGTGTGTGTGTATATATATGTGTGTGTATATATATATATATATATATATATATATATATATATATATATATGTGTGTGTGTGTGTGTGTGTGTATATATGTAACGAGATACGATAAGAAACGATAAGAAATTTATTGATAATTTTTTTTTCATTTGATACACTACATTAAATATTTTTTATTTATTTATTTTAAACAATTATACATTTTAGTGCTATTATTTATTGATATACATTTGTCTTTCAAAACTATATATACCAAAATATAATTTGATAATAACCTTAATTTTAAATACTTTGCTAAATGAAAGTGAAAGATACTTTAACTCTCTTGTAGAAGTAGAAAATGATCTTTCATCAGCAATATCAAGGTACATATTTGTGTTGTGTTTCCAACATTTTTACATTTTTTGTTTCTCTTGGGTGGTATGTTCTCATAAATTTTGGCATCCAATTTATTATTTGAGAATTAATACATAACATCTTAAATTTAAAAAAAAATCTTAAACACTTTTGATAACATTTCAAACTTATTACTTAAAGATTCTTCGGAATAAACGAGCAATGCAGAAAAAAAATAGAAATATAAAGTTCTTCTTCTGAAAAAGAGATCCACTAATTAAAGATTATGATGGTTTTGTTATTTTAATGGCAGTTGCTGTCTTCCCAATCTAACTTTTTAATTAGATTTAGAGCTGAAACTGAAGTTTTTACAAGCATTAGTGACAGGAATAATCTATCACTATCGGTTGAGCTTCAAAGACGTATCATCTCTTTCTCTCCAAACTCCTTGAAAATGTTAATGACGAAGGGTTAGAAATTTCGTCAGTGATGGACTAAGCACGCAAGAGTATTATAAGCAATCTTATATCAACGATATTTTAGTCGCTTAGGAAGAGTATTCCTTAAGCAGGACTATGAAAATATATGCGCAGGTTATGGTGAAAGCTATTAAATGATAACTCACTCAGCATAATTTCTGGATATTACTGGCTATCACCAATTATTTTAGTGGGTTTGATTAAATTTCATCAAATTTATCTCTTATACAGGGGATTATGGGAAATTTCTGAATAACAGCTTCGTACAAATCTAGTGGGATATATATTATATATATATATATATATATATATATATATATATAGCTCAATGTGTATCGAGAAATATATTTTTTTTAATTTTCGAAAATTTTTAGGTAGTATTTATAAATAACATGGCATAAATTATCTATTAACATGTTAACAACTTCACAAAGTTAAACTTCTTGTCACGTATTTCTGCATTTAACATTATTTTAATTGAAACTTATTACATTTCACAGAGAAAATATTTCGATTTGAAATTTTGGTATTATTCTGTCATTTACTACATTTCAGTGACTTTTTCACGTATTTAGTTAGGCCTATTTTACTTTTTATTAGTTTTGTTTATATTCGTAATTATGAAACATATTTCCCTGTTCTGAAAAGTAGAAACATTTAAAGTTTACCGTAAAAGTGTTTTTGTTTATGTAGTGTTTTTATAATTTAATGTGCTTGTTAAGAAGTTAATTTTCTTTTAATTGTAATGCCTAAATAATACTCGTAGTCCGGAATGTATTATCTAAAAGTCATGTTACAATGGCTGCTACTCACGGCAGTCATCTACACCACTAGATTATCTAATGACTTCACTAGAAGTCTATTTGGGTACCATTGCATTTCACAGTGAAAATAGTTCAATTTGAAATTTTGGTATTATTCTGTCATGTATTACATTTCAGTGGCTTTTTCCTTATTTAGTTATGCGTATTTTACTTTTATTAGTTTTGTTTTTATTCGTAATTATAAAACTTATTTCTCTATTCTGAAAAGTAAAAACAGTGTGTTTGCAGAAATAAAAGTGTTTTTGTTTCTGTAGTGTCTTGATAATTTAATATATTTGTTAAGAAGTTAATTTTCTTTTAATTCTAATGCCTAAATATTACTCGTAGTACTGATTGTATTATCAAGAAGTCATATTACAATGGCTGCTACACACGGCGGTCATCTACACCACTAGATTATCTAATGACGTCACTAGAAGTCCATTTGAGTGCACGTTGGGTTATGTCGAAGTTGGGAGCTTTTGCTACTCTGGAGGGTAGTTTCATCATAATGAAGTAGCTAGTCCAAAAAAACGACTATTCCGATCGATTAGAGTACCTATGAGTAGCAGCCAAGATACTTCAACCAAATGGATTCTCAACACATCAATATATGGCGTTGTTGTGGAATTCCCTGGTGGAGTTCCATAATAGTAGCTACACCTGGAAAGGAGGGCGGTTTGGGAACTTTTTACATGGCGGGATACCTATGTAAAATCATTCCCAGATTTTGTAGTTTGCCCTCCAACCAATAGGTGGCGATGTCTTGGGTTTTTTAGTAACCGCTAGAGGGCTTTTAACATAAAAACTGTATAAAAGTATCTACACTTAAATAATGGTTCGGGAACTCCCACTACCGTATTATCTAGAAATGTTACAAGACACTTCAACTAAATGGATTAGGCATTTACTACTATGGGTAATGGCTTTTACTACTATGCTAGAAATACCTTCTAATTACTGATTGAAAATACGTTCTATAAGACTGAATAGATGGAAGTGTGTTGGGAAAAAAATGTTGCTTTACTGATGGCATTGTTTAACCCATGACATACAACATGCATCTAGGAGACGCCAGTCATCTGATGTAGTACCGATGTAGTATCCAAAGTAGACTTTAACGCCTCCTAGACGTCAATAGCTTTCTCCGACAGACGCCGTGGAGCTTTATGTTAAATAATTTTAATACTTTTACTTAATCATCATACATTAAATTATCATATATAAATATCATTAAATGTTACATAATAATACGAATTTCAAAATAAAATGGCCTCTTCTCCAACTTGCTCAAAATTGTGAAGATAAGATAGAACTAAATAGCATTTTTCGGACATATCAGATTCCATTTTAATTGTATATCAAAGAATTAAGTTACAGGCAAGAAAATAAGCGAAGCCTCTCATCTTGCGAGATTGTATAGGGAAAGTATCGTAAATAGAAATTATCGTCTGAAATTAAAATTTAGTTATTGTCTATTTTAACTCGTGTTTTAACAGATTAATTTATGGATTCAAATAAAATTTAGTTAAAAGATTAAATCCTTTATTCTGAAGCATTATAAATATTTACTAAGAAACCTCTTGATAATCTATTAGTTTAACATTCTAATAATTAATTGCGGTATAACTTCTAATAATTGTTTGTGGACTCGTTCTCTGAACTCGTTTGGTGTTATATTAGTATCAGAATTAGTATCACAGTCGAACTATTTTGAGAAAAAAAAGTAACTTTCCTAGTGACATGGTATAGGTGACAAACTTTTCATTATGCACAAGAAAATCAGGAACAATAAATAACATATACACTCCATAAAATGGAGAAATTTTAATTTGTATTACAAACCTTAGTTAATGTTTATATTTTCTTGTGTTTTAATAAAATAATTTATGGGTTTAAACTAATTTTAATAAAGGAATAAATAATTTCTTTTGAATCAATTTTGAAATATATTTAAAAATCTATTAATTTTCTTGATTGATTTACTTTTCTAAAGGAAATATGAAATATTGATAAATATAAATTTTTAATCAAATATTGAATTCAATTGGTCAACAACTAAAAATTTTCCCTTAAGATAATATTTCTTTTTCATACATGGAAATTATTCAATTTCTTGTCCTTTAAATTTTTAATTCAATGTTTGATTGCGTATGTTTCACTGTTATATAAAAATAAATATTTTATTTAATTAAATATGAATGCAGTAAATTAGTTTTTGTGCAGTCGCTTTTGTTAAATATCTTGTTTTGTATATCTTGTTAATAATTGTTAATTTTTTTAGGTGATGACCTATTTTTTCAATCACTCATCTGGATTAATTAGTTGGCGTCCTAAGATATAAATATTGAAAGGTAAGTGGAATTATTAAGTACTTATGTATCTTCTAAATATATATAACTACGCTCATGATATTTTTTATGAAAGAATTTTCATAAATTAATATTAAATTACTTAAGAAATTAGTAACATTTAAAATTATATTTCGGGAAATTTTAGATTAAAAATTAAATAAGAACAATTGTATATAAGAGAATATATGACACTTAGAAGAAATCTTAATTCTTTTTTTATGTACTTTTCGTTTACGGTGATATATGACGAATCTTGTTGAAATGAAGCATT
>CM063510.1:169440840-169470840 GCA_032207245.1 Pardosa pseudoannulata | reverse complement strand
TAGTAAGTATGAAATATTTGTTCTAATTGTTTCAATGCTCTTATATTTTCATAACAAGGAAATTTTTTGCAGCGTGAAAATGAAATGTATTGTAATCGTGAAGAAGGTAATTATTTTAAAGCTTGTGATTATATTCAGTGATATTCTTTCTGATCGTAGAAATAAATTTTGTTGTTTAAATTTAGATGAATTGCAGAGCTACTTTGTTAACGAGAGGAGTAATGATAGACGGTATTTCTTAAAGTGCTAAGCAGTTGTTCAGTTGAAAAACCGTTGATCACATAACCGGAGATCAAGACTAGAGCCTAACAATATACCTATCGTGAGGGTGTATGGAACACTAAAGTAGGTTTGTCGTCCCAATGGCCTAAAAATTTCACGAACGATACTGCAACAGCCTGAGGGTATTTTGCTTCGTCCCTGCTGCTAAAATTCTGAAATCCACAAAATGCAAAGTTACACATGTCTGTAGCTGTCCTTAACCCTTTCGTAGGACCATTTATTTCTCATTCCACGTTTCCAAACTTTCAAAACAGAGCTGCTAGTTTTATTCAATCGATCGAACAATTGATGACAGCGGAAAACCGAAGCTAGAATCAGTCTTCCTGTCGTTTCAATAATAAAACCTATATATTAGAATGGGTTTGGTGTTTAACAAAGGTGTATTTTGTAAGATCGTGTAGGTGGGAAGTAATCTTCCCAAAGCCCACGAAAGGGTTAAGCAGCACGTTATTACAAGTTTCTTACAAGTTCGTTAATAAAAATCTACCTTTAAAAAGTTTTATTTTTTATCAAGCCTGATACTTTCAAACATATCATGAAATATAGATACCAAAGAGATAAAATAAATTTTACTTACCCATAAATTTTGAAATGTGCGTATTATAAACTAAAATTTATATGAAAATGTAAAAATATTTCTTTTCTCCATTCAATAAGAATAAAATTCTAAAAACATCTTACTTTTTAATATTTAAATAAATTAAAAGCTGTTAAGAAAAAATTTAAAATTTCCTAAATTAAATTGTAAAATAAAATACATCCTTTTAAAATATGTACATTATAAACTAAATTTTTACATCAAATTATAAGAAAATTCCTTTTTTTTTGCGTTCTGTAAGCCCAAAAATTTTAAAAGTATCTGACTTTTAAATGTTTAAATAAATTAAAAGCTTTTAAGGAAAATTATTTTAAATTACCTTAATTTAGCTCTAAAATAAAATACGTCACTCGTATTATTATAATTTTGCCGTTTGTAGGCATTTTGTGAGAATAAGTATAAGCAAATGTATGATACATTGAAATGATATGCTGAAACACAACATTTGGAAGACTAATGGGAAACAGGCAAGTGTTTGCCATCAAAGAATTGAGATACACGTGAGTGTTGCTGCGTGAAAGAAATGAAATGCGCAAACCTCTAACTAAGAATATAAAAAAAATCCTACCAACAAACTTTAAAAATATATCCTACTTTAAAAAATGATTAAATGGTACACATAGAAGAGAAAGACCAAATTTGCAGTGGGTACATGGCCTAGATAATGACCTTTGCTGAAAACAAATAATTATGGAACCCATACAAAGCGAAATTGGTCTGAGGACTAGTTGAGAATGACAAGGCCCAACCAGGGGTGTCGATACAATGAACACAATAGAAAATGTATCAATAACTTGTATTTGATAGAAAAAATCTGTTTCTAATTTCCAAATTTATTTTGAATATCAATGGATTTCTAATTTACCACATATTATATTTGAAAAAAAATGTTTTGCTTCATGTAACAACATTTAATAATATGTCTATAGTAACACACCAAGGTAATTACTTATGAAAACTGTTATTTGTGACAGAGTAGACCTGTTTGTTTTATACAGAATCAAAAATAGGAATAATGGAGACATATTATTTTAATAGGTACTCTGTAAAACTATTTTGTTTAAAAACTTATATTGAGACTCATTTTGAGTTCAGAAAAATGTGATTTTGGTAGTTATACATTATCAAGTAAATAACTAATAAATTTAATTACCTTTTAAAAACTGTTATTTGTGACAGAGAAGACTTCTTTGTTTTATACAGAATTAAAAATAGGAATAATGAAGACATTTTATTTCAAAAGGTACTAGGATAAACTACTAAGTTTATAAACATCCGTTAAATCATTTTAAATGTGTTATATTGAGACTCATTTTATGTTCAGAAAAAATTATTTTTGGCAGTTATGCATAACAAGTAATTAACTAATAAATATAATTATTTATAAAAACTCTTATTTTTGACAGAGAAAACTTCTTTCTTTTATACAGAATCAAAAATAGAAATAATGAAGGCATTTTATTTCAAAAGGTACTATGTTAAACTATAATACTTAAACACACCCGTAAACTAATTTAAATGTCTTATATTGAGACTAATTTTGTGTTCAGAAAAAAGTACTTTGGTAGTTATACATTATCAAGAAGATAACTAATAAATTTAACTACTTATAAAAACTTATTTGTGACAGAGAAGACTTCTTTGTTTTATACAGAATTAAAAATAGGAATAATGAAGACATTTTATTTTAAAGGGTACTAGGTTAAACTATTCTGTTTAAACACATCAGTTAAATCCTTTTAAATGTCTTATATTGACACTCATCTTGTGTTCAGAAAAAAAATTTTTTGGTTGTTATACATTATCAAGTAGATTACTAATAAATTTAATTACGTATAAAAACAGTTATATTATTAGTTTAACAGTTATATTATTTGTGACAGAGAAGACTTCTTTGTTTTATACAGACTCAAAAATAGGAATAATGAAGACATTTTATTTCAAAAGGTAGTATGTTAAACTATTATGTTTAAACACATCCGTTAAAGTAGTGTAAATATCTTATATATAGACTCATTTTTTGTAAAAAAATATATTGTGGTAGTTATGCATTATCAAGAAGATAACTAATAAATTTAACTACTTATAAAAACTTATTTGTGACAGAGAAGACTTCTTTGTTTTATACAGAATTAAAAATAGGAATAATGAAGACATTTTATTTTAAAAGGTACTAGGTTAAACTATTCTGTTTAAACACATCAGTTAAATCCTTTTAAATGTCTTATATTGACACTCATCTTGTGTTCAGAAAAAAATATTTGGTAGCTACACATTATCAAGTAAACACCTAATAATTTTAATTACGTATAAAAACTGTAATTTGTGACAGAGAAGTCTTCTTTGTTTTCTACAGAATCGAAAATAGTAATAATGAAGTCATCTTATTTCAAAAGGTACAATGTTAAACTATTATGTTTAAACATGTTAAACTAGTTTAAATGTCTTATATTGAGGCTCATTTTGTGTATAGAAAAAAAAAGTACTTTGGTAGTTATACATTATCAAGAATATAACTAATAAATTTAATTACTTATAAAAACTGTTATTTGTGACAGAGAAGATTTCTTTGTTTTATACAGAATTAAAAATATTAATAATGAAGACATTTTATTTTAAAAGGTGCTATGTTAAATTATTCTGTTTAAACACTTCAGTTAAATCCTTTTAAATGTCTTATATTGACACACATCTTGTGTTCAGAAAAAAAAATTATTTGGTAGTTATACATTATCAAGTAAATACCTAATAAATTTATATACATATAAAAACTGTTATTTGTGACAGAGAAGACTTCTTTGTCTTATATTGAATCAAAAATAGGGATAATGAAGGCATTTTATTTCAAAAGGTACTATGTTAAACTATTATGTTAAAACACATCCGTTAAAGTAGTTTAAATGTCTTATATTTAGACTCATTTTGTGTTAAAAGTAAGTATTGTGGTAGTTATACATTATCAATTAAATAACTAATAAATTTAATTACATATAAAAACTGTTGTGACAGAGAAAACTTCTTCGTTTTATACAGACTCAAAAATAGGAATAATGAAGACATTTTGTTTCAAAACGTACTATGTTGAACTATTCTGTTTAAAAACATTAGTTAAATCCTTTTAAATGTCTTATATTGACACTCATCTTGTGTTCAGCCAAAAAATTATTTGGTAGTTATACATTATCAAGTAAATACCTAATACATTTAATTACGTATAAAAACTGTTATTTATGACAGAGAAGACTTCTTTGTTTTATACAGACTGAAAAATAAGAATAATGGAGACATTTTATTTCAAAATGTACTATTTTAAACTACTAAATGTATACACACCGTTAAATCATTTTAAATGTCTTATATTGAGACTCACCTTGTGTTTAGAAAAAAATATTTGGTAGTTATACATTATCAAGTAAATACCTAATACATTTATTTACGTATAAAAATTGTTTTTTGTGACAGAGAAGACTTCTTTGTTTTATACAGAATCAAAAATAGGAATAATGAAGGCATTTTTTTCAAAAGGTACTATGTTAAACTATTACGTTTAAACACATCGGTTAAGTCATTTCAAATGTCTTATATTGAGACTCATTTTGTGTTCAGAAAAAAGTACTTTGGTATTTATACAATATCAAGTAAATAACTAATAAAAGAAAGTCCACTAGCTATCCCAAAAAGGGTAATTTATGTTTTTCTTGTTTTTTTTCTATAGTCGGCTGGCGTTGGCATTGGTCTCTTCCTAAATGAGTTCCCACGTCCTCTTTCAAATTCCTCCAATAGAAACATAGTTGATGTGCCCTTTTTTTAGTTTGGTTCGTCCTTCCCCCGTCCGCGAAGATGCACCCAATAGATTACCCTGAAATAACAGGAAAGGTATTTTTAGTCACGCGAATCTGGCTGTACTTTTCCCAGCCGATCGGAGAAATTCATTGGTGTATCCATTGATTCGGGATCACGTCATCCGGTGACGTCAAACCGATCGACTCTGACGTCCCGAAAGAATCTACAAAAACTTTATTTGGTTCAGATCGAGTTTTTCGAACTCGGACCGCACGCTACAAAAATTAGAGAGGGGGAGGGGATGGGAATTTAAATTCGGGAATGTGCGGAATTCTAAACAGCTCCCTTCTTTCTTTTGATAGCTTTGGAGGTAACTTGTTTAAAATAAATTCTGGGTTCTTTACATATGTTTATAATTATTTCTTTTTTTAGTAAAATGTTTTTATGATTAGTTTACATCCTTTAATGTATAGACAAAAAAAAAGATGTCGATATAATAATAATGAATAATTTAAATACAAGTTAAAATTTGCGACTTTTACTTTATTCTTTCAACTTTAGAACCTTCAGAATTTTGTTACTTTCTCTGTCGATGTGTATGAAAATTATCAACCGGTATGTATGTATATATGTATGTATATATGTGTATATGTAAATGTGTGTATATTTCTCTCTCTCTCTCTCTCTGCATATATATATGCATTTACATTTGATATTGTAGAGTTATATCTAGATTATTAGGAAATGATAAATATTAATACGTAATTTATGAGAAATTAAAATTATTGTGTATTTTTTGTTGTAGTTTTAAATATATAAATGTATTTGTGTATGCATGTCTGTGTGTACATACATAAATTTAAATATGTGTTTTCATATATACGTATATACATGCACATACAGATTAGATATATATATATATATATATATATATATATATGTATATATATATATATATTATATATATATATATATATATATATATATATATATATATATATATATATATATATATGTATGTATATATATATATATATATTATATATATATATATATATATATATATATATATATATATATATATATATATATGAATATATATATATATATATATGAATTACTGGATTTTTATGAAACAATATCTAAATTTTGGTATCCAAATGACTTCAACGGGCTTTATAGTATTGACCCAAAATTGCTAGCGTCCCTTTTGAGGAACATCTATTTTGTACACTTCTTATATTTTTAACGGGTTTTCTAATACAGATAAACTAGGTGGCAATCTTATAAACTATCTAAAACATTTTAAAGAATTGGTTATTTACTATAATTTTGTCTTCGGATTGTATTTTTATACTTTTTTCTGTCTGGCAAATAGTTACATTATAGATGGGTTCATCGACTGAAATTAATAGGTATAGATGTTCATCATGAATTCAGTGGATGTATCTGCTGAAACTGTCATGCGCAAGGCCTGAGAAATCAAAAAAAAGGCCCATCGAAAAAGCATAATTGCAAATAATAACAGATATTGAAAATTCGGGAGTTTGTAGCATTTCTATCCAACTTCACTTAGAAAATATCTTTTCAAGAAACAAAACTATAAACTATTTAAAATATTTTTAAGTAGGGCATTACAAAGAGACTAAAGTGATTAAAATCAGTTGGTCTAACGCATTTAATAACATATAAAGGTATCAAGATATTTTCCCTTTAATTTAATACCAAAAATACTATTCTTAATTCTTTATTCGAAATTGCAAGTCACCTTTGTAAAGAATCTCATTTTAACACTTAACAAAATATTGTTTTCATATTTCTTGTGCTATATAAAATTTATTTTAATCAAATGTCATCATATGTGTTTAAACTATAGCCATACTTCCAATCCCGGAATAGATATAAAATAAAAATATAATTTTCTAGCTTTGTTTGAAGAACAAGGTTAGTACAAAATTATAGATTTTTACATTTCATGAAATAATAAAGTCCGTTTAAAGAAGAACTGTTAATACTTTGCAATCTGAAACCAACTGGTGTTGTTATCACCAGTCCTAGTATGTCATGAGGTAAACATTTAATTGTTGAACTACAACACATCGGCTTATAAACGATTGTGATCAGTTGAGATAATATCTATGAAATTTGAAAGCGAGAAACATAATAAAAACTGGAAAGAATTTGTAATGTTTCTGGCATCAAAGAAAACTTGAAACGGATATGCGATGAATTCAATGGATAAACTCGGAAAAGACTGAGGATAGAAACTCATTTGAATTAGAACTATGTGGTGTAGATCATTATGAAAGTGTTTGCTATGAAACATACAACAACAAAGATAATATTTTCATAATGTATTGATAATTTGGAGAAAAAGAGCCGTAATATTAAAATTATACTCCGACACTCGGTCTGCAAGCAACATTATGATGAGAATTCTTCAAGGCGGTTTCAATAAATTAATACATTATGAGCGAGTACATTTAGCAGCGGAATTGTACCTTGAGCGGGCGTTTTGCGCGTCAATTTAATTATTCAGTTAAATCTCAATAGATCTAAAATTATTTCATTTTTTAACCAACTTTTCGTATTTAATATAGAAATATATAAATAAATATATATATAGAAATATATAGATAACAACCATAAAATTTTTGTAAACAAAAAATATATTTTTTAGTTTATAAATTTATAATAGTATAATAAATATAAATAATCAGATAGAAATAGTACTATATAGTTTTAATTTCTTTAATTATGTTATATATAAAAAAATTTACATTATAAAAAATGAAATACAAGAACATTCGGCTTCGTTTTTCTGCATATACTGTTATTTTTGTATCCAAAATCAAGCCATGTTGTTACACTAACTCCTACTAGTACTTGACACGCGCTCAAATATCAGTCGTCAGAAACGTACTAGTACGTGACCTGAGTTCAAGTATCAATCGTCAGAAAACGTACTATTACTAGTACGTTTTCTGACGTGTTCCGCATACAATGTATTAATAGTAAAGCAGTATTCAGTATAGATTTTTTTTAGATTTTTTAAATATTTAAGATATCTATATGCCCCCAATGTACAGATCTTGATCCAGCAATAAATCGTGACAATCGTATTTTAGTTTGTTTGTAATATTTTCCAGTTTGAAGCGCATAACCGCATGCAGGAATAGCGGCGTTCAGTCGAGGCGAGCGGGCTAATTCTGAATGAAAATAAACATGCGCATTAAGCTCTGCCTGCCATGTCGTAAACAGCAAGCAAAGAGATTAATGAGGGAACAGCGATTTACGGTTCGCTCTGTTTTTGTTCGGGATTGAAGTGTCCCTTAGCGATAAAATCGATTTGTCCGCTGCGAGTGCTGGAGAAGACAGCGTGCGTCTTTAACACGCAAGGTAGACAGTCTAAGGTTCCATAGAGTTCTATTTAATTTACCTCCCGCATTCCGTACATTTCGATGTCCAGTAAATCAATGCTTCTGCTTTCACTCCTATGTTCTGTTCATAACATAATATGCTTGATACATGTAGAATCGCACGCTAGTAAGTGTTTGAGTAATGTCTATAACAGAAGTGGAATGGTTTGTACAATCAGAAGCCGCATTTTAATTAGGCAGTAGTAAAGAAGGCCTCATAATATACCTATAAATGCGACACTAATATAAATATTGTACTTTTTACTTAGTTTTTAACTTTTTTTATTTTTATAGAAATAGTACAAACAAATTTTAAATACTTTAATATTTAAGATTATACGTGCAGCATAAAGTATATTTCTATTGTAAGCGTAGTTACTTACTCTAACATTAATCTCTAGTTATTTATGATACAGCTTCTAATAAAAAATATAGTAGTATTTTTACTAAGGAGTATAAATAGTAGTAATAATATAGTATATTTTTAAATAAATATATTGTATTATATAAACCACAATAAAAACTATTAAGTTATTAAAAAATACACAACAATAAAAAATAGCTAATTTTAAAACTGTAGTAATTTATATAATTAAATTATTAACACAAATGTCAGCTATAATATAGGCAACATAAAAAAGGAATGATGTTGCTTAGAGCCTCTCTCTCTCTCTCTGTATATATATATATATATATATATATATATATATATATATATATATATATATATATATATATATATATATATATATATATATATATATATATATATATATATATATATATATATAATATGTCAGGCAGAGACCTGAGACATGGAGAGTCAGAGAGCCATGTTCTTTTTTAAACATTCTTATTTACACAAATGTTTGTCACCACAATCCAACATGGCGTTGGTCAGTTTTCGGTTATAGGCTAATAAAATAAACCCAGCTCGGAGTGGATCCATCAGCCTACACGCTCCCACAAACTCTCTTTCAAATCTGACGCATTAAGTAATTTTATGTAACTACTGCTTTTGAAATCAGTGCTCCTTAAGAAAAAAATGCACCTCGTTTTCTTCCATTAAAGTTTAATTTATCAAATTTATGTTTACAAATCACGCACACACATATTATATATATATATATATATATATATATATATATATATATATATATATATATATATATATATATATATATATATGTATGTGTATATATATATATATATATATATATATATATAATATGTGTGTGTGTGTGCTCTTAATGTATGCAAATATTATAAGAAAGCAAGCACACTTCAAAGGTATGAAAGAAAAAATATTAGTTATTTAGTAAAATATACAGATGTCAATACTCCTTTTATTTATTAAAACATTTATAATAAGTTACTAGAATTACCAAAATTATAAAGCTTAGATTGCATAAAACCTGATATACATTTGTAAAAAGAGTACAGTAGATATCATTGAAACATATTTTAATAAAATCAGATTTATTGAATTAGATACATAGCACAATAAATTATATAAAATGTGAGTAATTAATATACTTATATACATGTTTCACTGAGTAATGTTTATAATTATTATACCGGTATAAAATTACGAAACCTAAATTTTAATAGTAGGAACTTTGTAGATTGCGAAATAATGCTTATATTCTGGTGCCCTTTTAATTGCTCTGTTTAATAATCTTTCGTAAGTATATGAATAATGTTTAAACTTCTATCAAGGAACAGTTTTTCCTTTCTGTAGTCTCCACAAAAACAACAAAATATATATCCAAAGATCAAACTTTTAATATCTCATTAAGTTGCAAATGTTAAAACAGAAGAGAAAAAATTAGAATGCATGTAATACGCTAGTATTCCAAGGAGAGGAGTAACACGCTGTTTCTTTAAAATTGGAATAATAAATAAGTCCTCAGAACCAAAATCTTGCAAGAAATGTTGATTGCAGATTATTTCCATTAAACACACTACACAATTTCTACTGAAATAAGCGTTTAAACATAGTACAAAGTGCATAAAATGTTTACTATTAATCTAATCATCTATCTCTTTTAATAAGCAATATTTTTAATAGTTATTCCAGTTTCTAGTTACCAAACGAGATTATTAATAGAAAGTAGTCCATGGCAACTCTCTCATAACGGGAGAGTTGCGGGTTAGGAGACCGTGTCGATCAAAGATCCACCGTGTTTGTTAAAGGTGATTGTGGCACGTAAAATATGTTGGTGCTCACAATGGGCTCCAAGTTCTCAATCAATACCTCTGAGGATGGCAGGCCAAGCCTATGGGTTCCTGATTCAAAATTACGGGGAACAACTTCATCAATAAGTAGTACTTTCACACTTGCGGTGCTCTTTAAAACGAAAGTCTCATCCTTTTGCCTTAAATCGTGCTTGGTTTGACCAAGTGGTACAAAAACAACAAAAATTGGTACAAAACAAAAATATTGAGGTGTCTTTGTGTGTTCAGTATTTTTTCTTAAATACATGTGGATAAAATTTAAACTTCGTCTAAGAAACAGCCTTTCCTCTCTTTTGCGTCACCATAAAAAGGACAGAATATATGTCCAAATATCAAACCCTTAATATCTCGTTCAATTGTGAAAGTTAAAACAGAATCGAGAAAACAAAATCCATGTAATACACCTCTAATTCCAAGAGTAGAAACACGCTTCTTCTCCGAAACTCCAAATGGAAATAAACAAGTCCCTAAGACCCGGTTTATGGTCAACATGTTTTTGTACAAAACTGTTCCAAACGGGATTTGTAAAGAAAAAGGATAGATACTGTTTAGTTCTGTTCACAATCAGTGAGTTGTTAAATGGAGACATAAATTTCGTGAAGCAATTCTTTCTAAAGGTCTAAAACATTTCATTTTGTGTTCAATTATAGTAATGCAGTTGCGTTTATAGGATGATTTACTTTTATTTACTTATAGTTTACTCTACTTTATTTTCTAACCTTTGGATATATGCCATCTGTCATTGTTGCTTATCTTTTATATTTAGAAAGTTCTGTAATTAAAAAAGCATTATATGGTTGTATTGAAGACTGTGTACTGGATTTTCTTTATTCTAGGTTTATAAATAGAATTTTTAGGAACATTTTTTTATCAGAATTTAATTTTTTTGAATCCAGATGGTGGCATGGATGTTTGTAGCCGTTCAGAATGTGCTTTTAAGGATAAGTCAGAAAATCATTAGTCTGGTGTTGCAAAAAAGTTGACTACAGTGTTCTCTCGCCACTTCGCGTATCATGTTTTGTGGCTTTAGTGTTTCGTGGATTTTTCGAATACATTCTTTAAAAAATTAAAATGAAAAAATACAACTATGTCGGCAGTCACGTTGGGGAAAGGAGCGTTGAATCACGTTGATACGCAAGGATCAATGCATATCAAACAAAGAGATGAGTTGAGTCAGAGTACATACCACGGGCTGTCATAAAGGCTCGTGTTTGGTTTCCGGTGCGACATCGACCAATGAGAGTACGAGTGCATTTATCCCTCTGAGTTGACTGTCTGTGCATCATCGCAACCTCACCTAGCATCTTCTCTTGTTGTATCTCGCCAGTGTTGTCTGTATGTTAAGAAGACATTAACGACAATATGGTTCGATCTGTAGAGTTCAGCAATCGCATTGACGGGCTTATGTCCCCGTACAAGGGAATTTTGCAGGAAAATAAAGAAACAAAGACAACAACTACCCATCACTATGTTTCCCTCCAGGTTGAAGCCCCCCAGATCTACCAGCAGAAGAGTCTCCGAGTGAACCTAAAGCTTCTACGAGTCAAGTGAGAACCTCTCCTTCACCACCAACACAAGACTCTTTGCCTCTCTCAGAAAGCAATGATGATTAATGCTTATTACTGTAAAAGGTTTTGAAACTAACCTTAATTATTAGCACCGACACATTTAAGTAAATACGTATACTGTTGTAATTTTTGTCTTAAATGTGTAAACTCTAAATACTGTTTACATATTTAAAATATTCGTGAACCCGCACTCACGAAAATTCCTAGGGGCAAATTCTTCATCGCAGTTTTTCAGCTTTCTCCGAAGGTTCTGATTCCCATTAACCTCGAAAAACGAGGGATCACTGTATAGCTCTCCAAACCAAATCAAAAAGTATTGTGTTTGCCAAACCTTTTGGACTCCAAATTATAACTGAAATATTCATTTTGATAATCTCTGACTAACTTTACTAGTTTCACCGTAATGTTTGTCTGTATGTATATATGTGCATTCCTTATATAACTGAAAATCATTTAAATGTAGACTATTTAAGTTTTGTATTTAGGAATGTTATCTAGTTCTACAACTTCATATTTGATTAATATTCGCATCCAGGCAAATCTCAGGCAATTAACTCGGCTTCTATACAATTATATAAAGACAGATCGACATATTTATGTGAAATTTTAACAACTAATTCTTAAGCATTAAACATATTTTAATATTTATTTATAAAATTCAAAAATGAAAATATATAACACTCCGAGTATAATGTTTTACTGTATAGTTACTTTTTGCTTCAGAGTAAAGGAGGCTTAATAATAATGAATTTTTTAGTTTATAACAAACATCCTCATAAAAAATATCTCATTTTAACAGATATTAACGCTGACGGTCGTCACCAGACAGCAGATTTTAAATTCTATTTAGACAAACCGCAACCTTATTATACGAAGTTGACTTTGAAGCTGTAAGGCACCTTACAACTGATAATGCTTGTAACGCATGATACAATTAAATTTAAAAGAATTATATTCTCTGATAGGTTAAGACACGGGTGAGTGGTTAAAACATGGAAGACACATTTGATTTCATATAGAAAAACTTCTTTGCTGTAATCCTTCTGCCCATGTCTATGCTATTTAGATAGCCTTTGTTCTCATAATTTGCCACGATAAGCATGGATAAAGTTATCATCCCGATTCCCGCACAGAACTGTCTCTTTTGGTGATACTACCTAAGCAAAATTCCTATGTCTACTTCCTCGTCAGATTTTTTACTCTATAGTTTCTCTCGAGGGTGTGTCTTTCTCCTATTACGTTGTCGCTAATGAGTTCTAAATATTTTTAATTATAATTCGCTTCATTCTTAACACCCCATTTTTAAACCGGACATACATACGTCATATATATATATATATATATATATATATATATATATATATATATATATATATATATATATATATATGTATATATATATATATATGTATATCTATATATATATATATATATATATATATATATATATATATATATATATATATATGTCTTTGACCTAAGTAGTTAAGTATTTATACGATATTTTATTACTTGATGTTAGAATTATTTAGAACTTAATAAATTTAAAAATATAAATAAAATTGTTCTTATTAATCCACTTTAATTCTGATATAGCCGAACGATGGCCAATTTATTACATTTAACTCTCTCTTGCATACACACTCACATTTAACACTAGATTGCCCGAGATTTCTTGTATACCTATATTGCCCAAAAACAGTCAAAATGACTGCATTGTAAAAAAAATAACAAATACGTAATGAAATTTGTTTAAAATTAATTTTTGATATTATATAATAAAGGAGGGTGGAAGTAACTACAATTATTCATAAACCCATTTATATGTTATAGAAAAAGTCACAAAATTCTAAGAAATTGTGTCATTATATTTCATAATTGTTTTTCTAATTGAAATTAAAAAACAGTCAAGATGACTGCCTTGGGCAATCTAGTGTTAAACATTGTGGATTTATATGATTTGTCCAAAAATAATGTAAAACTGTAGAAATTGCTAATGTAGGGGATAGCAGTTTAAGTTATAAACCTATATTTTCATTTAAAAGATAAAACGAGCGATTTCCGATTGGTTAGGGTGCTGGACTTCGGTACCAGAGTTCGTGGGATCGAATCCCACTATGGCATAGATGTTCGTAGCCATTCGAAAACGGCTTTAAGCTGTAGGTCCGGGTCTCATTAGCCCTCGTGTTGCAAAAAGTAGACCGTAGCACTCCAAACCAAACGTAATTCTGATATAAATAATGAATGTATACATGTTTTAAAATTTTATTTCACTTTGATGTAGATGGAATATTTAAATAATTTTTTTAATTCAAATTTTAAAAATTTGAAGAATTTTTATATGTATAGTAATAACCATATAAACATATCTATTTGGCAAAGATGCATTACAAAGTGATTATAATTAAAAAATAAAATTTCGAGTTCCAGGCCCTCCTTTCATTTTAATGAAATATATATTTTTCTAGCAGACGATATTAGTATGTATGAGTGCTGATACGATGAAAGGAGGTAATAGAATGAAATAAATTTCTCCTTACTTTCGTTCTTTTAGCTCCAAATATACGCGGGGACATATTTTCAGTCGTACACATCTTTCTTTCACTATTTTCTTTGCGCAGGTAACGAAATCATAGAATTTTGCTATTAGGAACGCTTTTACGGGGAGAAAAAGTCACGGAAATGTCATTTTTTTTTCTTCGTGTGTCTACCTTTGTTGAATAATGCATGTTTTTCAGTTGCAACAAAAATTGTTTTAACTTCGAATGCAACATGGTGAAATGATGGATTCCCGCGTGTAAAAATTGAGAAGAAGTCTAAACAATGATTTGAATGGGAGATTTATTTTGGGTTTTTGGAATGTTCAGTATACGTTGTCCAAATGTATTTCTTCAAAACCAAAATAAGTAAGTCATTTAAAAAAAATATTTTTCCACTTCTCTATTTTACTGATACATATGAGGTATTACTTGATGGGATGACTGAATCTAACTTTAATGCGTTTCAAAATGTCATAATTAATTTAATTATTACACTTTAATTATTTTTATTTTTATTTTATTGTATATTAAAAAATATATGAGATGCATCCAGAAAGTAAGTTTCCCTATTTAAAAGAAAAAAAGAACTTACACTTTATGGATATATTTATTGGCAACAAGTACAGCAATGTTTCTGATATTTTTCCACATAGCCACCACCAGAATTGAGACACTTGTCGTATTGTGGGATCCACTTTTGTATACCTCTGTCGTATAACTCTGCCGCCCGTGAATGGAACCAGTCTTCCTGTTCCAGAACACCGTGCACATCCCTTTCCGTACCCACAGCGTCTGTTTGAATTTGGTCTTGACCGAAGATCCATTATGACGAAAATAAATTGACTGCTGCTTGGTTTTCGGGGTAAAGTGCGAAATGCAAGCCTCATTGCCCGTGGCGATCCTGTCAAGGAACTCGTCGCTGTCGTCGTGATACCGTAGCAGAAATGTCAGTACTGCTTCTAAGCGTTGAATTTTGTGTTCGGGTGTCAGTTTCGGCCCATAGACCTGACAGATCTGATGATGAATTTCAACTGAAGCAATGCTTTGTACATTCAAGATCAACGACCGAACCTTGCAGGCGGCGGGAGAAGGAATTAGAGTTTCCCTTCCTTACCCCGCTCCTGGCATGGATCGAGACTTCTCCAGCTGACGTATGATTAATACATCATAGATCTGTTAAGCACGTACAATTAACACGGCTAATTATGTTTACTTTAAAGTAGAAAACATCGGAAAACTTACTTTCTGGATGCCCCTCATATAATTACATCATTTAAAAAATTTTTTATCATGTCTCCTCTCAAATATACTTCTGAAACTTAAGCAATGATTTGGAGGAATGTGAAAACACTTCCTATATTTGAAATAAAAATCTTAAAAAACGAGTTGATGTTTTATGTCATTATTTTAAATTATAATTACATAAAGGCCAAGTTAATTACTTTCAAAACGTTAACCAGGACCGTTCTGAACTATGCTTTTGAAACTTTTACAATGATTGACATTTGAATAATATTCTATAATAATGTAATAATAATTCTACTATATAATTTCTAAAGGTTTTTTTTATCAGTATATATAATTTTTTTTTGCAGATTTAAGGAAAAGTAACTCTAGAATCGAGCCTCTCATCATAGGTAAGATTTATTGTAAATATGATATAAACCTCAGATTGTATATACAATTTTGCATTTATGTATATTGTGAAAGCATGCAAAAGGGAGTCAATTCTCCAGTTTATAGTTTTAAATTACGACAGTTTATGATAAGTTCCATTTTCTTACAGTTTTCTTTGTTAATCTCGAATACTTTTATTCGTTTTACTCCAGTCTTTCGTAAAACATTGATTTTCAAGAAATTTCATGTTTAGTACATCTCTGAATTCTGTAACTGAACTCTCTACTTTTGTTTCATGAAATACCTCCAGCGATCATTTCATTCTAAGGTTG
Source organism: Pardosa pseudoannulata (assembly GCA_032207245.1). NCBI lineage: Eukaryota > Metazoa > Arthropoda > Arachnida > Araneae > Lycosidae > Pardosa > Pardosa pseudoannulata. The sequence continues at coordinate 169,454,463 of CM063510.1, read as the reverse complement.
GTTTGCTTGTGGGTACAAAAATAAAGGTATTACAGGAAAACGAAGACGATTGTTCTTGTCTACTACATAGATTCTGGAATGTAAAAATGTTTATATATAACATAATTAAAAAAAATTAAACTATATACTATTATTTCTATTCGATTTTTCACATTTACGATACTATTATAAATTCATCCACCAAAAAATATATTTTTTATTTACAAAAATCTTATGGTTGTTATTTATATATTTCTAGATATATATTTGTTTATATATTTCAATATAAAATACGAAAAGTTAGTTAAAAAATTAAATAATTTGTGATCTATCGAATTGATCTATGAATAACTAAATTTACGCACATAAGCCCTCTTCCAGTACAATTCCGCTACAAAATGTACCCGCATACAATGTGTTAAAGTGTAAAAGAAATATGGATTATTTAGTTTAGTTAATATTTAAAAATCTGTTATGGTTTATGATTTCATTCTCTGTTGAACTATTTTAAACCATAAAGTTTAATAAAAAAATGTCATGTCATATGCACGGTCACCAGAAAGGTATAAAAATTTGTAGATACAAGTAATATAACAACAAGTAATATAGTAACTTTTATAGCATTATTTAATTAATCAGTATTATTTAATTTTTATTAAAATTTATTTACCTCTATTATATATCTCATATATAAACCTTTCAATAAAGTTTTGGTAGTCTTCATTGAATTAGAGATTTGAAAGTTTATACACATGTATAAGTCTCATTATAATAAAGTGCACCTAATATATATCTAAATATTTTAAATTTATGATTTTACATTCTTTTTATAGTGAATGTTATCCCATTTACTTTGCCTGTAAATGTAGTTTCACTACAATGCATTTTAATCATTGAACGCGGTGCATTACAATGCATTTTAAATATTGAACTGTTATGAAGATAATCTGGGTTTAAAAACAGAACGTTGATTCTTATTTTGAATATTTGTTGTCTGCCTACTATAATTTTAATAGAAATAACATATTATAATTACAACTTACTTATAATTAAACTAAAGCTTAAAGATTTTGCACACAAGTTTAATTTCACTGACAAAGTAATATATCACATCTAATATCATTTAAAAGTCCATTAAGATATTGGTTTCAGTGTTTATGTCATGTTCTTGGTTTAGATATTGATCTGATTGGAAAATATATACTAGTGTTATAATATTCCAACTTTGTTTTCGAAATATACCTGAATTGCTTAAAAAATTAAGATATAAATATACATATTTTTAAAGTTAAGACCTTACTTTAAAATATTATATTTTAAACGTTTCCAGATCATTGTTTGTTACTTGCATTAAATTTTAATAAATATTTTTATACCTTACATTTCCCCAGTTTTCCCTATTTTCCCCGGTTATGAACAGGTGGTTAAATGCATCAATTTATCATATTATAAGTAGATGAAAATAGCATTTTTTAGCATTTTGACGTCATTCCTTAACCTTTCAATTATTTATTTCTTATTTTAAATTATTTAAATATCGTCTGCATTATTTTCGTAAGTTTTATCACTCAACTTCGATGTTACTTAAATCATTTTCTTTTATATTTAGCTTAAATAATAGATTAGGTACATATGTGATCATTTTAAATTTAATCATCGATTATTTTTTGCTGCAATGAAAATTTTATCATCGGTATTAACAACAAATTCTTACCATGAAAGTCTACGACTCAAGGAATAATAAACGTTTGGGACTCATGGACTATTTTACGGACTAATAAATATCTAGCGTTTAAGTTATATATCTTCGAAATTAAGAAGTTTGTCTGTTTATGTGTTTGTTATTAGTACATAACCACATGGTTTGCAATCGATTCTCTAAATTTTGGACATTATTCAAGCACCGCCAAATAATCACTGTCAGTAATAAAAGATCTGCTCTTCATCCTTTCATGTAATATGATAGGATAAATTAAAGTCAGCAACTAACATGTTGTCAGCAAAAATAAACAAATTATGGAGCGTGTATTAGATAATTCTCATCGAAAAAACAAACCATTTGTTAATCTGCTACATAGGTACTTTACTGGAAAATTAAATTTCTTACTGATCCCGAAATATGACGGTCTATATGCTAGTATGTTATAAAAGTTGATATTTCTAACTGATTGTGGGGCTAGAAACAGGCACCCCGTGATAGCAGCCAAACATGCCCGGCAGTACTAATTTCAACTCCAGATTTTGGAGCTCATTCTATTTTACTATAAAGCTTATTATATTTTGGATTAAAGATAAAATAGTTTTTATCTCAAGTAGTAATAGCCGAACGGTTGCCGATTGGTTAGGGTGCTGGCCTTCGGTACCTGAGTTCGTGTGTTCGAGTCCCATAGTGGCATGTATGTTCGTAGCAGTTCGGAATCGGCTTTAAGCTGTAGGTCCCGGTCTCATTAGCCCTGGTGTTGCAAAAAGTAGACCATAGCACTCCAAATCAAAATAAAATAAAAACCAAGTAGTAATAAGCTTTCAGATTGTAGTGTTTGATATAGAAAAAAAACTAATTTATCTTTGTTTATTATTTTCAAGGTAACAAACCGATGAAAATATTATTAAAAAATAATGGTTGTAAATATTTGGGAAAGGGCAGAAATTGAATAGAAAACTTTGCAGAGACATTCAGATAGCTGTATAATATTTTACGAGAATATTTGTGCGGTATTACTTGAAGTAGGTTTAAAATTGAATGCTTTCGATCCTATTGCTCGGTACTCGATGTAATATTTTTGTTTATTGTAGAACTAGTTTGAAGATGTTGAAACTAGATGTGAACTAGTTGAAATGTTATTATATATTCTCAGTATTCTGTCTCCATATAAGATTATTAAATTTCAAACTCCAATTTCTCCTCATAATTATTGGGCTAAATGCATTTGAAGTTCAGTATTAAAATGTCTTTCATGATTGTTATTCATTTTTATTGGGTTAAAATATGCATATTTATTAATATTAGTACAGTAGAATGCTCTCTATATAGCTTTTTATCAGGGCTTTCTATTTTATTTATTTTTAAAATGATTTGGTTTGGTTAGGAGTGCTACGGTCTACCTTTTGAAACACTAGGGCTAATAATACGGGGACCTACAGCTTAAAGCCGATTTCGGAATTCTACGAATATCCTTGCGGGATTCGAATCCACGAACTCTGGTATCAAAGGCCAGCACCCTAACCAATCAGCCATTCTTCATCTAATCTTTTAAATGAAAATATCGGTTTATAACTTAAACTGCTATTCCCTACATTAGCAATTTCTACAGTTTTATATTATTTTTGGAAAAATCATATAAAACCACGATGTTGAAGTGTGAGTGTATATGAAAGAGAGAGTTAAATCTGATAAATTGAGTTACTTTAAAATGTATTTTGTAAATTCATTTATTTTCTTTACTTCTGTATTTTCTTTGTTAAAAATTTATATATATTTTAGAGAGATAATTAAATGCAATAAATTGGGTTATTTTAAAAAATGGATTTTGTAACTTCATTTATTTTCTCTATTTCTTTGCTCTTTACTAAAAATTTATATATATTTTTAAAGAGAGAGTTAAATGCAATAAATTGGGTTATTTTAAAATGTATTTTGTTAATTTCCTTTCTTTATTAAAACTAATTAATATTTATATAAGGAAAATATAACATTTTTGAGGTAGAATTTAAAATAAATTAATTTTCTTTTTCCGGCCAAATTAGAAAAAGTTTTAATGAAAATGAAATATAAGGCTACGCAATGGGCTGTAAGCAATTTCAAATACATTTGTAGTATAAAGATAAATATAAAGGATTATATACGTATAAAGTACGCTTTCTCTTTCTTAAAATTTTATTGTATATTTATAATTATTTCGGATTCATAAAGATTAATACCACATGATTACATTTATCTTTAAAAGCTGTTATTCTTGTTTATCATTTACTATATTTAGTTTAAGAGCAATATAAAAATAAAATTTAAGTAAGTTTATTAACTGATTGTTCTCAGAAACTCTAATAACGATCATCTGTCCATTATCATGTTTATTTTAATGATCAACTGATATAATTGTTTAGAGTTTGAATTTGTCTAACCTAAGTATATTATACAGTCTAAAATTAAGTTATTTTAAGTTACATGCGTAATATAACTTAAAATGTTTTATAAAACTAAACTTATATTTAATATATGCCAATTAAATACAGCTATATATATATATATATATATATATATATATATATATATATATATATATATATATATATATATATATATATATATATATATATATATATATATATATATATATATATATATATATATATATATACACAACTATATATACAACTATAATTTTATAAATATTGCCATTTTACGCTTCAACGCAAATTAGCTATGCACCTATTTGAGATATAAAATTCACTTTTGTAAGATTGATAAATATATATATATATATATATATATATATATATATATATATATATATATAGTACTCATATAAATTTAAATAAGTTATAATATTTATTTTCCTTATTCAGGCAATTTATAATTGTTGCTCCATGAAAATGGCAACTGGAAAAATTTAGTTTATTAAAAACTATTTTATTCTTAATAAATTTATTTTGATCATTTATAAATTCAATTATTTATAAATGATAAAATAAACAAAATCATTATGCGTGTTATCAAAATAAGATTAAAATTTAGATTATTAATTTATTTTTAAATTATTGTCAATTGTCATTGTTAATTATTTTCAGAACATATTAAATTTTTAATAAGAATAAATATACTAAGAATAATAAGAATAAATTTCTTATCTATATATCTATATATATACTTATTATTTTTATTTTTTTTTATTTTATTCTTATTTTTTTAAATTTATTTAATTATTGTCATTGTCAATTATTTTCATGATATATTAAATTTTTAATAAGAATAAATATAATAAGAATAATAAGAATAAATTATATACATATATATATATATATATATATATATATATATATTAATTATTATTTATTTTTATTCTTATATATTATTTTTCTTATTTTATTTTTATTCTTATTTATTATTTTCTTTTATCTATTTATATAATTTTATATACTTATTTTTTATCTCTTTATTTTTTAATTATTTTGAATAAATTTTTTTAATTGTAATTATTTTGAAAAAATTTTTTCTCCTTTACCCTGTAAACTGATTTCCGAATAAAAAAAATATTAAATTTATTATCTGAATAAAAAAAATATTTTAAACATTTAGTATTACACCAAAGTCTGAATTAACAAACTTAAAAATGATTTTTAATAAAAATCAGATTACATTTTTACATTACGTTACTTTTACTATTACTGTGAAAAAAATATTTTGGAGTAATTGAAGTTTTTATGTGCGAATACTATTTATATTTTACTTTAAGAAAGTATGTTATTTCGTGAAAAGCATTCTGTTCGTTTTCCTGGCTTTTCCCAAATTGATCGTATGTTTGCAAGCTGTTATCCCGCCGAACAAATCTAGCCCTGCGAATTACTTTCTCCGCAGCACAGCGGGGCCACACAGTTGAAAGCCCCTGCAACAAGTGAGCAAGTGGTGGCTGGATCCGATGAATGCGGGGGTGTGGGGAGGATCCAAGTGATTCCACCCCCACCACGGATGTGCGCGTGCCACAGGTGTGACGTCATGGCAACGAGATCCCGCGATTGGCTGATGGGGAGAGGAGAAGGGAAGAAGCAACAGCGCGGACGAAATGTGTCTGTTGCATCTCAAATACAGTTGGAGTATTCTCCGTTGTGCAGACAACACTGGAGAACATTCTCTGGAAAACGTTCGATGCTTCATTGTTTCTCAAAGCCCACCCACCCAAACAACCCATCTCCCATGTACCCTTCAGGTTATCCGATGTAGCTCTGGTTAATTAGCGTAGAGGGGTCGTGGAATTGCTAGTGTCTACACAATTTTTGGGCAGGTGGTCGATTTCATTCCATGACAATTCTACGTAGGAGGTGGGCTAAAGAAAGAAAATCCCCATTTCATGTGTGGAAGCAGTGGTAAGACCTTTTCACTTTTTTTCTCATATGCATGTGCCTTACATTTGTTGATCTGTGCCGAATGTTTTATCTTTTGTGCTTTTTCTTTGCTTTGTGGTTTTGTAATTATTTATGAATGATAATTGAAAAATATTTATCTTTAAAAAAACATGTTTATGTATATTGCAATTCTGTTAAAATAATTTCATATATCAATGTTTTCAGTCGAAGCTTTTCGTACAAAACTGCAATTTTGGTTGCATGTATAATTTAAATAATTATTTATTAATTTTTAAAAAATACGTGACAGCCAGATCCACTTACAACTTTAGTGCACACCCAATCAAGTCACGTGTTGGATAAGTTATATTGCTTAGGTTATTTACATCTGTTCCTTTTCATTGACAGAGCAAGATTCTTTAATATACGCGGAATTAAATATAAAATAATTAATTCATTTCTCTTTGTAAATTATTCATTAAAATATCTAAAGTTTATGTTAATATTGATTCATAATAATAATTTAAACTTCTCCCATGGACTTAAAGAGTAAAAACCTTATTAATTTTAAAAATCTACAATAGCAAAATGAAGTTAGTGTTAAGAATTCAAGGCAAAAAGCACTAAAAAATGGATATTTCAAGAAAATATCAGAATATTCCCAATCAGTAGGTTCCTTTGAATACAGCATTGTTTAAACCAATTAATGCCTAGTGCCCCTTTTTAAGGACAGCTAAAAAGTGCTGAAAGAATTTTTATGTTTGCTTGGAGCAAATTTTCCTTTTCCGCGAAATTAAGATGGTGATCCTATAAACGATCTACCAAATATTCGAGTATTTTCCATTATTTATAACTGTGCGATTTGTCATGGTATCTTATGATTTTTCGTGCTTTGCACTTAAGTTTGCTTTTTAGTCAGGTATATTGACTAAAATCGTAATATATGGCTAAGTCTATTATCAATCGTCAATTTTCCATGCTAAATTTATAAGTGATGCCATGGTTGTATGAAGATTTCTTTTTTTAATAAATGAGATACTATTATGTTTAAAATAACAATGGATTACTAAAGACTATAAGTTGAAATATATTCATATTTGTTTAAATTTAATATTTCTTTAACTGTGCATTCTATAATAATTTAGATACGTGATATCCATCAATAAATATTTGGCAAATAGGACTGGGGCATGAATGGGTTAAGAATATATATATATAAAAAGAGCAAAATACTTAGATTGTTTATTAAATTATAAAAGTAAGTCCGTTTTCTTTCATTTGGAATAAAAAAGTCAAAGGTAACATTATTTAAACGAGGGAAAACCATTAGAGAGATAATAAGAATTGATTTGGGTTTTATTAACTTCGCTATAATTATTAACTATTCAGGAATTGTCGACATACAATTATATTTAAACTTATATCTCAAAAAATATATACTCATACATATCATACATACATTTAAACTGATACATTGTCCCATACATACAAACGTTTATATTTAAACATACATCATTTTATTTTCATTTTTCTAAAAAATGCATGCTTTCGCACTGCATGTATTTCAATTATTAAGCTATATACAGTTTTAATTAACAGGTAAAAATTATATCGCTTATTTAAATTATTTCTTTTTATAATGTAGTAAATTATCGTTTATTGTTACAATCTATAGACTATCAAATATGTTTTGTAAAACGTACACCTTTTAAGATTAACAGACTACCCTTTCACAAATTCTAGGCAATTTAAGGGAAATAAAAAGCCTCAATGATTTATGTTTCTGTTTAAACGGATAGACTATTCAGTAATTGTAAGCATATATTTATCATTAAACATAGATGCACCAGTCTATTTTCTTACTTTTCCAAATACCTAAATTCGTGCAACATCTATTTCTATTATTAACCTGTATATAGTTTTCAGTAGTATCATTAATCTGCATATGGTTTTCTAGACTATTCAGCATCTTTAAGAAAAAAAATTTATATTTAGACATACATACACCAGTCTGTTTTCTTACTTTTCCAAATACCTAAATTCGTGCTACATCTATTTCTATCATTAATCTGTATATAGTTATTAGTAATAAGTAAACTGATACCTCATATCTAAATAATTTCATCTTTTTGATATAGTAAGTTATAGCTTATTTTCAGCAGTACAGACTACCAAAAATGTTTTGAAAAGAAATCTCTCTAAATTAACAAACTGTCATCACGTAACTTCTATACATTTTAGGGGAAATAAAAAGCTTTAGTAATTTATGTTTCTGTTTAATTGGGGAGACTATTCAATAAATGTAAGCATAAATTTATATTTAGACAGATACACAAGTCTATTTTCGTACTTTTCCAAATACCTAAATTCATGCTACATCCATTTCTATCATTAACCTGTACATAGTTTTCATTAATAAGTAAACTGACACCTCATATCTAAATAGTTTCATCTTTGTGAAGTTACAGGTTATTTGCAACATTATAGACTATCAGAAATATTTTGAAAAGAAATCCCTCTAGATTAACACACTGTCATCATATAACGTCTAAACTATTTAAGGGAAATAAAAAGCTTCAGTGATCTATGTTTCTGTTTAAATGGATAGACTATTCAGTATCTGTAAGCATAAATTTATATTTAGACATACATACACCAGTGTATTTTCTTACTTTTCTAAATGCCTAAATTCGTGCTACATGTATTTCTATCATTAAACTGTATATAGATTTCATTGATGAGTAAACTGGTAACTAATATCTAAATAGTTTCATCTTTGTGTTATAGTAAGTTACAGTTTATTTTCAGCAGTATAGACTATCAGAAATGCTTTGAAAAGAAACTCCTCTAAATTAACACACTGTCATCTCATAATTTTAAACCATTTAAAGGAATAAAAAGCTTCAATAATGTATGTATCTGTTTAAATACATAGGCTATTCAGGAATTGTGAGCATAAATTTGTGTTTAGACATAGATACACCAGTAATTTTCTTACTTTTCCAAATACCTAAATTCATACCACATTTATATCTGTCATTAACCTGTATGTAGATTTCTTTAATAAGTAAACTGATACCTCATATCTAAATAGGTTCATCTTTGTGATATAGTATGTTACAGTTTATTTTCAGTAGTACAGACTAGCATAATTTTTAAAAAGTTTATGGGAAATAAAAAGATTCAGTGATTTATGTTTTTGCTGAATAGGACGGGTGTTTTTTTTAAATGCACAAATTTGACCAAAATAATAAATGCATATTTGTCCAAAAAAAGGAAAACAAAATTGAATTAAAGTTAAGCTTCCTTTTTTACAGCTAAATTATGGTTTGTAAAAATTTTATATTTTTTTGAACGAGTCTTCTTTCTAGGGAAGGTATATGGCAATTCACAAACAATCTGCCGAATTTGAGTACATGTTATTATTTATAATTTAATCCTTTAAACCGTCATTTTGAAGTTTTATTTTCAGCTTAGGACATGTTTTTGATAGGTCGACTGAAATCGCTTTACAGTACTGTGCTTATCTGCGATAAAAATTCAGTCTCTTATCCCCATTGTTTTTTATCAATGGAATCGCAATATATTTAAAATAAATGTAACTGTTCAAGTTATCTGAATGGAATTTCCCAAATTGTTTAAATTTCACATTTGTTACATTGTGCGCAGTGCCACTATTGTCTAAATTTAAGATATTCATCAATTTTTATTCGTTGGAAATAAATCCATCATTAAGGATTTAAAATTAATTTCATCTCGCGCATCCTTGTTTGAATTTTTTACCTTTTCACTGCCTTTTGAGTTGTTCTAAGTGCATTGTTTTCTCTCAGTTTATCTTAAATCTTTGGGTATTGGCTATTAAAATATTTGTAAATAAATTGTAAATTAGGTATTTTATCAAATTACATACCGTGTAAAACAACAAAATAACGAAAACACAAAAAAATAAAGTAGTATTAACCATGATAATTTGTGTGTTTAAAAGTTAATTTTAATGTAAGCCAAAAATAATCCAAATTTTCGTATAATACTAAATACAAATTCCGTATAATACTAAATACAAAATGGAAACGAAAAACAACTGGTTAACATACAATGCAGTATGAATAATTTTAATTAATGTTGGAGATCCATTTTTATTACATATTTTGTATTTTAATTAAACTTTCCCGTAATGTAGAATTTAGTCTCTATTGTAGTGTATATAATAACATGGATTATGATATTACTAAGATTACAGATAACAGTTGAATATTATAAAAAGTAAGAATTAAAATTTCCATTTAACTGTAATAATGGTACGTTTACCTTTACTCTTAATTAAGTTTTATTAGGTATAAGAAGTTATATTACATCAGTATGTTAATTTATATTGTTCGGTGGAAACATTAAGAAAATTGCGGTCGTCAAGTACAAGAAATAAATTGTAAAATTTTGAGAAAATATATGGAAAAAAGATTAATTTAGTGTGTTTGTAAAGAGAACAAGAGTAAGATATTCAATACAAAGAAGTATTTTCTCATAGATATATTTGATTTTTATAATAATTAGGATTAAGAATTTATATTACATCAGTATGTTAATTAATATTGTTCGGTGAAACATTAAGGAAATTGTTGTTGTCAAGTACACGAAATAAATAGTAAAGTTTTGAGAAAATCTATGGAAAAAAGAATTTAGTGCGTTTGTAAAGAGTACAAACGTGAAATATTCTATAAAAATAACCACTTTCTCCCAAATCTATTTCATTTTTACGACTTATAAATCAGCATTCAAAATTAGGTGTTGATTATAATCAATAATTAAGTTTTATTAGGTATAAGAAGTGATATTACATCAGCTTGTTAATTTATATTGTTCAGTGAAAACATTAAGAAAAAATTGTAGTCGTCAAGTACAAGAAATATATAGTAAATTTTGAGAAAATCTATGATTAAAAAAATTAATTTAGTGTGTTTGTAAAGAGAACAAGAGTAAGATATTCAATAAAAATAAACATTTTCTCACAAATCTATTTCAATTTTATGATTTATAAATCAACATTCAAAATTAGGTGTTGATTTGTAATCAATAATTAACATTTAAAAAAGTGAATTCTAAAATATAGTTTTAATATTTCATACACAAACTACTTCTAAAGTCTAGGCAGCTCAAAAAGTTTTCTGCTATACAAATTAGCATGTTATTTTCACGAGAAATAGTTACTAGTATTAAGATGTGTTTCTTAAATTTAAATAAATTGTTAATTCTCAAATAAATTTATTCGTAATAAACTCGAGAAATTTTTGCTTCTTCGTATAATTATAAAGGTTTCTAATTATTTTCAATTACTAGTTTTAGAATTTATTTGGAACATACATTATTTGACAAAGTATATTTTTAACAAGTCTCAAACGAATTTTTCAGTCAATCTGAATATGCCACTTTAGATTCTCTGAATATGAAGTTTTTTTTAATTTCACACAGTAATTAAATTTTTAAAATCAATAATGAGTTTTCCGGAAATAAGAAAAAATCAAATACAACCCTAATTTTAGAAACTAAAAGTTTGTTAAAAATAGTTGACAGTATTTAATCATATTTATTTGAACAACAAACTGCATTTTATCTATAGTATTTAGAACCTTCAAAACAATCTTCCTGTGTCAACACTCTGAAGAATTACAAAATAATGTTACATAAAGTAATTAATAATCTTATTAAAATTCCTGAATTGTGAATGTTATTACAACATTTTTCTTAATTTATGATAATATTATAAAAAGAACGCTCCTTCTAATGAAAAAGACCGGACTCGTTTCTTACTAACTAATCACTGATATTTTAAAATATATCTGAATTGAGCGACTTTTCCTGTGATCAAATAAGCAATAAATACCTAAGGTTCATTAAAGTCTATTTTGAAATTTAACCTCAGCTAAGAGCAACCACTACATCTGACAAAACAGATCATGGAAGGTATGACGATTTCTGTAAAAAAAAAAAAAAAATAAGAAATAAAAATTAATCTTCTTCTAATAAAGGAGACCAAACTCGTTTATTATTAATTAATCACTGATACTTTAAAAGATAACTGAATTGAGAGAATTTTCCTGTGATCAAATAAGCAATAAATGCCTAAAATTCATTAAAATCTATTTTGAAATTTAATCTAAATTAAGAGAAACCACTACACCTTACAAAACAGAGCATAGAAGGTATAATGATTCTTGTTAAAAATTTAAGAAATAAAAATTAAGATTATTTTAATAATGAAGGCCAAACTCGTTTATTACTAATTAATCACTGATACTTTAAAAGATAACTGAATTGAGAGACTATTCCTGTGATCAAATAAACAATAAATACCCAAGATTAATTAAAATCTCTTTTGAAATTTAACCTAAGCTAAGAGCAGCCATTACACCTCACAAAACAGAGCACGGAAGGTATGATGATTCCTGTCAAAAAAAAAAATTAAGAATTGAAAGTTTGAAAATAATAAATATTTCACATTTATTTTTTTTAATTGTGTTTTGAAGTTGAGATATTTAATTGAAGTACATATTTTAGTGAAATAATTGTACTACTATGCTTGTATTTTAAAAGCAAAATTAATATTTTATGTATAAAAATAAATTTATCATCGCATGTGAAACTATCTTAAAAAGCCTCTAGGTCTAAAATTTTTAAAGTTGATTTAGACAGATGCGCACACAAATCACGTTTTGTGTGCGCAAAAATTCAAATACCAAAATCATGTTTTTATTACAGTTTCTCTGGTCTTGTAAGGCATCAAAATGAAACTCAAATAAGGAAAAATTAATCCATGTTTATTTAATATGGGGATATTATTCAAAGTCTTAAGTTTCTCTTGTTTATTTGCTTATAGTTTTTAATTTATAAATTTTTTCACTGTTCATTTAAAACAATATGAAAGTTGTATAAACAAACATATAGTTCTGAACTTAAACTCAACTATCAAAATGAAACTCAAATAACGAAAGACTAACCCATGTTTATTTAAAGTGTGGATATTATTCAAAGTCTTAAATGTTTCTCTTGTTTATTTGCTTATAGTTTTTAATTTAAAAACTTTTCAACAGTTCTTTTAAAACTATATGAAAATTGTATGAAAAAACATATAATACTGAAACTCAAAACTAGAAACTCAACTATCAAAATGAAACTCAAATAAGGAAAGACTAATCCATGTTTATTTAAAGTGTGGATATTATTCAAAGTCTTAGGTTTCTCTTGTGTATTTACTTATAGTTTTTAATTTATAAGTTTTTTCGCGGTTCATTTAAAACAATAGGAAGTTAAAGTGTTCTATGAAATAACATATAGTACTGATAAGAATTTAATATTAATTGTCAATTAGATTATTTATAATACCTCTCTCAATATCCATTTTCAATCCATGGAATTTAAAGTAGAAATATTAAATATGCATTATTTTGATCTGCATTTCTTTTATATAACATTTTAGTATGATTTTTTACATTAAGTTTTAGAAATATTTTTCATCTTTTCAAAAGAGCGAAAATTTGTTATTTTGTAATTTAATATCCAAGTAAAATGTTCTGTAGTAATATTTATCTTAGA
>CM063510.1:169428340-169435840 GCA_032207245.1 Pardosa pseudoannulata | reverse complement strand
TTAACATATCTATATCCTGATTTAAAGCAGTGCTTTGAAAAGAGAGGCGATGAAATTTGTCAGACAATTCCTCAGATTGTTCCAAGATAATTTACCAATGTAAACTTCAATAGCAAACCCTTGAAAAGGTGAATTAAAAGTGTTCTGAATTATGAATAAATGTAGCTTGTTCTTTCAGTATAATACTGTCTTGGGTTTTATAATAGAGTTACCTAGATTATCTATTCCAATGGTTCTCAATCTTTTTATCCCACAGAACCTATATATAAAAATTACTTAACAAAAAAACTAAGTCATATTATTTATTACTGTATAAATATGAGAATAAAAACTAAATAATATAAAACTGTATTAATCCCTTGCCTGTTTTACACGTATATTATACAGGCGCTGTTGCCGTGATTTTAATGATTTGACCGTAGGACTTACGGGTAATCTGATTTCTTTGTTGTTCTCACTAACTGGTCGTGTCTTTTATATTTTAAACGTCAAATTAGTTGTATAGATGTACCCACGATGCTAACTTTTGAAGTGTGTATTCTTTTAGGTTTAAAAGTACAGGCCTGTTGATAGGTTTTGCTGCATTACTCTGCGAGTTTTTAACTTTGAATTTTTTGCTTAAATTCATCTTGAAATTTTGGGAGACTGCAAGCGAGAGACTTTTTAGAGGTGATTCCACCTGCATACAAAAAACTTAGACCTGCAAACCAGTGCTATGCATTTTCGCTGAAGAAACATAATTTAGCGGCAAAAGAATTAGACAAGAAACTAGGTATTTTCGTCCGGACTGTGACGTTAGACTATTGCTCTTGCCCTCTTTCAAGATTTATTTTGAATTCAAGATTAATAGATTACTTACACTAAATCTGATCTCTGAAAAAACAGGTTAAGTAAATGCATTTCTAGTATTTGCATTCGAAAATAATTGTAAAGTAATTGTAATCGAAAATATTTGAATTTTTTATGTTCACAGCTATAAACGGTACTTCCCTGTCTGGCATACATGAGAGAGAAAAGAGAACTTAAAACATTATTTTATTTTCTGTAAAAAAAAGTTGTTATACATGCTTAAAATTATTATAAATGTTACTTTCTATAACATTTTCCAGCCTACGAATGTAAATGAAGAAAAATATGAAGTAAAAAAATGTGACATTTTTTGGATGGAATTTGTTAAAAAAATGAAACTTTTAAGGGTTTAAAATGTAGATAGTACCTATAAAAGGTGACGTGAAAGAAAGAATTTTGTAATAAAGTGATACAAGTAAAATGATACATGGATGAATGTATCACGGTTTCTAGTGCTGTACTGTCACATGTGGTTTCAATGATTCGTTGTCACATCTCTTGTCTATTCCCTATTGTTAAGTGTCTCATATACTAGATACTATTATCCATCCCGTGTAAGTTTTTGAGAATAAAATAAGGAAGCGAATTTCTGGATTTCCTTAAAAATTTTGTCAAGGAGTATCTGTAGAATTGTTGTGGAACTCTAGAAATTTAAGACTTTGTGGACTTTGTGAAACCTTAATCTATTGAAGGACAATTTACGTTTAGAACGATAAAGCTTGGGTATATTAATGACTTTAATAAAGAAATACAGAGGTACTTAAATATTTGTTGAGTTAAGAATCTATTTTTTCCATACATTTATAAGGTTTTATGAAAAACTGCGTGTAACCCAAATTTTCAATTAAAAGTCAAGTTCAATTCTATATGCTGATAAATTCAAAGAATGTTATTTAATGTGTACTGTGAATTAGTGCTGCTTTAAAAACCAATCTCAAAGGGAGTATAAGAGACATACTGAGGATTTAATGTATATAGATTTTGTAAATAATTCTAGTAATTAATATTTAAGATGACAACGTCTTGTAAATTAAGATATGTCTAAATTAGATCGTTTTTTAATTTTCTTATCTAATGTAATATGACATGTTGTGCTTTCAGAATATTCTATAATCTAATATTAAACGCATGTAAAGTAACATATAAAACACATGTTTACAGTATTATAGTTGTAATCAGTTTTTCGTATTGTGACAGATTCCTAGGTGAAGCAAAAATATGTCATTTTATTAATAGCTTAATTCACTGATATTATAAAAGATTGCATATTTTATGGAACTAAATTAATAAAAATTAATTCTTTTATAGTTTTACTAAGCTATCCAATTAAAAATATATTCGTAGCAAACTAACTGTATGTGAAATTAATCATATTTTCTGAGTAATCCATAACTTACAATATCGATATATATTTCTGATTAAAGAGGATATATATATATATATATATATATATATATATATATATATATATATATATATATATATATATATTTCACAACACTTCTTCAAAATGTGCAATGACGCAATTTGTCAAAAAAATCTTTAGCTTGTTGAAAGGTAATTTATTGATGTAAACTCAAATGAGAAAAGCTTTTCAAAAGCTGGAAGTTTTCCCGAATTACGCTTATGGGCAGGTTGTTCTAAACTTTACTTGTTCTTTCAAGAAATTTGACGTGTTCTGCTCTTATATAGTGTTATTTTATCCCCATATTAATCCGTTTCACAAAGAATCCGTTCTTTTCTTATTAATTAATGCATGAATTTCTTAACTGAAAATTTCAGTCTTCGCAATTTCCTCCTCCTACAACAGCAAGTAGGCACAGACCGGTTTGCCACTTCTGACTGACAATATATCAGAGTAAAAGTAACAAAAAGTAAAAGTTCGATGCTATAAAATTCGTTAACGTTTTTTATGTAGAAAAAACATACACACATATACTGTAGACTGTACTATTAATTGACTTTAAAAAGACTACAACTCAAATTATAAAACACATTAAATACAGAATATTTTTATTTTATTGTTGATAATGATATGAAATTTTGTATTTTTAAATCATTATTGAAGAAATTTGTTGTCTAATTATAAAAATAAATGTATAGTAACGTATAAAAACGAATTGCTAAAACAAGTAAGCTTTTTATGAACTTCTAGCAAACAAGAATTCCTAGCTTTCACTTATTACTAAACCAGCTAACAAAATGTATATATACTTTAAAATCCGTATTTTTAAAGTTTTTACTTTTTCAAATAAAACTGTCCGTGTAACAAAAGTACTACAATGAATAATTGATCAGATTTATTCAGTAATCCATGCCTTATTGCAGAGATATAATTTTTTTATGCTTCGAAGACTTATTTATATCCTCCTTTACAACGGTATTTTAAAAAGCCAGGCGACGTAATTTGTCAGGAAATTCCTCAGGTTATTGTAAGATAATTTACTGATGTAAACTCGAATGAAAAAAAAAGTTTGAAAAGGTTAAATAAAAGTATTTCAAATTTTGATTAAGTGCAGGATTTTCGTTCTTTCAAACACTCTCGTATTTAATGTTAAAAAAAATTATTTGGGTTATATATTGTATGGCACACGAGTTTTAGATCGATAAAGCTCGGATCGCTTTATGTCTTTATGAAAAGGATTCCGGAAATTCTTGAACAATTGTTGAGATAAGAGGCAATTTTTTTCCTTAACACATTTAGAACGTTATATCAAAAAAGCTGTGTAATCTAAAATGTCAAAATAAAGGAGTGAAAGTAGTAGTATGTTTAAATCTTTGTTCTGATAAATTTAGTAAATATAGTTAAACACGTTATATTAACACTAGATTTACGAATGTTGATCATATACCTAATTTTACTGAAGTGAGCCAATTTGACTCATACAAGAAAATTGAAGTTTTTCGTAAAGAAAATAGTTCCAAATTAATTTAAATAAAATGTTTATTTTCAAAAAAATTCATGGAAAACATTTTTTGCATATAAAATCTGTCTTTGAAAAACATTTTCAGTAAAAATTTCTATAACATTTATATTACCATTCATAATGGTTTCTACATCTGTTTTTTTACATGATTGTTGAATTTGACAATTCTTCCGTGTGTCAGTAGCATAAATTTCTG
The DNA here is from genome assembly GCA_032207245.1 of Pardosa pseudoannulata. Taxonomy (NCBI): domain Eukaryota; kingdom Metazoa; phylum Arthropoda; class Arachnida; order Araneae; family Lycosidae; genus Pardosa; species Pardosa pseudoannulata. Next base: position 169,431,868 of record CM063510.1, on the reverse strand, counting down.
TCATTGGAATGGAAGCGTTCTCGACTTCTTTTCTATATTTACTTTATACTATACTTTATATACTTTATACTTTATATTTAATTTATACTATACTTTATATACTTTATACTTCATATTTACTTTATACTATATTTATTACTATATTTATTTATTTTCATATACATTGTATGAGTTCAATTGGCTCTCAACCGTGAAAATGGGTATACCCCATTTGATAATGCGAAATGAAGGGGTCTGCGGGGAAGAGGAATGAAAGTTTACATATATTTTATTATTTAACTAAAAAAACCAACGTATGTTTTTGAAAAGTGATATTAACGTTTTATGTATATATATAGTGATCAAATTTTTAATGAGTCAAATAGGCTCGAACCGTAAATATAGTGTTAAGTAATATAGTACCTGCCTAGATGAAAACCGCTCATTTTACCAAACTATTTTTGATTCAACATAAAGTTATTTGTTCTACTCTCTTTAGAATAAAATTCTTCAGAATACAATTAATCACTTTGTATTAGGAGATATAGAACTTTTCCTGCTGAAAGGTTTTTATTTTAACAGCTAATTTTTAATTCAACAAAATTTAATCAGTTCTGTTCTGTTTAAAAGTTTTTAATACAATTAAACACGTTAAACTTAGTGATATAGTATTCTTTAAAGGCAAATTTATTTCATTATATCAGCCTATTTTTTTTCTTTTCGTATAAAATAATCTGTTTAATATAGTTAAATACGTTAAACTAAGTGGTATAAAATTCTTTAAAGTTAAATTTATTTCATTATAACAGGCTATTTTTCCTTTCTGTGTAAAATAATCTCTTCTACTATTTTTAAACTATTTCAATATATACAGTAGACTCGTGTGTGTGGATTCAGTGTGAGACACCGTAATTTTGATAACAATAACCGATTAATAACAATAAACAATATGCAAAACTAGATAAATTTACTCCCCCCCTTTAATTTACACATACTAAATTTTAAAAAAATGTAAAAACACACCTTCTATTATCCTGCATTTATGTATATTATCCTTTAAAACATAAGAATTGTATGCATAATTAAAAAAAAATTGATCAATTGTTGAGTCTACAATTTTTTCTAAGAACTCATTGATAAATTGTTCGTAATCATAATCAACCTGTCAAATCAATTTAAAATTTCGATCTTTTGTTTTAAAGTTAAATCATTTCGCTTTCTTGCTTCCATATTGACAAGCTGCATGTAAGCGAACAAGGCATAAAATGGGAATACGTTCCTTCTCAGTTCTGATAAGAATGTGTTGCCTTCTGATTGTCTGACAAATACTGACCACCAGCAGGGTGTGCGTGTTTCTGAAAAATTTCAGGAACGTGAACAGACGACTCCTTTGTTCATTCCCTAATTTGAATCAGGTGTATTTTCAAAAATTCAAACAACAGTGAAGGAAAAAAAAGGATGAGTTCCTTCTGAATAGATTGTGAATATTCCTTTGCCAGTTAAAATGAGGTTCGAAACCTGATAACATTAACCGATGTAATGATAACATAAAATGATAATTTTAACATACAAGTGATTAGAGAAAATAGGGACCAAGTGATTTCGATAACAATAAGCTATTGATAACATCAACCGCGATCACATTAAGTGGAATTCTCTGTAGTTAAACATGTTATATTATACAATAAATGTAGTGTATTATATTGTATACCTTGTATTATTCAAAAATATTAATACTTATATAGTACCTTATAACATGAAACGCTTTTATTATAAGAGCCTATATTTAAATCACCACAAAATAAACTGGTCTGGTATATTTAGTTAATTGTTTAACCTACATTATACAATATTATTAATATCTATAATCTAGTACATTGCAAGGTGAAAAGTTTTTTTTTTTTTTTTTTCAAGCTGAGTTTTCATTATAACATCCTATATTTTATTCAACATAAAAAAAACTCTTCTACTGTCTATAGAATAATACTTTTCAGAATATAATTAAATACGTTATATTAAATGATATAGTTTTTTTCATGCTGCAGAAGTTTCATTATAACAACTTATTTTAAATTCAACATAAAATAAATTGTTTTAATCTGTTTAAAATAAAGCTTTTCAAATACAGTTAAACACGTTATTTTAAGTGATACAGTGCCTTTCGAACCTTTGTTTTTCATTATAACCATATTTCCATTATAACCATATTCATTATAACCATATTCCATCAGCCTATATTTGAATCTCCATAAAAGAAATTAATCTACTATATTAAATTAACTGTTTAACCTACATTATACAATATTATTAATATCTATGATCTAGTACATTGCAAGGTGAAAAGTTTTTATTCAAGCCGAGAAGTTTATAACAGCCTATATTTTATTCAACATAAAACAAACTGTTCTACTCTCTTTAGAATAATACTTTTTAGAATATAATTAAATACGTTATATTAAATCCTTTCATACTAACAGCTTCAGTATAACAGCTTATTTTAAATTCAACATAAAATAATCCGAACGATGGCCGATTAGTTAGGGTGCTGGCCTTCGGTACCGGAGTTCGTGTGTTTGACTTCCACTGTGGCATGGATGTTCGTAGCCGTCGGAATCGGCTTTAAGCTGTAGGTCCCGGTCTCATTAGCCCTCGTGTTGCAAAAAGTAGACCGTAGCACTCCAAACCAAACGAATCAGCATAAAATAAATTGTTTTAATCTGTTTAAAATAAAACTTTTCAAAGTGCAGTTAAACACTATTTTAAATGATACAGGGCCTTTCGAACAGATTTTTTTTCATTATAACATACTACTTTATATAAAATAAACTGTCATATTCTGTTTAAAATAAAATATTTCCTGTATCATCATGAAGGTTCTCACTTATAAAATTTGTTTAGTTCCGTTTCAAGAAGCAATGTATTTTTTAACCAACATAAAATTTATGCTCCATGAGAAAAAAGTAGAAATCCACTTAACCGCAAAATTTTCGAAATTCATAATTTAGAGACTAATTTTGTATGCCAGACATAAGTTAATTATCTTTTTTATTCACTGTAACTCAATTATATTAACACGAGCAATCTATTTTATTTTACAGCATAATAAAGGATAAAGTCTTTTGAAATTTGTCAATTAAAAACTTTTTATAACAAACAGAAGCAAGATATATATTTCAATCATTGAACCTCAATTACATAAATGTAATCAATACAGTTTATTTTACACCATAATAAAGTCTATTTTTTCAGTTTCAGCTTCTTACAAGTTTTTAGTTCTTTTAAAATTTTAACATGTCAGATACATTTAGTTTTAAGTTTACAGAATAAAGCAAATAAGTTGTTGATTATAGTATTAAAATTTTATTTTCTAATATACATATTTAAAATACTTTCGGAAAAATGATATTAATATTTTTTTTTATTTAGGATTTACTTTTGAAGTTATTTTTATTAAATATATTACTTTAAAAAACAAATCACAATTATTTTTTAAAGCATAATTAAAAGTTTGTAGCAGGACTATATTAAAAGGAGTACTGCTTTTGTTTT
>CM063510.1:169415840-169425840 GCA_032207245.1 Pardosa pseudoannulata | reverse complement strand
TCAATAGAAGTCAAACTATCTTCTTGCCATTGCTTCGTTAATTTTAATATATAAGATTTATTCGTGAAATTGTTGGGAGAGTAACATTTATTCCCATTTATCACATAATCTACTTAGGCATGGTGTGAAGATTTAGGACTTTGATACGAAGAATATTAAAGCTATTTTGGTGTATTCCCTAATGAGAACATAGCTCAAATCGTGTACGGAAAAGAGAAACAGGAGTAATTTAACGGAAACCTATGTTTAAGACGTGATTTATTTTCTAAAAAAAACCTTTAGCTTAGAGATTATCGTATTAGTTTTTATGATTGATGAATACATTATTGCATTTTTTATATTCATGCAATACGATGTGAAGCACCTTAACTAATACTGTCGTAATCTAGATGTATGTCAAGTATTATTTAAGATTGAAAAATCAGGATGGTATCATTTTGACACTAAAATAACTTTTCTTAAAAAAGTCTGCATTGCATTTCTTAGGTTATACAAATTATTTTCGTTAATTCCGGTAATAGAAAATGTTTAAGCATTAGCTATTTAAACCTAGATTATTGATGAATATATCATGAACATTTGTATTATGTTACTTCTACACTCTACGGTTTTGAAAATCCAGATGTTGTTTTCACGTGCAATGATAAAATTAAATCTCTGCACGGTAGCTAGTCTTTATTTATTTATTTATTTTTGAGAAATGAATTATTGTAATCCAAAAAAATTTAGTATTCAGATTTCAAAGGATAGTACTTATGTTTGACCATATCTGAATCCATTATGAGAAATATAAAGTTTTATATGCAAGTGCGTTTTGTCAAACTTTACTTTTGAAATTTTAATCATTTATTTTGTTCAGCACTCAGTAATTTTTAACTAGTTTTATTTGCTTGCATGTACGGAAATATATTTAACCTATAAAATTATCTTTCACCGATTACACGGGAAATTAGACACTATTATTTGAATTTCCCAGGATTACTGAGCAATAACAAAAGTGATTTGAAGTAGTGCAGCCATTAGAGAAAGCGAAGTCCAGCGTTCTGGAACTTTAAATTTACTGAGGTTAAAAATGAACTGGTTAATTCTACCTATCTACAAGACAAAAGTTTTACATTGAATGCTCAAGAAGGGCTGGTACATTCATTATTTAACAGAGGTCCAGGGAGCTGCAAAAACCGCTAGAGACGAAGAACGGGGTTTGAGATGTTCGGAACGGAGAATAACCTTGAGTAGCATCGATATGTACTGCTGATAGTTTTTGGTGGAACTGTCGAACATCTTGGGACAACCGGTCTGAGAAATTCTTCTTTCCCCTCCCCAAGTCAGTTAAGGTTTTTTAGTGTTTGTGTAAATATTTGTCAGTTGTTTTATTCTTCGTGTAAATAAATTTTACATGTAAACAAGTTTTATATTTAAACACTATCTAAAGTACGTAAAACTTAAACCTAAAGTATGTAAGTCTTAAAAAATCTTGCCATAATGCTGTTAGCACTGCGATTTATTGGTAATGACTTATCACTCGTCAACATGTAATCGTTAGTTTCGAATTATTTTTACTGATGACGATTGGGCAGAGTTCTTGTTACATCGGAAAATTTTCAAGTGATTTATTTTCATTTGATTCATTTGTGATGAGACCTTTAGTCTGTTGAATATACTTCTCTATCACATGAAAAATTCACTTATTCTTCAACAGAAATATGAATCCTCAACTGAATCTAATGTATTTTCAACAAACTTACATTGGTGATAAGGCCTTTAGTATACTCAACATGAGCTGTACTCAGACAAAACATTTACCTCAAGAAATGAAACTAATTTTCAACTTTGAGGATAATGTGCAGGTAACTTTTACGGATTCCTTTTTTCAAAGAAATCCACTTATCTTCAACGGAAAAAATGAAAACTAAACTGAATCTAATGCATTTTCAACACTACACATTGGCTTGGGATAAGGCCTTTAATTAAAATACTAAACACGAGCTGTGCACAGACAAAACATTTACCTAGAGAAATGAAACTGATTTTCAAGTTTGAAGGTAATCTGCAGGTAATTTTTATGCATTCACTATTTCAAAGACCAACTAGAGGCAGTCTATACGGTATGTAATTGCTTGTACCTATAATTTTTCATCTTTCAAGTTTAAATCGTCTAACATTAGATTAAGCTCTGCAGTAAATTTCAAAGAAACGATATTTTGTTACATATCAATTACCAAGAAGTTTCCCAATTCTTTGCTATATTCCTTACGAAATCACAATTTGAATAGTCTTACGTTATTTTAGAATCCAAAATATTCTTTCAAAATAAGTTATTTTATGAAGAAAATGTAGTGATTAATAGAAGGTGTATCAAAAATACATTAATTGAATCATTCTGTCTTTAGAAATGAAGGTTAAAAATAACTACTGAGGAGTTCCACTAAATCTAAATTTAATTAGATTAATATCTCAGAATATACACTAAAGAACGTAAAAAAAAACATACGTTGAATGCAAAGTTCGAAAATAGAAATAATGTCATATTATGAGTTTCTAGCCTTAGTTTATTTTTCAGTTATTACATATTATTTCCATGTACGAATTAAAAAGTGTAGCATAAATTTGCATATACGCTACAATTTTTACTTCGTATTCATTTCTTGGCTTTCTCGTGAAAATTCTGTCGCTTCGATTTTAAAGGAATACTTTCAAAAGATGTAAAAGACATTGTACTAAGCTCACAATAATTACCCCAAAAAGAATTTTTTATCTTATGTACATGCATTTCAGTTCCATTCTGTGAGTTATATGAAATATTGAAAATCCTTAAGAACTAATTATTTTTAATGAAAACTTTTAAGGGCCCTTATAAATTGTTGATAAAGTACTTACTTTGTCATTTAAAACACTTAATTTTTTCTATTCATTATTTCAAGAATGTTTTTATTTACACTTCAAAGATATTCAAAAATCAATTTATTAATATTCATTTTTATCTTGTTTTTTCTATATGAAGCGAAAAATAAATATATTCTCTCAATATATATATATATATATATATATATATATATATATATATATATATATATGTGTGTGTGTGTATGTGTATGTATGTATGTATGTATATATATATGTATGTATGTATATATGTATATATTTGTTATATTTGTATATGTATGTATATATATATGTATATATATATATATATATATATGTATATATATATATATATATATATATATATATATATATATATATATATATATATATATATATATATATATATATATATGTATATATATATATATATATATATATATATATATATATATATATATATGTTTATATCTGTGTATTTGTATATATATATATATATATATATATATATATATAAATTTTATATAAATTTATTCGTTTTGTAATCATGGTAATTAAAATATTTAAAAGCTCATGAAAGTGTTTTATATTTTATTCTAAAAATTAATATTGATTTTAAACATATGTGAAAGGTGTTTCATGTAAAAAGATTACAAATAAATGTTTTATGTTATTTAATTGCCATAAAAGTATTTCTACAAATTGTAAATCGGTGTTCAATAAATCATTAAATTAAACCCTATTTTTTTGTTACAACTAAAAATTATTTAGCATTAAACTTATTATTAAAAGAGAAAATAATGAAATTATATGTTCGTAATACTTCAGTATTGTGTTCGGTGATCACATTTTGAATTTTTTGGAGATATTGCAATTTTGATTTAAATATTTTTCGATGATTGTTTTATGGTTGTGTTACTTATATAAACCCTTTATATATTATTTAATTAGTTCTGTTAATTAATTTGCTGAGAAACATACAATCTTCGCATCATAGACTCTTATTTTTATTGCTTTAAATACTTATTTTTGAACGTAAGGTATTTTTTAACCAATTAATGTAAAATTCAATTAAATAATATTCTCTGAGTAATGTTAAAAAAACATGAAATCATGAAATCTAAAAGTAACATTTTCCTTTTTAAATTCATCCTTATCCCATTAAATCTTCATTTAAAAAACTTGTTCATCTATTCAAGTTTCAGAAAAGCATAATTTTCAAAGAGTACAATTGCATATTGATGTACAATCATTCAGCTTTGATACGGATTAGTTCACTTATAGCATAAATTTCTCATGGCAGATAAATAAATGTTCTCTAACTTGATTATAAATAGCGTAGTCACTCTAAAATTAATCTATACTAGAAAGAAAAGTCTACAAAAATCCAAAATGAATGTCCAAAATATTTCCTAAAATAAATTACTAAAATGTGAGTAAATCAGATTACTCAACTCTTTCTATTTTCCAAATCTTTTTTACGTGATGATTGACCAGTTGCGTGACAGGGCGTTTACATGCAATGAAAAAATAATGGAAAGAAAATAAATTGAATATTTCGTTACAAAACAAGCAATAGTATACAAATTTTGCTTGATAATCTGTTCATCAATAAGTGACTTTACATTTTTTAAAAATAAATTATTTATATTCGTAGCATTCTTTTTGCTAATGATTTATATTTTTATCCTGCACAAGATAGAAATATTTAAACCAAATTCCATTACTATATAACAAGTTTATAAGAGATGGTAGAACAGCATGTTTGAAGATGCAAGTGCAACTATATAATTTCATCTTGTCGATAAAGTATAAACAACATTTGATATCTCATAGTTATTTTGTAAAGATATATCACATTTTTTAGAACAGTACATACCTCCGTAAGATTTCCTAATATTAATATAATAATATAACAATAATATAATAATATTTGAGGTTTTCATATAATTAACTAGTACGAAATCTTCTGAATAGTCCTATGCTTTTAGTCAAATGTAGGGTAATAGTTTTCTATTATTTATGCTTTTTATGGCAAACCTGAATGAAAGGAAAGAAATGTAATCAAACCTGCAGGTATGTTTGTTGCATCTCCACATAATATTAGACATTTTTACATTAGATCAAAAACAATTTGAAAAGCATAATTCAATCTTTTTATTTTGTAAAGTACAGTCTATATATTTTATTATAATTTAGTATAGAGTAAATATTTTTTTAAATCTTCTTGTTCAAAATAAATTAAAGTTTTATGTTTCATGTCAAATATGTTTTGTTCCTACTTAAATTTGTTAGATAACTTAAACTTTATTTTAACAGTATTTATAGTAAACGAAAGCACTACGCATTAATTCATCGCTTTAAATCGCAATTCATTAGTTTTGATTGGTTTCTTTCATTTGATTTTGATAGCATACATTTATTTTATTCAGACATACTCTATTTTTTAAAACAGTATATTTTGAAGAATGTTTTTGAATTATGTATCTGTTTTGATATAACCAACTAGTACCAAATCATTTGTTTATTCGGAATGCTTTAAATGTATGGCAATATTTTTGTATTATTAAGGATGTAATATTAATCCTTAAATGAAATCAATGTATCCAGATCTACAAATATCTGTTACCATAATATTAGATATTATTTGTTTTATAATTTGCTAATATACTTCAAAAAATAAACAGATTTGGTTTTAATTCTTTATATAGTCTTAGACAACATATCTCTTTCAAATCTTCTTGTACAAAGTAAATTCTATTTTGTATATTTAATAAATAATTTTGTAACATTTATTAACTATAAAAAATGTATTAATTCACAAATTGACTTTACGCAATAGATTGATTAAATTATGGTTTTTAATGTAGTTTTAAAATATATTTTATGTTCTTGACATAAAATAAGTTATATATTTTTTGTTTTATAAGTATTTTTTGGTTCTCCTCGTAAAAAACGAAAGCATTACACATTAATTCACCACTTTATCTCATACTTTCCTGGTTTTGTGAGATTTATTTGATGGTTTTGAGATTTTGGTCTACTGTTTTACTACATAAATGCTAATAAAAATAAAACATAAGGCCTACATCCATTCCGAATGGCTACGGGTATCTATGCTAGTACTTGGACTGAACCAATGAACTTTGATACAAAAAAAGCAGTACTGTACCAAACATGGTCTTCTTTTGACCCTATTTTGTTTTGGATCTCATAGTTTGTGTGTTTATCTGTACATCACTATATTTACACTAAAGCTAAATATATGTATGCATATAAATGTATAATTTATGTTATCAAATATTATAAAGAAATAAAATTTGATACGGGTAATTTCTAGGAATTTTTAAAATTAATTTACGCAATTTTTCTTTCATTTCCGTTTTCGATATTATCTGAAATAACTGTTGCAATATAAAATTCAAAAGAAAAACGTTTTATTCTTACTACAGCCATTTTTTATCTAATGTAAGCAGAATGGGTGATAGTTTGTGAAACAATCTTGGCTAGTTAGAATCTAGATACATTTCGGCCTTCCTTGTGCCGCAGCTACTTGAATGATTAACTACTTGCGTGACTTCCCCTTGATGGCCGCAGTGACCCATATAATGTAATGTTTAATGGGGAAAAAATCGATGTTGCCAGATCCACAGGTACTCGGGATGAGTCTTCGAGTCATATTATACAGCATTTGTTGCTTGAACTCACTTCTTACGATTCAGAAAGTGAATCCATTGAATTATGCTTTCTAATTCAGTTTTAAACAATATAATTTTACAAAGAAATATTTTTGTCTCTAAAGAAATTGAACGTTTAATAAATATTTACTGATTCTACTCCAATTTGTTTGATAGTTTAAGCATAAGTTTATGTATAAGTTTATGTATGTATTTTTATTATTTTGTATCTTATTATACATGTATGCGCGCGCACACACACACACACACACACACACACATATATATATATATATATATATATATATATATATATATATATATATATATATATATATGTGTGTGTGATTATATTCATACATATATAAACATACATACATAAGTAGATATATATATAACTATATACTTATATATCTGACACATGTATGCATACACAAACACACACATATATGTATATATACATGTATGTATATATGTGTGTGTTTAGCGGATGTGTTGACTCACCAGAAAGTTAGAATAGTATCCCTATATACATACATATATATATATATATATATATATATATATATATATATATATATATATATATATATATATATATATAGACACATACATTATGTATCTAAAACTTGTACAAACACACACACACACACACACACACATATATATATATATATATATATATATATATATATATATATATATATATATATATATATATATATATATATATATATATATATGCATACGTAAAATGTGTGCGTGCGTGTGTGTGTGTGTGTTCAATGGGTAATTTTACTCACTAAAAAGTAAAAAGAGTATCTCTCATGCTGTCGTAAGCCTTAAAAGAAGATACGAAAACGTGGAAAGAAAATTGTTAAGTTTATTCAGACAATCCATATTTGGCGCTTTCTTGCCTTTATTACACAATATTATGTTTTAAATATTAGCAAATAGCAACATTTTATGTTATTTAGAAATATTTAGAGGTTTAGAATACAGAATAAAAATACATAAAGTATTAAACTAATATTCATGAACGCGTGATATCTTGATAAAAATACTGCTATGATTTGATTATCTTCGCTCTGAAATATATTTATTTGCCTTTAAAATTTTCTCTACATTTTAATTAATTTACAGATAGATTCTATGCATGAAGATACGTAGTATATATTTGATAATCAAGAAACTGTGACTACCTTTTAATTTAAATTACTTATTATATTGTCTAAAAATTTGAGGATTAACATAATTTCAGTAGAAATTTCGGTAATTTAGAGTTTTACTCAAACTCCTCGAAATGAAGGTTTTTGTGTTATCCAAATGCTGTGAAATGGAGAAGAATTGCCATTAATTTATTCTTGTTTCAAACTGGTAATGTTAAACTTCTTTAAAAATTAAAATAAATGTGTTTAATTAAAATTAATGTTTTTTGCTATTTCCACCGATTCACAGCACATATAAAGTCTACTTATATATGTTTGTGTGTTCTTGTTATTGCAGAACAAAGTAAGATTTAATTTTTTTAATTAAACATTTAATTTTATAAAGAAATTAGCAATCAGTAGAGAATGTATAACAAAACAAGTCTTTTTGTGTCTGTTAACGCATGGGCAAAAAATACAAGCCATATTTAATTTTGTTTAAACTTTAAAATGTAATAGTTATGTTATCAAATCAAGCCATTTCTGTTTGCCTAATTCTTGTTAATTATTTTATAATTAGTGTTTGAATGTGTGACAAACATTTCAGAAATTATTACCTTCCTTAATTATTGTAAGAGGGACCGCATAAAATACCTGAGGGCAATCTTAATGGATTTTTTTTTAATTTTGAGTAATATTTAATCTGTTAAAAGTATTGTTTTCGGACAGTATTCATTTTAGTTCTAACATATTATCTGAAAAATATAAATAGAAAACACTGAGTGTGTCATATTTGATATATAAAAAGCTATGTTATCTGCATTGAAATACATAATTCATTTTTCGTATTTTTATAAACATTGAGTATGTCATACTTGTTATATAAAAAGCTATGTTATCTGCATTGAAATACATAACTCATTTTTCGTATTTTTATAAACATTGAGTATGTAATACTTGATATATAAAAAGCTATGCTATCTGCATTGAAATACATAATTCATTTTTCATATTTTATAAACACTGAGTATGTCATACTTGGTTTATAAAAAGCTATGTTATCTGCATTGAAATACATAAATCTTTTTTCGTATTTTTATAAACATTGAGTATGTCATACGCGATATATAAAAAGCTATGGTATCTGTATTGTAATACATAATTCTTTTTTCGTATTTTTATAAATATTGAGTATCTCATACTTGATATATAAAAAGCTATGTAATCTGCATTGAAATACATAACTCATTTTTCGTATTTTAGGAGTCGATTGAAAATAATCATTTCCTAAATATTTAGTTTCTCGCTCACCTGTTGTATGGGTGTCTAATTTTAGCAGTTCTTTGCCGGGTGGACTGGGGGGAGACTTATAAAAGAGTGACATCTTCATTAGGCTAATGAAGATCACTCCTTAATCTGTCACGCTCTGCAGCCCGGTTGACGAGCCGTAATATTGCCTTTCTCCCGAGGATTAAGTCCACAAGGTCTGACTTTGACTGTGACCGGAATATAACGGGAGATAAAGGAATGTACAATAATTGCATTGCACTGTAAGCATCGCCGTAATGGAATTAACAAATATGAATTTCCACATCGATGGGAGAATATTTCTCTAATAAAAATCTGTCAGAAATAAGTGGACGTCTACAATTTTTACTCTTTTGTACAAAGTGAGGAAAATATAATATTAACAAAAATTCCAAAGCTAAAACACAAGAGCAAATTTTAATTTTGAATATAACTGAATGAATGCTGACAGTGTTACGACTTTAAATATGCAAGTGGAAAATTTAATTCCGAAACTTTAACGGACATTTTTTACTATTCCTAAACTGGTTTTGAAAAGTTATATGTTAACCTCTTTACTTGTGTATGTACTTCACATAACTCTAAAAGAAGAGCCTTAAACTTTTGAAATATTCTATGTAAGATTATTATAACATATATCTTCTCTCCTGAAATATTAACTACCATATATACTCTATGAAACAAAAAGTTTTAGATAAACGTAATTGAAGCATAAATCAAAAATCAATTTACCGTAAAAAGATAAAATGGACTTTTTTTCCCAATGTAAATTTAAAATTAAGAAACATTATTTAGGATAATTATTATTAGGATGAATCTTTATTATATTGCATACACATATGTGCGTATGTATATATATATATATATATATATGCCGAACGATGGCTGAATGGTTAGGGCGTTGGCCTTCGGATCCCGAGTTCGTGGGTTCGAGTCCCACTATGGCATGGGTGTTCGTAGCCGTTCGGAATCGGCTTTAAGCAGTAGGTCCCGGTCTCATTAGCC
>CM063510.1:169393340-169410840 GCA_032207245.1 Pardosa pseudoannulata | reverse complement strand
TACATATATATATATATATATTTTATTTATATATTACATATATATATTCTATATATATCTCATATATCTATATCTATATATATATTCTATATATATATATATATATATATACATATATATTATATATTTATATATATATATATATATATATATATATATACATATATATATATATATATATACATATATATATATATATATATATATATATATTATATATATATATATATTTATATATATATATTACATATATATATATACATATACATATATACATATATATACATATATATATATATATATATATATATATATATATATACATATATAAATATATATATATATATATATATATATATATAATATATATATATATATATATATATATATAATGTATTGAGACTGACTTCTCGATGGGGGGTGGCAGTCATGGCCTTAAAAATGATACCGTTTCAGCTAAAGACCTTTATTAAGATAACTTTGAAGGACGGGTTCCCACTTCATCATAGGGACAAACTGAAGGGTCAGCTAGCATGAAGTTCTATGTACAAGACACGTAACACCTGGGTCAAGATCTGTGGGAAAATATCTCTAGAAAAATCTGTCTCTGCTAGCTGCTTGTATCTCCTTTTTATTTGGAAATTTCCTAAATTGTCCGCTAGGGCCATGTAGGTTTATAATTGGCCAGGCACCTTCTCTGAGAGCGTAACTTGTAGCCACAGTAGTTAATTTAGGTTAGGGGTTAAAAAGGGGAATGGAAAATGACGCGGGAATTTTTACCCTTGATTTAAGTTTAGAAAACCCATGAGAATTTTTCTTACACACACACACACACACACACACACACATATATATATATATATATGTGTGTGTGTGTGTGTATATATGTATATGTATATATATATATATATATATATATTTATATATATATATATATATATATATATACTTATATACAAATTGTATAATATAGCTCTTTAAGTTTCTTATAAATTAATTATATATAATTTAAGCTTTTATTTATATATTTGTAAATTAATATATTCGTATTTTTAATAAAATTAATAAAGTATTAATATTTTATAATTTTAATAGTCTTGTATTGAAATAGTTTAATGACAGTTCTTTTTATTCGAGTTTTAGTAATTTTACGAATAGATGTCAGGCATAAAGATGCATATTTAAACATGTTGCAAATAGCTGCAATTTAAAATATGTTAAATTTCTTTTAGTGTTTCACCTATTGTAATTAGCCATCAAAATTGATTTCATACGAAACTGAAGAAATAAATAAATATAATAAATGTTTATTATACATTAAGTACATTTCTAATTATAAATAATGTATATATATATATATATATATATATATATATATATATATATATAATGTATAATATAGCAATTTAATTTTATTTTAAATTAATTATGTATTATTTAAAATTTTATTTATATATTTTTAAATTAATGTATTCTAATTTATAATAAAATTAATAAAGTATTAATATTTTATAATTTTAATAGTCTTGTATTGAAATAGTTTAATGACAGTTCTTTTTATTCGAGTTTTAGTAATTTTACGAATAGATGTCAGGCATAAAGATGCATATTTAAACATGTTGCAAATAGCTGCAATTTAAAATATGTTAAATTTCTTTTAGTGTTTCACCTATTGTAATTAGCCATCAAAATCGAATTCATCCAAAACTGAAGAAATAAATATAATAAATATGTTTAATAAAAAAATAAAATAAATATGTTTATTATACATTAATTTTTAATTATAAATAATATATATATATATATATATATATATACTTATATATATATAAACTATATAATATAGCAATTCAATTTGGCAAAAAATTAATTATGTATAATTTAAAATTTTATTTATATATTTTTAAATTAATGTATTCTAATTTATAATAAAATTAATAAAGTATTAAGATTTTATAATGTAATTGCCTTGCATTAAAATAATTTAATGACGCTTCTGTTTATTCGATTTTCAGTTATTTTATGAATAGATATGAGGTATACAGAAGCCTATTTAAATTTGTTGCAAATAACAAAATGTTAAATTTATTTTAGTGCTTCACCTGTTGAAAGTAGAAATGAAAATGCAGTTTTTACAAAACTAAATAAATAAATATCATTTCCGTGTAAGAAAAATGTGTTATATTACTTTGAAAACTATATACATAGTTTTATTGCATGGATTTTCTTTCTTTATTCTTTGAAATAAAAATTCCAATACATAAAGAAAACATTTTCTATCGAAAGCATAAAAAATTCCGATGACTCTATGTAATATTTAATGCCTAAAAAAACTGCTCTGTCATTTACTATTTTCAAATTGCCCTTTTATATCTTCTTAATAAGATAATATAAAGGTTGAATTATTTAGTAGGCTTTATGAAATTTACTCCACATTCCTTTTCACTAGGACATAAAATAACCCTGAAGCATTATATATTATGCTGTAGGCTTGATAAATAGAGCAAAATTGAGTTAAGAACCTGAATGCTACACAACGTTTCTTAATGTAATTTTTTGAAAGGGAACGCGGGTGCATTACATCAGAAATGTCAAATTTAATGAGGAATTTCTTGAATATCGAAAGACTTGAACAGTAATTTGCTTTTCTGTAAAAAAAGGCGGTTTGAAAATTTAATTTGCCAGTGCAATACTTTCATGTTTGCTATACTGCTAAACCATAGTGATATATTGAACTTTTTTTCTACTAGATAGAGTAAATGAAAATATTTTTTGCAGATTTAAAACCAGTTATGTTTGGAAAATATAACATACAAAACTAATTCAGATATTTTATAGTACATAATATTAAACCATGTATCTATTGCAGAGAATAATCGGAAATAATTACTGCACATTTTAAACTATTTATCAATGGAAAATATAAAACAGAAAACGTTTTTTACGTATTTTATATTGTCAACCTACTGGATTGAGTAAACGAAAATAGTTACTCTAGATTTTAAACTATTTGTATATGGAAAATATAAGATGTAAAACGGGTTTCAACATTTTATAATTTAATATATTAAACCTTCTTTCTATACGATGGATTAATTGAAAATTATTGTTGAAGATTTTGATCCATATATGTATGGAAAATATAAGACGCAAAACGGGTTTCAACATTTTATAATTTAATATATTAAACCTTCTTTCTATACGATGGATTAATTGAAAATTATTGTTGAAGATTTTGATCCATATATGTATGGAAAATATAAGACGCAAAACGGGTTTCAACATTTTATAATTTATAATATATTTCCTTAATTCAATTGGATGTAGTAAAAAAAATAATTATTGAATATTTTAATATTTTATGTATTGTAAATATAGTACATAAAAAACTTTTCAAGGGTTGCAATATTTTATAATATATAACATTGAACCTTATTTTACTTTGAGGGAGTAAACGCAAATAATTACTGCAGATTTTGAACTATTTATGTACTGAAAATATGGGACATAAAACGGGTTTCAACGATTTATAATTTAATATATTAAACCTTCTTTCTATACGATGGATTAATTGAAAATTATTGTTGAAGATTTTGATCCATATATGTATGGAAAATATAAGACGCAAAACGGGTTTCAACATTTTATAATTTATAATATATTTCCTTAATTCAATTGGATGCAGTAAAGAAAATAATTATTGAATATTTTAATATTTTATGTATTGTAAATATAGTACATAAAAAGCTTTTCAAGAGGTTGCAATATTTTATAATTTATAATATTGAACCTTATTTTACTTTGAGGGAGTAAACGCAAATAATTACTGCAGATTTTGAACTATTTATGTACTGAAAATATGGGACATAAAACGGGTTTCAACGATTTATATTTCATAATAATGAACCTTATTTCTATTCGATGGACTGATCGAAAATTACTACTGCAGATTTTAAACTATTTATGTATGAAAACTATAAGATGTGAAATAAATTTCAACATTTTATAATTTATAATATTGAGCCTTATTTCTACTAGATTGAGTAATTAATTTGTTTATATATCTTATTAATTTGTTTATATATGGGAAATGTAAGATGTAAAACAAGTTTCAGTGGGTTTCAACATTTTATAGTATTATAACATTGAACCGTATTTCTACTAAATGAAGAAATTGAAAGTAATTATTTGAGACTCTTTAATTCAGTTCATGAAAAAAAAAAACAGCGAGGGGCGTTTCCCCTCGCTGTTTGGCAAAATGTATAATAGAAGTTTGTTTCCGTGATCATTCGATGAACAACTCTTGTCTTGTAAAGGAGTTCATTTTTAGTCTTAATAAACTCCAAAGTTATACTTTTGAATTTTTATTTCTTTTTAACGAAACCAAGATTGAAATTTACTTAGGTTTTTTCATTGCCCATTAAACCCAGGTGATTCAAAATGATAGGGGCTGAAACTTTATTGGGACGGCAAGCGTAAATTCGTTCCGTTATATATATATACACACATACACACACATCTATATATTTTAGAGATAGATTTCTGTTTGTAAGAGGCTTTTTAACGCTTGTTAGAAGTACACAGAGTTATGCACTAAAATATAAAACGAAATAATTTGATTGATAACAATATAAATTACCATATAAAAACAAAATATTATGTGCTGCTTAAAAATAATTTATTAATCAAAAACATATTAGATTTTGAAATATGAGGACATTGAATGGGGAAATTAAATTTTATTCAATACCTGAAAGATTAGAGATATATATTTTATGAAACTGTGGCACATAGCGTGTGTAAAAGAGAATCGTGACGCGGATATTCTGTATCTTTTTTAGTGGTAAACTATATATTTCATTAGCAGATGTAGCAGAAATCCATTATTTCTCAGGAAACAGAATAAAACTTTACCCCTTGCAGAGTAAGGAACGTGCAAATAGATGTCTATAATTTGCACAAAGTTTGTAATCATCTAGTGTACTGTAATTTGTCAGAGGAATTTTTTCATGAATAAATTAAAATAAAATGCTATTGTTTTAAAAATTAATATAAAGAAATGGTTGTCATAAGCTTTAATCATTAGAAATACAGAGGATGTACACACATCTTTGTAATAATTTTATCTTCTCCATGAATTAAATTTGATTGTTAAAATATAAACGAGATTTGCATCAAATTCGAATAGTATTTAAGTATCTTTAAGTATCGTCTTCCACATTTAAAATATTTTATAATTTAAAATATCTTTGGTTAAAAAACAATAGATTGGTTGCTATCATTTTCAACTTTCCAAATAAAAATATTCATAATTTTTTAAAATACGATGTGAAAAGTTTGATTCTAATATTTCTACACTTAACATAAGTAGCATGATTAATAAAAAAGGAAAATTCAAAAAATGCATACCCATAGAATGTACGTACACCTGTTGTTGAATCTACAGTTACATCTCATGTTTTTAAAGAAATTTCAGGCTTGAAATAACTATTGAATTTTTTTCTCGGTACAGTAAACAATATTGCAACATACAATTTAAAGATAATCAAAATAAAATTTTAAAAATATTTAATATTAACATGTTTCTCAGCTTGACTATGTTCAGCTTGTTATATGGAAGTATTTTGCAGGTGAACAATGAAAATCTATATTTACAACTGATTGAGCTTGAATTCTCTTTTTTGTTAGAAAATGATCAATTCACTACGAAAAAGGAGGAAGATTAGATCTGGTTTAAAATGTTAACTCAGGAAAAACAATGAAGTTTTTCTTAATTCAAATAGCTGAGTGACATCTTATGTCAGTCTCACTTTAGAATGATGCTCTTTTAATACATTTCATTGAATTCCTTGCCAATACATTATAGTATTGGAGACGACTGTAATACACGTACGTAGACTTAAATCTTTCAAAAATAAATGATATCTTTAAAAGTGTTAGGTATTAATATGTTTGAAAATGCTTAGGCAGTAAAATAATTCTTAGTAAAATTCAAATTGGAGAATTTTCAAACATGAATGTAAGCTTATATAAATTTATATACTAAACTATACAAAGGGGTATGTTATTCAATTGATAAACATATTAATTTAATATGTAGCAAACCAAATTTACAAAAGAAAGTGTAAAAATAATATCTTAAAGTAATATTTTTTCCCTTTTTAAAATTGCCATAAAAGTAATTCTTTTTACTATTAAATTTAGTATTATCCTTAACCAGTCAAAGACAAAAATGTTATATAAACCCAATGTTTAATATAGCCTGCAGAAGTCCAATAAAATTCGATTTATAAGAGATGGAGCACATCAAAGTGTCTTTTAATTTAATTAGTCCAGAAAAAGTGAAAAAGGACACGCTATGCACTAAAATGCTTTATATAATCCTCATAGGGTACTGTAAACAAACATAATTCATTTCTGATTATTGCATAACATCATGAACGTGTCTGTTATTTTCAATAAACGCAAGAAGGAAGAAAATGGATAGATTTTTGTTAATGATTATTTTCATTTTATCAAGGACGTATAAGTTATTAAAGTATTTTAATATATGAAGTATTTATATAATGTAAGAAATAAAATAACATAATCTAAATCATTCACTTGAATTTATGATATATTGTAATGAGTTTAATACATTTTTTAAACTACCGAAAGTAAAGGTTTTCATTTTTGTTTTTTACGTTTTTCTATGTTTGTGATATAAACCCATATAAGTTTTTGTTTTTCAGTTATTTTTTACAATAATATTTTATACCCGATTAAATTGTTCATTTTGGGAAAGATTATTATTTCTACAATTTTAAGATGATAATGAAAATTTAATTGCATGAAATGACTGAAAATTCAAATTATTTTTCTCATTGAATTATTAATTATAATTAAGAATGGTAATTCATTTTATTATAATTAATAAAGGATAGGTTCAGATAATAGGGAATGCTAATATTTATTTCCGTTATATTTAATATACTAGTATTATAATTTGAATAATTAAATTTTACAAAGTAATTTTAACCGTTTTATTTACTGTTTATAATTTACAATGATAAAAAAATTGAATTTCTAGTCCATTTTTACATGAAATGTTTAGTTCCTTATAGCTGGGAATATAAAACAGAAAGGTTAATGTGGAACTTTACATTTTTCTTTTTTTGCAAATAAAATTTCTGTAAGAGTTTTATTTGTTCCTAAACCTTTTGCTCGTGTAATGATTTACTTAATTAGATTAGTCAAGAATATTCTGAAAAATCTAAATCTGATTTTATTTTGAAGTTTTCTTTCTTTTCTCCATTACTCTTACGTCTATTTAAAATGTGTGTAGAAAAAATAATTTAAAATGCATTATATAACACTGAAGCTATAATTCGTTTCTCTAGAAACAATGTGATTTTTATAGAATACTTGATATAAATGGAGGACAATATGGTATAACAGTATTTCATATTATCTACTACGCCATAAACACTTACCTCAAATTGTCATGCATAATGGCAATAAGACAACAATTCACATTCAAACACATGTACCACAAACAAGGCGGAATTACTTGCAGGGCTCTAGAGGTCATCTTTGATCTGTTTCGAATAAACACCATTAAATAACAGCACTAGTCAGCCAAATAAACTTAAGTATTCCACACTGCCAGTCAATCCCATACTACCTGAAGCTAATCTAATTATTACTATAATATAAAATAGTTACCGTTCGAATCCAGTATGGTTTAAGTTTATATTTTCTAATCTCAACTAAAAATATCTGATATATGAAATGTTACTATTAACTGTCATCATAAATGTATATATTCAAGGTGTAAAGAGAGATCAGCTAATAAATTTGTAACCATCACTTGAATCTCTGTAAGTTCGATTCTAAGGCACCATGATTAAATTAAAATGGGAAGGCTTTGCATGTAATAGTTATTACCACGTAGTCAAGAAAGTAAAGTTATGTTAAAATAAACTAGTCTAATATTTATATTTCCTGTATAAATTTTCATTCATGGTAATCTAAACGATACGATGAAAAAATTTGTCATTTAAGGATAGTATACTAGAAATCCCTGTGAATGGTAGCATTTACACATTGTTGTTGCAGCTGTTGCCATTTTGAAGTGTAGAAATATCGTGCATTTCGGTAACGCACACCTACGCATACTCTATCTATAATTTTAACAAATATATAGATTTAATCGTTCTTTATAATATTTATATTTGACACACTCTAAGTGTATTTGTAACTGGTATATCCCTATAAAACTAATTGACTGTTTACCTTGTAACAAATAGGAATTATTTTAAATAAATGCACTTCGTAATGCAAAATGTGTTTAAAATTCTGTTGAAGCCATTTTGCACTGAATAAGTAGGTATTTTTGTTATTAAAGCAATTTTCTCTAAATGTCTTCAATTTTTTCTTATTTTACGAACTAAAAGGCGAATCCAGAAAGTAAGTTTCCCTATGTTTTCCCCTTTAAAGTAAACGTAATTAGCCGCATCAATTGCGCGTGCATAACAGATCTATGACGTATTAATCACATGCCAGATGGACAAGTCCCGATTCGTGTCAGAAGCCGGGTAGCAGTGGTCCAAAATGGAAACTCTAATTCCTTCTACCGCCGCTTGCAAGGTTCGGTCGGTGATCTTGAATGCACAAAGTATTGCGCCAAATGAAATTCATCTTCAGCTCTGTCAGGTCTATGAGCCGAAACTGACACCCGAACACAAAATTCAACGCTTAGGAGGAGTACTGACATTTCTGCTGTGGTATCACGATGACGGCGACGAGTTCCTTGACAGGATCGTCAATGTGAACGGCAATGTGACCTGGATTTCGAAATTTACTCTAGAAACTAAGAAATAGTCAGTACATTGGCATCATAATGGATCTTCGGTCAGGACCAAATTCAAACAGACGCTATCGGTACGGAAAGAGATATGCACGGTGTTCTGAGACAGGAAGGCTGGTTCCATTCACAGACGCCAGAGTTCTACGACAGAGGTATATAAATGTGGATCCCACAATACGACAAGTGCCTCATTTCTGTTGGTGGCTATGTTGAAAAATAGCTGAAACATTGCGGTACTTGTTGCCAATAAATATGTCCCTGAAAGTGTGAGTTCTTTTTTTCTTTTAAATAGGGAAACTTACTTTCTAGACGTGCCTCGTATAGAAGCAAAATGCATTATATCAATTAAAGTTGTATTTTTTGTTTTCCGGGATACTTACGGATCCTTTTTAGATTAACTTACTATAGAAAAAAATTAAAATATTTAATTTTTTCCTCGAAATTGTAATTCCTTTTACATATATTACTATCACAGTATACATTCTAAAAGAATAATATGAAACAAAAAATGAATAAGTTTCATCTTGCATTGTCGCCTAAAATTTACAACTTTACGGACTTTGAAATAGTTAAATGATGAATTGTTTACCTTTGTATCCGTTAAGTCATACGTTATACATTATGAATGCATAAATGTCATTCATTTTCATTGGAGATAATTTGGAAATGACCCTGACTTATATTGCATTATATTAACTGTTTATCCATTATCTGATAATGCGCTTAAATGCTTAGAGTAACAGACCAAATAATACATTATGACTTTCGAAATTACGTTATAATGAACCACAGTAATGATACAGTATTGCCTTAAGGTATACGTATGTAAGCTTTAAAAAAAATGTGTATTGTGTATGATAGAACATATTTTATAATTTTCGGTTAAATGTTATTTTAACACATTGTGTGTGGGTACGTTTCGCAACGGAATTGTACCACGAGCGGGCGTTAATTTAGTTATTCAGTTAAATCTCAATAGATAGAAAATTATTTAATTTTTTCCCACTTTTGCTATTTTATATTGAATTATATAAAAAATATATAAATAGACAAATAAACATATATATAAATACAAATATACATAATATATAAATATACATATACATATACATATATATATATGTTATATATATATATATATATATATATATATATATTATTATATTTTATATATATATATAATGTATATATATTATATATATATATATGTATATATATTATATATATATATATATATATATATATATATATATATATATATATATATAAATATACATATACATATACATATATATATATGTTATATATATATATATATATATATATATAATTTCCGCAAGGATAAATAAAAGTTAATTTTAAATCTAAATTGATTTTTTTATTCAATCTTCCCGTTCGGTAGTTCTACACCGACTGATGCAAAAACTAGTTTTTATTTCTCTAAATTTTTCTAAAACCTATGTAGTAGACGAGAATATTCGGCTTCGTTTTCTGTATGTACCGTTATTTTTGTATACACAAACAAACCATGTTGTTACACTAACCCGTACTAGTACGTGATATCCGCGCTCAAGTATCAATCGTCAGAAAACGTAATAGTACTTATCCCACAAACCTAACAAATTTTAAGTTACACAAAAGAATTTATAAATCAATAAAAATGTGGTAGAGTAATTATGTATATATTTGTGAAACATATTCGGAATAAAACGGGATTTAATATCTAAGTCAGTTGTTTTTAAACATTTATGACACAAGGTGCTTTTAGTATTACATGATCTCTTGTAAAAACTATATTCCTATCTTCAAAAGTATATATATATATATATATGTGTTAGACATTAGTTTCCTTATAGAGGTGATGTGTCACATAAAAGTGGTGAAGTTGAATTAAAAATTTCCATAATGTTATTTTATTCATCCAAATAAAAGCATGACTCGTCCTGCTTTTTCACCAAAAGTTTTCATCATCGCGTCTAGAGGCATCATACTATGCATTTTTTCACTGCAATCAAAGAAATAGATGTTATCATCAGGCGCATTTTGCAATAAGTTTCTTCCGATATTTCACTATTATTTCCGAATATTTTGAAAACTATTTCTCCCATAAATATGTTGTTTTAAAAGATATCAAAGTATCAACCCCATAAATGTTGCATTTATTTCAGGAAAATGCATTAAAAATGAAAATTCTTCTCCTGCTAAATTCACAGCATTTTATCACTAAAATAATTTATAAAATATTCTCTTTTTTTGTTGATAGAATTTTAAATAAATGTTTTCCTTATTTAATATTTTAAAATACAAGTAAATATTGATGGAATTCTTTAAAGCTATCAGAGTTTGGCCTTCCAAGTGGAGAAAGTTTAATTTTTCTTCTGTTTGAAATCAGTTCAGGCTTCAAGCAGAAGTACAGTTTAGGTTACAGATTTTGATCATTCAAGCTACAAAAATAAGATTTGTGTTACACCAACAAAGTATTTATTACTAAGCTAGTTTCTTTCGTTAATATCATAAGCAACTCACAATGTTAGCAACCGATACAAAACATTATTTCATAGGGGTCAATAAAACTGCATGGATTTAATATATAACTGTAATCTATCTTATATTTGTTTTTAAAATAAGTTTTATACCAAAGTGCCAACAACCCAGTTTGTATACCGGTGGTCTAAATTATATAACTTGATATCGAAACATGGAACTTTTTAAAGATTTTCATTAGAATATCTGGTATGTTATCCTTTCATCCAAGTTAAACACGATCATTGTGTAACCAGGGCTCATAGTAAAATCTTTAAGCGTATTTCTTCTATCCTATCATTTTATTGCATTTTTAAATTTAAAATTTTAATTTTGCAAAAATTACGAAATCTGAATTTTAATACGTTTTTCCGTTTGCTATCATTATTTTTCTCAGAATTTGAACCCGTTCCTAAAAACTATAACATAGAAAGTTCATCTTCTGTCTAACAAAAATGAACCGTGATATTTAAATTTAAAATTGACTGAAACTTAAAGGTTAAATCGCTGTCTGAATGCACCGTGGCTCTTCGCCCACTTATTTTGCCTTTCTATTCTGCATGGCGTGGTTCAACAGGATTCTCTGTTCCTACCCCTCTAGTTCTGATATTTAAATCAGTAAGCACAAAATTGAAAAGGAGCGTAGAAAAAAGATAAATTGATAGAGGAGTGGGTCCATATGTTCAAAACACAAGGTAACTAAAGATGAAAAAGTTTACGGACAGGAAAACCATATAAAATGCTTATGGCAAGACGGCCGTTTATTGAGATTTAAAAAAATTCTTACATTTTTATTCTTAATGTTTTTATTTTCATTTTAATTTTTTTTTAAATCTTGAAATTTTAAAAATATTTTTTGAATAAACGTTTCGAGTAATATTTCATGAAAATATACACCGAAACTTAAATTTAAGCAAATGATATCTTGTATTGAAAATTACAAAAACCAAATGTCAAAAATATACTTTATAAATTTCCTTATACATATCATTTAACACTAGAATTGTGGAAGGGGTCATTTTGACAACTAGCAAACATTTATCTCTGACAAACTTCTATTTTTTTGCAAATATCTCAATCCTTTCTTGCTTTTCCTAAATCATTGTGATTTACTAAATAGTAAATATTTCAAGAAAATCTTATTTTTATTTTAGCCCTAACAAATGATTATACCTAGAAATACGGTAGGCTATATACTGATGTTGAAGACAAGTGTAAATTTCCTAATGACTCTTTCACTATTTTATTAGAGGAACTGGAAGCATTTATAGCGTTGTTGTACGTAAGAGGGCATTAGCCGACAAGGGCTTACAAATTCTTAGTTTGTGGTCTAAGACTTGGGGACCAAAGTTTTTTCATGAAACTATGAGTAGAGATAGGTTTCCGGAAGTTATGAAATTTCATCGTTTTGAAAATAAACTAACAAGGTCTTCACGTTTGCAGTGTGATAAGTTTACACTAATATCCGAGGTATGGAATACTTTTATAGGAAAATGTAAGCTTTGCTACAAACCAAATGAAAATATTTCGTTTGATGAACAGGTTTTCCTTACAAAACAAGATGCCGCTTTCTGTAGTATATGCCTAACAAGCTCGATAAATTCTGAATAAAATTTTGGCTAGAAGTAGACGTTAGGACAAAATACTTATTAAACGGATTTCTATATTTAGGAAAAGATGCTATGAGACCAAGTGATCAAAGTTTAGGAGAGAACGTAGTAAATCGTTTAATTGATCCTACATACCTGCAAAGTCTGTATATTTTTAAAAACAAATTGTAGTTGTCATAATTTGCGTTATTTTAATTTATTTTTCACAAATATATTATATCATATAGAGAAATATGCAGATATCTTATCAAGGGGTCAAAATGACACCCGCTGTATTTCTAGGTATGCAAAGATCACCGTAATTCTAGTGTTAATGATATTAGTTACAGTTTGTTCAAACTGATCGAACGTTATACTGAACTTCAGGTCGTGGTCCCTAATAAATAAATGCCAGATCTGGAGCCCAATTTTGACTTCACCAGGTTCTAAATATGACAGAGAGATCAGAGATCTTTGTTATACGAAAAACATCGCAAGTGTACATAATTGTACGTAATTGTAACAGTTTCAATATATTCTTACAAACAGTATAACATAATTCCAGATATGATATATTTAAACATAACGTACCAAATTCAATAAACAATCTAGACGAAAAAGAATAGATGTATTGTTTAAAAAATATCGTCAAAATGAAATGATTATGTACAAATGCCTTAGAATATTTTTTGTATTTCATTTATGAGTATCTAATTTATGAGACCTCTGAAGTAATAAAATCAATCTTGTCTCGTACATCCTCCCAAACAAAATAAAATTGGATTTTCAATAATCATCAACAAATTTGTAAGTATTTTTATAATAAGTGGGAATAAGATCGTTTAAGTAGCATTGCAATATATAATTAATAATCGTCGTTTGTAAATTGCCGAGTGTTTTTGCAGACAGTTGATAACTATCTTCTTTCTATGAGATGGATATTTGAGAGTTGTCTCGGTAAAAATTAAAAACTACAAGGATAAATTGATGAAATTAATCGGTTAAACTGCTTTGTTTAAAAATAATTCAAATATTAAAAAGCGATCCACTTACATACATACAAGCATACCCGACTTCTTTATTTTGTTATGAGCTGAGAATAATTTTAATCTTCATAAGAATAGTTCTATTAAAATTTTCCTCTTTGCGTAATTATAAGAAAAAAATTATTTGGGAAATCAGGAAAATTACAGGTATTTTTCAAACTGCTGTGAAGTTATTTCAACGCATTTATCCTTTATTTAAAATGTTTGCTATAAATAAAATAGAAATAAATATAATTCAAACAAAACATTAACACTTCAATAAATTTTTACTAATTTTAAATAATTACCGTCTAGAGAACTCGGTGAAAAGAATATTCAATAAGGTAACCAATGTATAAGGTAACCCATAATAAGGTAATCAATAAGGTATTCAATATATTATTATTATTAGATATTATTATTGGATATTGGATTATTAATGAATACATTAATGATACATTATTAAATATATCATTGAGAGTTGTATCCAATAAGGTATTAATAAGGTAAACTTCTGTGAAATTATCTCAACGCATTTATCCTTTTTTAAATGTTTACTATAAATAAACTAGAAATAAGTATAATTCAAGCCAAAATATTAACACTTCAATAAATTTTTGCTAATTTTAAATAACTACCGTTAGAGAACTCGGTGAAAAGAATATTCAATAAGGTAACCAATGTATAAGGTAATCCATAATTAATCAATAAGGTATTCAATTTTATTATTATTAAGATATTATTATTGGATATTGGATTATTATTGAATAGAAATACATTATTAAATATATCATTACAGGTATTTTTCAAACTGCTGTGAAGTTATTTCAACGCATTTATCCTTTATTTAAAATGTTTGCTATAAATAAAATAGAAATAAATATAATTCAAACAAAACATTAACACTTCAATAAATTTTTACTAATTTTAAATAATTACCGTCTAGAGAACTCGGTGAAAAGAATATTCAATAAGGTAACCAATGTATAAGGTAACCCATAATAAGGTAATCAATAAGGTATTCAATATATTATTATTATTAGATATTATTATTGGATATTGGATTATTAATGAATACATTAATGATACATTATTAAATATATCATTAAGGTATCCAATAATGCATTCAATAAGGTAAACTACTGTGAAATTATCTCAACGCATTTATCCTTTATTTAGAATGTTTACTATAAATGAACTAGAAATAAATATAATTCACGCAAAATATTAACACTTCAATAAATTTTTACTAATTTTAAATAATTACTGTCTAGAAAACTCTGTGAAAAGAACATTCAATAAGGTAAATATGGTGAAGCTTTCAAATAAATATCTAAATTTAACTACCGAGAGTTACGTCGTTCAGATAATAAAGAATGTTCAAGAGAATATTGGATTAGTTTAGCTACAATGAAAAGAATTTCAGTTCTCCGCTAGTTGTTTTAATAATCTTTATTAATTTTAAATGGTTAACATAGTTAAAAGTTTAATTGAAAACTTCTAATGTTTAGTTACGATCAGAAAAATATATGTGGTTTGGAAATTTCTCTGTCGCAATATCAAGACCAATAATTGCAGTATCCATATTTAGCGAAAGGTGGATAACAGTTTTTGTTTATAGTGGTTAAAGATTGTTTCAGTAAATTCATTTTTCCTAGTTATTCTCTTTTGTTACACATTTGACAATTTCTAGACAAACTATATAATAAGAAAGGTATTATTTACCTAATTAATACCTAACTAACTATAGTACATATATAAATCAACCCTAATAATAGAAGGATCCATATTCAGCAAAATATGGTTAATATTTTTTGTTTATAGTGTTAAAGATTGGTTCAGTATATTCATTTTTAATAGTTATCTTTTGTTACACATACACTTTCTAGACTAGCTATATAAGAAGGTAGGTATTATTTACATAGTTAATACATAACTAATTACAGTTCACAAATAGAAACCTCCGGTTTAGATAAGTCATCCTTAATATCATTGAACGTAAGTAATAGGGACCAATTACTCCAGACACAGAAATGTATATATATATATATATATATATATATATATATATATATATATATATATATATATATATATATATATATATATATATATATATATATATATATATATATATATATATATATATATATATATATATATATATATATGTACTAAGTACAATAAAAAATCTCATTATAAGAAGCATTAACGCTGTCAGTCGCCGCTAGATAACAGTACTTACGTTAAACTTACACAATACCATTATGATGAGAAACTAAACTCAATTACAATCTTTAAACATTTGATTGGCCCTATGTGAGAGAATAATTATATCATGTACATTAGATATCAGGCTATAAATTTCCTACTAATCGAAAAACATATCTAAATTTAAGACTATACAACAAATTATTTTCCACTTAAAATAGGGATCATTGTGTTTAACATGGAATATTTAAAAGTATAAAGCATTGGATGTGTGTATCGTATCAGATATATATATATATATATATATATATATATATATATATATATATATATATATATATTTTATATATATATATATATATATATATATATATATATATATATATATATATATATATATATATATATATATATATATATATATATATATATATATATATATATATATATATATATATATATATATATATTATATATATATATTTATATATATATATATAATATATATATATATATATATATATATATATATATATATATATATATATATATATATATATATATATATATATATATATATATATATATATATATATATATATATATATATATATATATATATATATATATATATATATATATATATATATATATATATATATATATATATATATATATATATATATATATATATATATATATATATATATATATATATATATATATATATTATATATATATATATATATATATATATATATATATATATATATATATATATATATATATATATATATATATATATATATATATATATATATATATATATGACAACCAGAGAGTTAAAAGAACGTGCTAATGAAACTTTTAAATACGCGTCATTCAATAAACAAAATACGTTTAAATGAAATATGTTAAAACTATATATAACTTGTTACAGGGAAATCGTGGTAACCACATCACATTTTTTAACATTTAACAAATTATAGATACTACAAATGAAAGAATTTACTACAAATGAAAAAATGAAATTTACTACAAATGAAAGAATCAGTCTTGTGTTTTTATTTTTAATCAACTAGACATATAATATGAATAATTTTATTTTATGGATAGTATTCCGAATTCATTATTCTGCACGTTGTTAGTTTATGCTTCTCTTCGACACAATTGAAGTTCGACACAATTGTTTAACATATTTTCCATAATAATCTATCTCTTATCTATTTCTCATTTTCTACAAGCGAACTCACTTTCCACACAATGCACTCTTTCGTGTATCGATTCATTTTTCATCCTTTTAA
>CM063510.1:169383340-169388340 GCA_032207245.1 Pardosa pseudoannulata | reverse complement strand
TTTGCAGATATATGTGTACATCATTCGTACTTGTAACACTTTTAATAATTTTTAATAAGATTACACAAATTCAGGATGCATAATTTGGAATAAAGGATACATATATAAACTTTCGAGAACAATATCAGTTGAACATCTAATTATAAATAAATCTGTTTCTTTATAAAGTGTCTAATATATACTATTATAATCAAAGTATCAAAAGCAGAAATAAACTACTAAAATGCATTTTGCCTTTTGTATCAAATACATTCCTTACTCTATTACGGACGAAGTAATTTCATAGTATTCATAGATAGTTTTATATAATTCTATTAGGAAATGATGCTAATAGAACTAGTAATATCGGAGAAGAATTTATTGCGATTTCATTACAAATATTTGGGTAGTGAAGGTGAATCGCTTTGTATAACTTTGGAGCTTCATGTAAACAGTACGCATAAAATTACACTACATACATAGCTTTACCCTGTTGATCAAAGAAGTTGATAATTAAAATAATTCTTATTGATAAATATAGTAACTGGATGTAGTTTATTCACCACGTCTAGAACTAGTTTTATATATATATATATATATATATATATATATATATATATATATATATATATATATATATATATATATATATATATATATATATATATATATATATACAATTATGAAATTGGGAGCAATAAATTAAGCTCTAGTTTTATTTTTCATTTTCGTTCGATGTAGAAATTTATTCAGAATCAAGAATGCATAAGGCGAAACTCTAAACTTTTCCTGCGAGCTAATGAATACGTATATCTTATATAATAATTTATAGAAGAATACTTTAGAGGTATTTAAAATTCTATATTAGTTCCTGAAGTTGTGAAAAAACTCATTTCTTTCTTGTTCATGGTTGTGAATTAGACTTGACACGCTTAATACGACTGAATGCGAAATTACGATATATGTTTCGAAAAATAAAGATTTTTTGTTATTTACAAGTTTCCAGAGTTCAATTGATATGTTTAATTAAGAGTTTTCTAAACTTCCTTATATGATATATATATTTAAATCGAAGAACTATCTATTTATAACAATGGTCTGGCCCTGGAACATAACCAATGTGAGTGTTGTTCTTAAACATTCATTCTACTTATAAAATGTTCTACTTTATAAATACTTGCATTCAAGGTTCTCTTTATATATCGATATTATTAAAACATTATTAATATTTTGTTTAAAATCAATGTTATATTTAATACTTAAGTTTTATAACAATATTGAGAGAAGATACTTTTAGTCAGACATTAATAATACTTAATATTAATTAGTAAGATTTAATATTAAAGACAAAATTATTAATATTAATTAGTAAGATTTAATAATAATTAGTAAGACAAAATTATGTGTAAAGTCTTATACGTAGAGAAGATATAAATTAAACACAATTAATGCGTACTTTTTAGAATATAAGTCTTACTTTAAACATATATAATATCTAGAGAATATATTAAGATTTATTAAAATTAAGATTAATTAAGATTAATTAAAACATTGATAATACATTAGTATTAAATGTAAAATAATGTGTAAAACTTTATAACAATACCTGAAAAAGATATTATTAATAAGGCTTTATTAATACTTACTTTATTAAATGTAAGTTTTATTAAAAGATATATAACGATACCTCAAAAAGATATTTTGATATAAATCCGTTAATTCATATTATTTTATTAACGAAATTGGATCTTTTTAAAGGTTACGTTAAAGACGCTTAAGCAAAGATATGTCTTTTTGGGCTGATTAAATGAAATTCGTGCTTCAGAGTCAATGAATACCCTTTAATAAATGTGCTTCCGTGATACTTAATATTTATTTTCGGCTTTAAAAGCGTTTCATTCACTTTTTTATGCTTGAGCAGCAAATGTAGCTAAAAGAGTGATAAAAACTCATTAATATCAAAGATTTTCTCTATCGCCTGTTGCAGTAATCGCACTCATGAAAAGTGACTTTTTTAAAAAAGAGTAATTTCAAGATTTTTGAAATTCTTAAAGGAGCACTTGAAGGCTGACAAATGAAGAACCTCTTCATTAAAAAGGGCAGTTTTGATTTTTAACATAACTTAATAGAGTTGAAATTCAACTAAAATTATCATAATGTAATATCATGTACATTAGCCTTACAGTGTTAACCCCTTCCCTCTTTTCCCCGTACGCCATACGGGCACATCTTTCGGGTCTTTACTGATTTGCCCGTACGGCATACGAGCAAACTGATTTCTATTTTGCTTGCACTGTTTCGGCCGTATTTTTTCAAATTTTAGTAACAAATTATTCGTATAAATGTCCAGTAAATGATAGTTTGCAGTTTATTGTATTTTCTACTCTGATTGGTTCAAAAGCGCGGGTTTTTTCGCATGTTTTGTATCAGAAGACGAATTGTTATCTTTCAGTGTATAGCACTCTGGTTATATTTTACTAACCGCCTGATAATTTTATTGATGTAAGAGTTGAATAATATATTTTTACTTTTAAATAATGGATAATTCAGAGCGTATGGAGCTCATTTCTTGTGATTCGAACTGTGACTCGTAATCAGAAACTGAATTATCTGTAAATGATAGTAGAGAAATTTTACTAGATGACCTGGATAGTAGTGACTCTGATAGTAGTACAGGTGGAATCAGTCAAGCAAGACAATTTTTTAAAATTAATTGTGATAATCCTTCGGATCCGCCTCCTATATTTGCTTTTACCGGAATTCCAAAAATTAACTTGGATATCGATGAGACTAAAGGTAAACTTC
The DNA here is from genome assembly GCA_032207245.1 of Pardosa pseudoannulata. Classification (NCBI taxonomy): domain Eukaryota; kingdom Metazoa; phylum Arthropoda; class Arachnida; order Araneae; family Lycosidae; genus Pardosa; species Pardosa pseudoannulata. Next base: position 169,385,556 of record CM063510.1, on the reverse strand, counting down.
AGTTCTATGATTCTTTAATAGAAAGAAAAAAAGTTGTAATAAATGTTTAAAAATATTAGAAATGTTAATTTTAATAACATGTAAAATGAACAAAAAAAATTCAATAAAAATTTTTTTGACCGAATTCTGGAAAAAAATGAAATTGTTAAACAGTTAATAATATAAACTTATAAATTAGTAGTAAAAGTTTATATAAGAAATCCCTTTTCAAAAAAGAAATCTATTATTAGAATGAAAAACAGCAGTATTATTATAATAGGTAGAAATTATTTTACCATATTAAAATGACATTTATATAATATTACGTTTTTATAATATACGTCATTATAGAAAGCAGGAGATTTCCATTGAATGCTCAAGCATAAAAATTTCTTTTACAAATTTCCAAGATAGAGTGATCACTTGAAATTTTCCCAAGAAACCTACAGCCTGCTCAACATTATTTGGGAGTCAGGATTAAACTTTGATCATTTGAGCAGTCAAACTATATAGGCAGCATAATAGTTATTGGAGGAAAGAAAATATTTACCTGGGACTGATGTGGCCAGTGGAAAGAAAATTAACATTTATTCCAGCGTTATTTAAAGGAGAGAGGCAAAAAGAATTTAAATTTGCACTCTTTTAAGTGACATTTTAGGGCTGGGAAATTTGGTAGTAAGAATTAGAATGGGTGAGAGAAGAAATTACTATAGATATTTTATGTGAAATAATTTTGATATATTCATTATTTACACACGCACACATATAAACATACATATACATATACGTATATACATATATATATATACATATATATATATACATATATACATATATATATATATATACATATATACATATATACATATATGTATATATATATATATATACATATATATATATATATATATATATATATATATATATATATATATACATATATACATATATACATATATATATATATATATATATATATATATATATATATTATATATATATATATATATATATATATATATATATATATATATATATATATATATATATATATATATATATATATATATATATATTATATATATATATATATATATATATATATATATATATATATATATATATCTGTGTAACTGTGTCATTTATAATTTATCTATAAATCATCTACTAATTTTTATCTTGTTAATCTCATATTGTAAATAAATATTGTACATATAGACAAGGTTTTGGACTAGAACTTGGTTATTTTTGACATTTGAGATATTCAATATATATCGGCATTATCACAATGATATAACAATAAAATATGCAAAGATAGATGTCAGTGTATCTAAATTTAGAAGAGTTATAACTAAAGTGAGTTTTGACTCTCGTATGTATAAATTGTATAATATAATTAGTGTTACATAAATTACCTAAAAATTTTTAACTTATTTCAATGTTATGAAAAATATATTCAGCATCACATTCTACATTTATACGTCAATGCATTTTATTAGATAATGATGATCGCTAGATTCTAATAACCTTTTATATCCCATGCAGATTATGTGTTTGCAAATATATATTACCGCCATACATTTGATGGGCTTTCTATAACATTACGGCTCTGAGATTTTATATGTAGGAATGGTAATTTCATAACGAATTTCGGCATCTCATTTCATATATGGAAATATGAAATCTGACAACGAATCTGAAATTTGCTATAACTCGGAAGCATTTATAAGCGATGCACTTTTGATCTAATTCAGGTATTTTAGTCTATTACTGTATACCCATTACTTGCAAGCAATTAACATATTTAAACTGTTCATTTATTTTCTGTATGCATAATTTAAATAACGTCATCTCTATTCTGTATTCAATATTCTATGAGGTTTAGCACAGTCAGTTTGTCAACTGTACTTAACAATTATGTTTCAGCGTTTTTGTTTTTGCAAGAAACAGACTAATTAATACTCCTAATATGGAATATGCAGTCAGGCCAGGCCATATAAAGACGCAGCGGCGAGTCCGTATTGAAACTCTGAGAAAAAGACATGTTACTCTGACAACAGCAGAGAAGTGAATGATTCATGAAAACACTACTTGGGGTTCCACAGCGAGAGTCGTGGAGATTGTTCCCAAGGAACCGGACTTAGTCAGAGTTAGCCTTATCAATTGAAAATAGATGATGTAAAAACATATAAATATCATATCATTATTTCTGAACATAGAGAAAATGTTAAATAGAT
>CM063510.1:169335840-169378340 GCA_032207245.1 Pardosa pseudoannulata | reverse complement strand
CAGTGTCCGCTGAACAGTGTGCTCCGATACTATTCTACTTGGCCCTGCATTGTACTGAATTGTCAGCTTCACGATGCGAGACAGTCTCCGAAGACCTTTTTCTTTGATAGTGTCTGAACGTCCATTACCATGTCGTCTGCTGCTGGTTTCACCGTCATTCATCCACTTTGCATAAGTACTAACAGCTCTAGATCGCGAACAACCCACTTGTCGTGCAGTTTTGGAAATACTTGTATCGAGTCTTCGAGCCATTACAATCTGCCCTCTGTCAAAATCGCTTAGATCCGCAACTTTTCCCATCACACACAGAAGTAAGTGTAAGAATTATTCATCACTCTCCAGCTGCATTTAAATACCACTTCCACCTGATCACGTGCTTTCCAAGTCAGCCAGGCGAGTTCATTGCAAAATGTAGGGGTGGTCATAATGTTTTGGCTCTTGAGTGTATATATATATATGTATATATATACATATATATATATGTATATATATATATATGTATATATATACATATATATGTATATATACATACGCATATGTATACTTATATATATATATATATATATATATATATATATATATATATTATGTAATATATAATATCTTAGTTATCAAGTTATTCTACTTGGATATCATTATTTTTTAATACGATCATTGTAGGAAGGGGATATTCTTTGTATTCTCTATATAAGAAAAGAAGAGCGTATAAATTCTCAGAAATTGATTTAAGAATTATTATTTTTTCTTAAGGGAAAATTTTCTCGTAAAAGTTGAATTATATTGGTACATATAAGAGGACATATTAATCTGTTGTCACAGTGGATTCCATTATTTATTATGGCTGGAAGAATTGAATAACTGATGCAAAATCACGAGATGAAATTCCTGGGGCAACGTTATACGTCACTTGGGATTATCAATTAATGATGTATATTTGGGAGAAAGAATCTATCGATAAAGGGATGGTTAATTTATTTCCTTGTTTATTTAGGGGGGAAGAACTTGCTGCACAAGATGACATTCTAGATTATTAACAAATCATTTTAGATAACATATATCTAAAAAAGACAATGTATGAATTTGTATAGACTAACTGTAAAAGATTTATTTGTGCTAAGATGTAATAGAGAACACAAAAGCATATTATTTTATAAATGATAAAACTATATTGTATTATTAGTATTAAAAATAGAGGTTTCTTTAATAATTATTTCAGGGGTTTGTTGGCTGTAACTCCTACTTACCCCTCACTTTTCTTTCCTCATATAAGAGAATATTTTTTATAAGAAATAAAGATATAAAGCTTTACATCTCCTACGTATAACTGAAAAAAATAAATAAATCTAACACGATATACTAGATTAATTTTCTCTTAATATTTATTGTGATGTACCTGCATATAGAGCATTAGATTATTATATGATATATGATATACAAGGCATTCAAATAACATTGATGTAAATGGCAGGCAAATGGTTAATTTCCAAATCATATCACTAGTTATAAAATCCTACCTAATTGTGTAAGTTCGATAGACTTACCTTTAATATTAGCTACTCAGCAACTATACTATATTATATTTTACTATGGATTAACAGTAAAAATGATACGTTGACCTAGTGCTTGAGAAAGAAGAAATTAAAACTCGTTAAGAAACATGTGGACAAATATATCTTGATTAAATTATTTTATACAGTTAAATAAATGCCTAAGGAATACAACTAGAATCAACTTATCATTTGCAGATATCTAGTCGGAGTCGGCCCTAAATAATTGTATGACGATGGTTTTTCTCAAAAGGTCTATCCCACAAACCGCGGATACCAGCAGCGTTCACCTTCTACTCTCCTCTGGTCACAACCTTTCCCTCTAAAATATTCAGACTGCCTCGCGGAGATAAAACAGGGATCCACTCCAGAACGACGGGGAATCACAATCCCCCTAACTAACGGACACTTCTATTGCTTGGGAGAAGTCCGAAGTTTCTTTCTAGTTCAAACCGGTCCTGTTCTGGTATGTCTTTGACGATGACTTACGGGAAGAGGTTAAAAAAGCTGAACCGAATGTAACTTAATGTTACATTAACAAAAGAAATTTATTTTTAGTTTCTAAATATAATTCTCTTGTAAATAGGAAATCAATTTTAATTAATGTGTACATAAAGAAAAATAATTTGGAATTGAAGTGGACATAAGAAAATAATTGAAGTACCATTAGTAATAAGAAGTAAACCTATTTTATGCGGACGTGTTAACTTTAGGAGAAGTCTGAAATTATTTTTTGTTAGCAAAATGTTTTTATAATGTTATAACAATAAGTAGTGCCTTCCATTTAAATATAGCTGCCCTAGTGTTCATATGTCATATCATTTCTATATATATGTTTAATTTCATACTGTAGAAAGAATTTGAGCACAAAGATACAGCTTAACATGGATTTCCCTTTAGACCATCTTGGGACCAAGATTCAACATTTTCTTTCGAGGAAAAAGTCCAAATATTTTCAGAGATTAAACGAAAAAATTTTAAATATAAATTCTTCTGAAGATATTTTAATGTTAAATGAAACTTACATCCTCAACCTAATTTGTTGTTGCAAATGCCAATTTGGCGAACCAATCTCGTGGGTCAGAAGCCACATGAGTTAAAGCGAATTCGCACCTCTGTCCTTTACCGTGCTCAACATAGGTAAAAGAACTCCATAGCTCAGTCATTGGGTGCCTTAATTTAGAAGAGCTGACCAATCGAAGGCCCCCAGACTTTGATTGCCACCCCCATAGGTGTCATTTGAGAACTTCGAAGACACTGTGACCACACACATATTTTGCGTGCCGCAGTCACCTCACAGGATCTCACAGAATGAGTTTGTAACAGAACTCCCTGGGCCAAACCCACTAGTTCTGGTGTTCGATAGTAATCGTAATGCATAAGTGTATGGAAATGAGTTGGCTGGACATTACCCCAGTTACCAGCAACGGTCAGCAGTAAAGTAGATCTTAGCCCGGTTCGTGTCTTAAACTGTTACCCTGCAGTGCCTTATTTGGATTTCGTTAATGCATTTTGTTTTATAGAATTACGCAATTGTAACAAATTTGTTATCCGATGTACGATACCGAATCATTATATTTTTGAAGCACTTCATTTACGCCGTTGTAGTGTTCTAAACTAATTAAATATTGAAATAAATACCTTTCATATGGAAACCTGAAATACATAGACCAAATGCTAGGTGATAATTTGCTACTCAATAATATATTAATTATAACCTCAAACATCATTGTCAGTGAAATTAAATTAATGATGTGTATGTAATAATTAGAAAAACAATGATGCTTCTAATAGACATAAATTATTTATAAGGACTTTAATTAAATTAAAGAATATGTAGTTTCAAAGAAACCAAAAGAAAATATAAACAGTTATTTCATTCACTTACAAGAAAAAAGTGTATACCAATCTATTTGATTTACTTTCAAAGACTCAAGTTTTCGAGACGATTGAAACAGAAAATTCTGTAAACTTTACCACAACGGGGAAAGTTAAACAGGAAAACTTTCCATAGTTAGTAGAATTTATCTAGCACTCAGAGATTTACGTATGTGTAATACTTAGAAAATAAAATATTAGTACACACAATCTTAAGTTTTATAGTGTTTTGCATTTCATTCAATAATGCTGCTGAAATTTTTCAAGCAGCTATTTTTATCCCTTTTTTAGCTATGCATCCTATTTAGTCAGGGAAGTTTTTTATTTGAAGGGGTTAACATACTATTTTAATTCTATGTACATCCAAAATATTTTTAGAAATCTCAACAAGATGCAAAATAAACTACTGTAATGGTTGGCGTCTCGCAGGTTATTAATAACTAGCATATAGCCCATCATATGACGAGATTGGCAAATTTTTTAATTTTCCTAATTGCAAAGTACCTTCTGAGGCAGGTAAATAAATGGTTTGTTTTTTCACTGACATTTATCTGGTAGACGCTCAATGATGTGTTTATCTTCATACTCCTTTAAAGTCTCGCCATACTGTGAATGTAGTTTAGAATCAAGTTGAACTCATTTAGAAAGATAATTAAAAATTTTCTTGGCTACGTCGAAATTATCATTAAGTTCTTCCCAATTTTTTTTTGCCATAGTAATTAATGGAAATAAAGGAATGAAACTATCATTTCCACTACACGCTGGAAGTAGATAGTATTTGTTGTTATTACCGCTGATAAAACTTTCTTTGCAACAAAAATATAAAGGATGATTCAATTTAAAATTATCCCATATGTACCTAATCTATTATTTAAGCCAAATATGAAAGAAAAGTATTTGCGTAATATCCAAGTTCAGTGATAAAATGTATGAAAATAATACAGATGATATTTAAATAATTTAAAATAAGAAATGATTAAATGAGATGGTTAAAGGAATGACGAAAATCTATTTACCCAGGCTCAAAATGTCTTAATCAAAGTAGTATCCTAGACATAAAATTCTTCCAATAAATTCCCAAAGCTTTCTGACCAATAGAAGTTAATTTTCTGTCAATTCAACACGTTTTCGAGCTGTTACCGGCAAATGGCTCAGCTTTCCTCCTGAACTAACAGTTATATTTGATGACTAAGATTCTTGTCCCTTGGGAAAATTGTATCTGTCTTTGCCCTTGTTAACACCTATGTTCGTGTTTTTCGTACCATTTTCTTGTCTGTCATTGACTGGTAAAGATCTCATTTTTAGCAGGTAATAAATAAAGTTTAATTTTCACGAGAAACTGTGCTTGTTCTTTTTACTGAAATGGCTCGACTGCAATTTACTTAAATAATCTTGTTGCTTAGGCTTCTCTTTACCCAGTAGCTCGGGCAAGTAAAAATAATAGATGCTATAATTTCAAATGTGTAAAGGAGTTATATAATTTTTACGTTATATAAAAACTTCTAAATTATATAAAAACATTATATATATATATATATATATATATATATATATAAATGTGTGTATGTGTGTATGTGTGTGTGTGTATGTATGTGTATGTATGTATGTATGTATGTATATATATGTATATGTATGTATATATATATATATATGTATATATGTATGTATGTGTATATATATGTATATATATACATACATATATATGTATTTATGTATGTTTATATATATATATATATATATATGTATGTATATATATATATATATATGTATGTATATATATATATATATGTATGTATGTATATATATATGTATGTATATATATGTATGTATGTATATATATGTATGTATGTATATATATATATATATATATATATATATATATATATATATATATATATATATATATAATATGTGTGTGTGTAACAAGTGGCTTTGATATTTATTTATGAACCGCATCCCATGAGAAATTAACCCCATATATTTACAACGATCTTACATAATTCTTCCCCAAACTGGAGTTTAATTAAATTTCTATTACGTAGAAAAAAAGAATAGAGTGAGTACAAAAAAGATTATCGATTAGGATAAAAATAAAATTCCCATCTTGGTAATATTATCTGTTTTTGCTGTTATTATATCTGGAGAGAAAGGATGCAGGTGAGAGCGAAAAAGGAAAGTGTTAAAGATAAGTAGCAGTCTCTAGGGGAATCCAGTTTATATATTTCCCTCCTTATCCACTACGCAGTGTTGTTAAGATCTGACGTATGGATTACGGCTGAGAAAAAGACGTAATCGAGAGATTCTCAGGGAGCGTATCTACCATTTTCAGAAGGGAGAATAATATATAGAAATATTGGGATGCAGATGCAACCAATATAGTACATGTTTTAGATACCAACAAAACTATTTTCCGTAGATTTAAAATTTTACTGTTCTAACATTCTTTTGTTATTTTGCAGAAGTGCATTTAGTTTTCTCTTTTTTCGTAAGATGTGTTTATGATTTATTTTTTACTTTGTCCTAAATAGTGGTAAATGTGATGTGATGAACAAAAAATTGATTACCAAGTTTTAACGAAAACTAATGAAAGGGCAATAAGTTGTTAATTTCTCAGTAAAAAAAATTGGGGATTTAACCACTTTGCGGCCAGTGTCTTGTATACGAGACGCCTCGATTTCATTCTTATGATTCCAGCGTCTCCTCTACGCGATGATCTCCGGTTGATATTGAGAGACCAGTGTCACGCATCAGTAATGGGAGATTTTAACTTTTTATTATCATCTTCTCATTTCAATTTTATGATTTATCTGCCCTGTTTTAAAGAGGGTTGAGCCAAACATATATTTCATAAATGAAAGTGAATTAAAACTTAAACGAAAAGCGATATATAAACTTAGTGGATATGTAATTTTTAAATATTATAACATAAACTAAGAAAACTAAACTCCTCGGCGCAACATCTAGTAGGAGGGCAGGGCCTACGGTGCCAATCTCCGTTATCTAGACCAAGGGCCATGGGGTGCGAAGCATATGTTTTGGTTAGGTGGTCAGCCTTACGCGGAACCCCCAGTGTTTAGTTCCCAAGCATTTTGGTCCTCATTTTCTCTACACACTGAAGGTATGAAAGACTGAGTCAACCTTGACCTCATCGAGCCTTGGATCTGTGACGTAATGCCAAGCGCTACCCTAACGCCACTGGGCTTCTTAATTTTTAAATGTTAGAATTAATTTCTAGATTGCGTAAACGGCAACAGTTTCACAACGGTTGACTAGTTAGTATTTACGTGCTAGTCCTCAAGGGCTTAAAAGTTGTATAGACAAGAATGTATATAAATTTTTTAAAGTTGGATATTTAAAAACTATCAAAAAATATATTTGTATAAAGTTGGTACAATTGTGAAATGTTTACTAAAGGAAACGTGTTCAGAATTTACTGCACTATATGTAAAAGTCCAATACCTCTGTGTTTGAATCTTGTCACTTGTCCCTGGCAGATTACAACATCAATGGATTTAGGTATATAAATATATATAATAATTATTTATAGTTAACTTTTCGAATTCTATTACAGTTAACTAGCTGCTTTGCATCCAGCCTTAGATCTGGTTAATAAAAAGAAAAGTAAAGCCTTAAAAACATTATTATACATAAACGTATGAAGGAAAAATGTTAAGTAAACCTCTTATGCTGCAAATTGAGGAATAATATGATACTTTGTTAAAAATAGACCCTGAATAATCCCAGTCATTTGTATATATATGCACAGGGTTGCCTATGAACCGCTCTGTTATGATACTGCACTGGTGTTCTGTTCTACACAAGAAACAATATACTTAATTTAGTAAAGATGAATTCAGATATGTGGATTTGTATTCGAGTGAAACAACTTTCGGAAATTTTATTATTATATAATAGTTAGCCATAATCGTAACCGGTGTCACTCAGACAATTTCGAAAAATGCATTAATCCCTGACAGAGAATAAGTGTGATTAAGTGACACATTCCCAAAATTCTGTTCTAAAAAATTGTAAAATTGTATTATTATCTAGTGATCGTTCGTACTGAACGTATTTCTCAGCAAAGTTTTTAATTATTATTGATGAAATTTTAAAATTTGAAGTTTTCGTAATTCCCATTGATAACTACTGTAACATTTATTAAAAATAATCTATTTTACGTTATTATTATTACTAATTGTTTATACGTATTAATTATTTATAGTTATTGCATATGCAGTCTACTCATAAAATAAATATATATCCTAATTATTTATAGATAACTTTTTATATTTTATTGTATTTAATTATTGTTTGTTGTCAGAGAAAACTAGGGGAAAGATTTCAGCAATACATTATTTTCTTTGAGGGTATAATTTTTTTTTTATTTTATTGAATATCGGATTTTAATATTTAATGAATTGCGCATGTATCTCAAAAATTCCAATAAGTGTAAATATTTAATCTGGAAAAGACAAGTTTTCTTTAATTTGTAAAGTTCGATATTACTGAATAAAATTCAAAACTCAAATGCAAAAAAGTATAAACTAGTATTTAATAACTCTCTTTTGCAGTAATATTCGAGCACAGTAAACATCCGAATTTCTGTTATATAAATTGTAAATAGCAAATGCTTTTTTATTGCAAGAACTACAGTTTTATTTTTGGTCACTTTTAATTTTAGTCAGTTTCATAATATTATTAACAATCCCCTATATATTATTAGCCTATTTTATCTGCCCGCCCATAATCGAATTTAAGAAGCGGCTGGACCTGAAATGGATAGAGGCATCCATACTGGATTCTTGACGAGTTAGAGATAGCAAAATTCGAAGCTAATAAAGTTTATCTTCTCCTAAACTGTCGATCCGATTCTAAATTAAGTTGGTATAAGTATGCTTCATTTTACAACAAAAAAATGCTGTAGCCTTTAAAACGTTCGAAATCCACTCATTTCCTCCTTTTTGAGCGTACATCGCCATTATATTGAGCCCTATTTAAGCAGGTTAAGAGCAGGTCGTTAAATTTATCACATAATATATAGGTGAAAATAACATTTTTTTTCTAGCATTATGACTTCATTCCATCTCATTTAAGGATTTCTCATTTTAAATTATTTAAATATCGTCTGCATGGTTTTCATACGTTTCATCACTGAACTTAGATATTACGTAAATAATTTTCTTTTATATTTGGCTTAAATAATATATTAGGCACATATGTGATAATTTTAAATTGAATCATCGATTATTTTCTTGTGGCAATGAAACTTTTATTACTGGAATTAACAGCTAATTATATCTACTTCCTGGGTGTAAATGATAGTTTCATTCCTTTACTTACATTAATTACTGTGGCAGAAAAATGGGAAAAACTTAAAGATAATTTCGTCATAGCTAAGAAAACTTCGAATTATCTTTCTAAATGAATTCAACGTTATTGTAAACTGCTTTCACAGTATCACGAGACTTTAGAGGAGTATGAAGATAAACAAATTATGGAGCGTGTACTAGATAATTCTCAGCCAAAAAGCAAACCATTTTTTACCTGCTTCTTTACAATTCTGGAAAATTAAAAACTTTACTGATCCTGTCATATGACACACTGTATGCTAGTTCAAAGTAGTCTAACAAAAAATTATCTAATTTTGCCGTTTCATTTTTCCGCTCTCTTTTATTAAAACCGATTTCTTCTAAATTATATTAGACGTGACCACATTATCGATTTATGGAAAAAAATATAATATCTTTCTCCGAATTATTCTCATTTAGCTCTTTTTTTTATACCTCTGGAGGAACGAGGTGACTGTTAAGGCGAAGTGCTGCTTAACTGAGTTTATATATTTCTATCCTAATCCACTTCGCTAAAGTTATATAAGATCTTATGTGCGAGTTACTGCCGTGGAAGGGAAGTAATTGGAAGATATGAGGGCAATTTACGGCACTGATTTAGGAAATGTGAACACAACGCGGTGTACGTGTCTCGACTCATCTCGAAGAGGTCGGGGGACGTTTGGGGGAAATTTAGATCTGACCTGAATTTTCATCATCCGCTATCATCACCACATTTTTTTGTATTTCATGTATTTATTTTTTATAAATAGATTCTGTAATCATTTAGAAGGATCCCCTTGTATTTATTGTCAATGTTTTATAAAATTTGTTTTTTAAACGATACCTGTAAAATAGTTTTCTCAAAAGGTTGATTTGTTTATCAAGCAAATATTTATATAGATTATTATCCTTGAAACTCTGAAAAAATATTTTTTACAGTAAAATCAATAACTGACTATTATTTCTAATTTTTCATGAAAATTGCTGGTCTTTAACCCCTTAACCCTTAATTTAACAAGATGTTTTTTTCAAATATCAATTAAAAATATATTTAAATAAATAATAATAAATATATATAAATATAAATATATTATTAATAATAATAATAATTAATAATAATATATAATATATTTAATATATTATATATTATAGATAAAAATATATATTTATAATACAGATTTTATTTATTTGATTTTTCGTTGTAGAGGACTTAGCCAAGTTAAGGGTTAACGTTCACGCTCGAGTTAACTCGAACGCTCTAAACTGACCAAACTGTGCACACTCGAGATAAATCGAACAGCATCGTACTTTATGTTGCTATAATATTTCACACTCGAATGCAATCGAGACTGAAAATAACTAAGTGAAATCAAAATAAACAATTGTTTTATTGATATTTATCATTTACATGGGATTGTAAACTGTAACACTTACTTATTCAAGTATATATATTTTTAATTATTAAAAAAATATATACTACAATATATATTTTTTTCTAAATTCAACGTCCTAAATAGGGATTTTTACATAAAAAATTGATTTTTAGCGGCCTTTTTAAAATAAAACTGTGCATTAAGAAGTTAAATAGTCAAACTGGGCTAATTTAAACTTGGTTAATTCCAACTTTTATATAATTTGATTTGCAGAAATTTCCTAAGAATTTTAAAAGCATTGTAATGTTAAAGTTAGGTAGTTAATTTGAAGAAGATTCTAGGATGTTTTGTTTATTCGAACTTAGTGTGGTCTCACTATGAAATATATGTCCTTTACTTCTTATAATCTACCCATTATCTTTATAATCACATTTTCACTCTGTCCTATCCATTTTCAATTAATGATGGTAAACTGTACAAAGATAGAGAAAAGGTGAAATAGTGTATGGGAATGCAGTTGAACTTCTATCCATCGTTTTTGAGTGACCGGAAATATAAAACGTTGACAGAGAAATTCTGTAAAATTTGTGATTATCAATAAATAAGCTATTTATAACAATTATTGCTCAAATCTAACTTTTTGAATAAGATTCTCGGTATCTGGGATTTCATATTAAGTACACTATTTTACCAATGATGACCGGTAACTTGCGATTTTAGACATTTTGTTGAATATGTAAAAGAATACAAGAGGAATTATCCTGAAACCTCAGGCGTGTAAACAGGATGGCAGATGTCCTATGTTTAAGCAAAAAAAGTTTCCTGAAACCCCATAGGGGGTCGTCAACAAAATGAAGAAAAACGAATATATTTTGTATAACCCTGTAAAAAGTAATGTATGAAAAGCGTTGAAACCTTAAAACATCATTAGGAGGTTTCTTATAATAATATGTGTTCATTGTTAAGTGGATAGTGCGTATACTCGTGGAAAATTAAATTCCAAATTTCTCCAAGTGTTTTGCTTATAATTTGTAGAGCTCTCAATATCAAAGATTGATATTTTCAGCACTCATGTCAAACAACATTATACACAATACCTTGTAATTGGAATTAAAAATTAATAAATATTGGATGAAAAATGAACAGGTTGAGTAAATAAGGTTTCACTGAGCATGCGCAAATACAATCAAGATATAATGCACACAATATAATAGCTAAATGTACAGAGCTGCTTTTGTGAAAGTCCCAAAAACACAGCTTGAAAATTCTGAAAATGATCGTCGATAGAATAAGTTAGAAATCCGTTGTTTCAAAAAGGAAGTAAAAGGATGGGGGCTGTATTCAAATATAATATTTCGAATACATACAAAATATACATACAATATATTGCGAACAGCAATATCAATGTTTATCCTGCAGCCAGAACACACATTCGCTCTTATTACAGCCTCGACTTTAAAATATCACGCAGTAAAAGAAATATTACATAATTACCCCCTTACATATTTAACTGGCCACGGATATTTATGACATATGAAATTTTGGTTACATACATATTCGTTATCATATAACATATTCGTTTTTCTTCAGTTTGTTAACGCTCCCCTATGGGATTTCTGGAAAAATTCTTTGCTGTAATATATGACGCCTACCATCCTGTTTAAACGCCTTTGGTTTCAGGATATGTCTTCTCTTGTATTTTTTTAGATATTCAACAAAATGTCTAAAACCACAAGTGACTGGTCATCATTGACAATATAGTATATGTTGGTGTTTAAGAGAGCCTTTGAATAATTAAAAAAATCTCTGAGTAACCTCTGAATAATCAAAAAAAAAAGTATTATTAAAATTAAAAACAGTTTGAATCTGTTATTCATATTGGTATTTTGAAAGATATAATTATGAAATTTAGGGTTATTGGAAATGATGTTGCCTTGAAAATTATTTTTGTTTAAAAAAATGCAGATTTTTTACAGCCTGTGCCAAATCTGGGAAACAGTTCAATGAATTCAGAGAACTGTCCGATATAATGAAAGCTCCTGGGGAGAATTAGTATAATTTACTGAATATGTAATGTTCTAACTTAAGTAATATTTTGATTTTGTTCTAACTTTTAAATGTAGATTGAACGCTTGTGAAATACAAAATACGTTTAGATGAAATCATTATCCCATCAAGAAAAATTGAGCAATTCACGAAGATGATCTGAGAAATTTTTATCGCTAAAATTAACACTAGAATGTTAGTAGTTAAGCAATATCAGCAATTATTTTTAACTAAACGATGGCAAAACGTATCAAAGGATATTATTCACTTCCTCTAAAAATTAATAATTTACAACACAAGTTAAAATGTGTTTTAAAGAATAATTAAAAATTACTTAGTATTTCAGTTGTTATTGAAATATGCTCTCATAATATAATAATTTTTAATATATTAAAAACTATCCTAATAAGTGATTAATGTATATATATATATATATATATATATATATATATGTTTGTGTGTGTGTGTGTATGTGTGTGTGTCAGGTTTAAAAATTGGGATTAAGAAGTAAGCGAGTTATAATTAAAAAAAAAGTTGGAACTCTTTAACGATAACGTAATAAGAGAAAGGCACAATCTCGAGCTTAATTATAAAAAGTAAAGAAGCTGACGCGAAAGTAGACAAGATGATTTTGTTTAGGTAAGTGACGCCAAAACACACTTCTAGGAAGGAAATTGGGCTGGTATCATCCTCCACATTTGTCGTTGCAAAATGTGAACAAAGGATATCTAAATGGCATAGTTATGGACGGAAAGATTACAATAAAGAAGTTTTTTATATACGAAATCAAATGTGTCTTCCGTGCTTTAACCACTCTTCTTTGTCAGATATATATAAACAGACGTATTAGACGAAAAGAAATTTTAAAATGTTTTTTAAAAATTGATAAAATAAAGTTTTTAAAAATTTCTATTTATTTTTGACTTATCTATAGCTCTAAAATGCTTTTTATGGTACAGTGTAAAGAATAATTTGATTTTCTGTTTCATACTAAAAATGAATTATTGATATGTCGTATAAAATTTAGTGTGTTAACAAAAACATTTATATTACTCATAACTTATACAGCAGTTCGTCTACTAAATAAATGTTTTTATTCAAAGAATATCTTTAAATAACTACCTTTAATCAGAATATCCTAGTTCTTCTAACTTAATATCTGTATCTTTTTGCAGTTGTTATTTTGACAAAATTGCTAGTTCTACCTTCAACCCCATTCCCTTCTATGTAGAGGTTTGAAAAATTTGTTACTCAGTGCAAAGGTGTTTTGTTTAAGGAGAAATCAATACTAACATTATAGCTCCCTGTTTATGACAAGCTCTTCGTTTAAGGTGCTCATTTGTGCTTCTTTAGGTCGTTTCATCTCATACATTATTGTGCGAAACGTAGGGGCTGTCATAAAAGCTATTTTTGCTCACAGAAATTAACATTAGTGTGCCCAACACAGACATTTCGGCTCCAAGCACTTGATGTGTATGTGTGTTTGTGTATATATATATGTGTGTGTGTGAGTATTTATATATTCCATATAGGAACTATATTTTCTAATTATATATATACATGTATTTTAAGTTTTTAATAATTTGGACATAACACTAGAATATATATATATATATATATATATATATATATATATATATATATATACATATGTATGTATGTATGTATGTGTGTGTGCTTGATATGTATGTATATATATATATATATATATATATATATATATATATATATTTATATATATATATGTATGTATGTATGTATGTGTGTGTGCTTGATATGTATGTATATATATATATATATATATATATATATATATATATATATGTATGTATGTGTGTGTGCTTGATATGTATATGTATATATATATATATATATATATATATATATATATATATATATATATATACATATGTATGTATGTATGTATGTGTGTGTGCTTGATATGTATGTATATATATATATATATATATATATATATATATATATATATTTATATACTTATATCTATGTACAAAATTTACACACTTTTATCCACATATAATAGCCACCTGTTGACATTACAGGCAGTATTGAGTAGCACAGTTCCGGGCATTCTCGTTAAAATCTACTGTATAATTTCACACAAAATACTTCGGTTGTAAACATTATTTTATTTTGAAGCACATTTATAATCAATTTTTACCGTTACAGTTTAGGACGCCACACTCAAAACGGGCGCCATTTCCACACACACACGCACAGAGCGTTATCTTTCTCCCTCGTCGAACATGACAAAAACGCCATCTACCGGCGTAAACCTCAACACCTACTTTCACGGTTTGGTAATCTACACTGTTAGAAACTTAACATTTTTTATGCTATCAACTGTATAAGATATTTGAATTTACTGGTGTTATAGTAACCTTATTACAAAATGCTTTAGAATTTACTAATTTTGAATTATGTAATTGAATAGACACATATTGAAGTAGCAAAAATTCGATCACAATTAGAATTTTAAAAATGTAACACGTATTATAAAGATTTTTTCAGGAATATTATTTGGTTTTAAATGCAATTAATTTACTTATTTATTTAGATCTGCACAAACGTTTATTACTATGAGTAATTTATATAAACATTTTGTATTTTCCTTGATTCCTTTACGAGTGTTTAAAATTAGATTTTGATAGACGTAAGGTATACTTATGGTTAAATAAAACACTCTTATATACCTTTTAAGAAATGGTTAGATGGGCCAAAATAGCATGGAAAGGACCCTAGTTGCCTGTTGGGTAGCAACTTGGCACTTGTTCTTTTGGTTTTATGCACTTTGAAACATAAAAATGAAGTGGTATTTGGTAAGCAAACTGTCCTGTTGGCCTACTTAAGTATATAGTAGTCCAACGTTGTCTAATCACTTTTTTTCCAACGTAGAAATATTCCTGTTTATGTCTGTTTTATAAATATCGAAATATCATTGGCTACGAAACATAAAATTTACCTCCCTCCCGGTACTGATTGTTTAGGGTGTTGACCTTCGGTGCCGGGGTTGATGAGTTCGAATCCCACAGTGGCATGGATGTTGGTAGCCGTTAGGAATCGGCTTTAAGCTATAGGTCCCTGTCTCATTAGCACTTGTGCTTCCAAAAGTAGACCGTAGCACACCAATCCAAGCCAAGCCTCAAACCATTAAGAGAACCTATTAACCATCCCCCCTGTAGAAAATTATCTGACATCAACCACGTATATCAGAAACCTATGTCGTTGCTGATAAAATACCGCCTAAACTTTTTGTGACTTAAACAACCCTAATTCTTACATTTAAATTTAAATTTTTTATTTGATATATACCTCTTGCTTGCTTACTACTTTTTTTCATATAACTTTTATTTTGTTTACTTGAAGTTAATGTGAGACAGGAGTACTAAACTAAAAGTAAACCAAACCAAACCCTCCCTGTACTATATGCATATGCAGAACCAGATACAAAAGAGAAAGTTGTGTATCAACCTCCATATTTACGGCTAAACCCGCTAACCGCGAGATCAGTCCAATATTTTAAGATTAATGCCTAAATGCGATAAAGTAAACTCTTGTGTTATCAGTAAGCTACACAACTGCATCACACATTTCTGTAGTGTAGTAAGTTTGTAGTTAAAATGCAGTCACTTACGAAAACAATTATAATTATAGCTATCATGAATGCTTGTTACTGAATGTCGAACTATATCACATTTAGTTTGTTTTGGTGTGGAGTGCTACAGTCTACTGTTTTGCACACGAGGGCTAATGAGACCGGGATCTACTGCTTAAAGCCGATTTCTAACGGCTACGAACATCCATGCCAGCAGAGGAATACGAACCCACGAACTCTGGTACCGACGATCAGTGCCCTAACCAATCGGCCAGCGTTCGTCCATCACATTTCAGTTAATTTTGTAAAAAAACTACATTTTCCCCACACTTGGAGAAATGCGTTATGCAGTTGTAAAGTTTACTTTGAACAAGAAATCATTATTATAGGCATTAAGATAACTCACCTTCTTTGGGATTTCAGTAGGTGTGAGAAAGGTAAGTAAACAGGATCAACTGTCCTGAATGGGATCAAAATGTAAGGGAATATCGAAGAATCCCGAATGCCTTACACCCGTCGTAGGCGCCCGTTGTGGAGAACCCAATCAGAAAGATTATGACTTGTGGTAAAAGTGGAATATTTATAAATACAAATTTTTCGCTTGAAATATATTTTTATCTCTTACCTTTATCAGTGTCAAAGGAAATGAACACCAAAAGAATTATTTTTTATATATTTATTTCAAAATTGCATTTATGTTAAAGAAAAGTCTAATGTAGAATAACGTATGGAAAATTAAAGTATCTACTACACATATTATTATATTTTGATGTAGAATTTTCCGAGGAGATTTTTTTCTTTTTCAGTTCAGTTCACCAAAAATATAATTACATACTTGAGTGTTTAAAATGCATTACTTACTCTATGAGGAAATACTCGAGTAACAGGTGTCGAAACAATTCGCACGCTATCAACTTAATCTTGCTAAGGCGAAATATATAGCCTTGTCAAATATAAAATCTGAAGTTAAATGGAAATATACTTGGATATTTATGGAATCGTATTCTGACATTAAAGTCTCTCCGAAAATTTAAAATTTATATTAGAACATTTCTGCATTTAAAAATTTTGAAACGAAATGCGTCATTCAAGATGCAGTTTTTTTTCCTTTCAACCCCTCTGCTGTGGCGAAAATGTAATTTGTATGGGAACAAATTTCTCGTAATATTTACGATGGAAAAGTTTTATCAACTTCTTTAATGCAAACGCAAACCAATGTTTACCTAGCACTCCATAAATGGTGTTGGGGGAAAATGACGCGCGATATCGACATGGAGATTTTTCAGGAGATTGAGGAAACTCGAAAAAAGAAAACAGGATGAATGTTCGAAATAGGAAAAAAAGTTATTCATTTTAACAGTAAAACTAATTTTATGGTTTAAATTAGTTGTGTTTGGATACAGTTGGTTACCGATTCTTGAATTGTGTTTCCGGATTTAACAAGCGAGATATTATTTATAATGAGTACATATACGATTTCATGATATGGAGCAACGGTATCAGGTGGGGATAGCCCTTCACTACTGAGATGTGTATAGGTGAGCATGAACAGCAGCAAACGAACAAATAAAACAACTAAAATGGAAATAAAAAATAGATAATGATAGATTCGTGAGTTCATCACACAAAATAACAAGAATGAAGATAGTTTAGGGATAGAAAAACGCGATAATTTTGCGGCCGGAGACATACGTTCATATCTCCGACAACAAAATTATCAACTTATTAAAGATTTTAAGGCTGCGAAATTATAAGACTTAGTGAATTTAAGAATTAGGGGTTTTGTTGTTGATATGTGAGATCCTGGCTGTCGGAGAACAGCCGAAGAGAATTAAGGATGTCGACGAATCGGAATTTATCCAGTTGAACAGGAACACAGGGACAAGATGACCATTTTATCACAAATTTTATAATTTTTCTTATATTTTTAATAATTCATAATTTTTTTAATAATTTTATATAATTGTTAGATATTTTTTTGCGAATTTTCAGTACGAGAATATAAACTTTTATTTCAGTTATTGGTATGAACATAAATTTCAGTTTTTATAGACAATGTCAAAAACTATACTTGTATATAAGTAAAAATGGATATATATATATATATGTGTGTGTGTGTGTGTGTGTGTGTAGGGGTATTTATATGTATATAAATATGGATGCATGCGTGTATGTATATATGTAAGTATAAATGTATATATATATATATATATATATATATATATCACATGGGCGAGTGATTAAGGCATGGAAGACATATTTGATTTCATATATAAAAACTCCTTTATTGTAATCCTTCTGTCCATAGCAATGCCATTTAGAAATTCTTTGTTTTCATACTTTGCCACGACAAGCGCAGAGGATGTTATCAGCCCGAGTTCCCGCTCAGAACTATCTCTTTTGGAGTTGCTGCCTAAGCAAAATTCCTATGTCTACATCCGCGTCAGCTTTTTTTACATTTTTACACTGTATAGTTCCGCTCAAGGGTGTTACGTTGTCGTTAATGAGTTCTAATTATTTTTAATTATACCTCGCTTAATTCTTACTCCCCATTTTTAAACCTGACATATATATATATATATATATATATATATATATATATATATATATATATATATATATATATATATATATATATATATATATATATATATATATATATATATATATAATATTTATATATATATATATATATATATATATATATATATATATATATTTATATATATATATATATATATATATATATATATATATATATATATATATATATATATATATATATATATATATATATATATATATATATATATATATATATATATATATATATATATATATATATATATATATATATATATATATATATATATATATATATATATGAGAGAGAGAGAGATTTATTTTTTATATACTATCCATATAAAACCTTTTTCAGGATTATGTCAGTTTAGAATTAAGTGGACTTAACCTTACAATTAAAATTTTAAAAAAAAATTCCTCTGCAAATAATTATTTTTTATTACTTTTCATTAATTCTATTTCACTGGCAGGAAGTCAAATCGGTAGATTCAATTTTTTTTATCGAATTTTGAAATTTATCTTAAATTTTGGTTTCTTTATAACATTATGTACACTTATTCTATATACCATTGGAATCATATGACATGTTTTCATAATATTCAAGTGATCATACTCATCATTAGCCGTTCTCTCACAATAAGTAGCTTTATATTTATTTACCTACCTACAGAATTTCCATGCAATTACGTATATCTAACAAAATATATAGTGTATTTATGATAAATTCAAACTATATGTGAAATATCGGAAATTACTTATGTGAGTTACAATACTGTACCTGAATACTTTCCATCCTCTATGAGATAATGGCGTGTTCCGTGATTATTGACTAAATTTATGAAGGACACGCCGTGAGGAAGCAATGGCTTTGTTTTAAGTGTTTAACAAAAATCCACATCATTAAACTCGCTTTTATATCTGATCCATCCTCGGTCACCAAGTGAATAAATTTAGCGGGTTACCCGTGTGTACATCGTTACGTAAATCTTTCAAGAATAATTATGATTGGCGTCGTTAATCTTTTTTCAGTTCCCCTCGGAGTCTTTATTTTCTTTCACCTTCCTGTCTGAAATATAGCTCCACTTCTGGAAAGTCAAAATTGCCGCACGGAAGATTATGTAAGATTTTACTTCATGTTTCAGCTACTTTAGTGAGATAATTTTTTTTTTGCTAAGAGATACTAGTTTCAGTATACTTCATCCAATTAGAAAGTGTATTTTTCATGCGGAATTTTTAGGACATACATCTATTCATTATGTTCTAGTTTTAATGATATATATGTTATGAAACTAAGTGATCCCCTTCTCCTCCCTCTTGTTATATATATATATATATATATATATATATATATATATATTATATATATATATATATATATTGAGAAAATTTGGATAGTTTATTCAAGGGATAGAAATTCACTAATTGATAAACACAATAATTCGTTTCTCCAACTCTGGCCATATTATATATATATATATATATATATATATATATATATATATATATATATATATATATATATATATATATATATATATATATATATATATATATATATATATATATATATATATATATATATATATATATATATATATATATATATATATATATATATATATATATATATATATATATATATATAATAATATATTGTATATATATATATATATATAGATATATATATATATGTGATATATGAAAATATATATATATATATATATATATATGTATATATATATATGAAATGATTTCATCTTTACCTAGTGAAAGGACATTGTTTCGCTCAGAATAGGATGCTGTATAGAGGATTGTTAACACCCAGGACCATATATATATCTGTCTGAAAAATATATGTATAGTATTTCCAGTGTCAGTTTTATATGTATCCTGATAGAAATATACATATATATATATATATATACATATATATATATATATATATCCCTATATATTATATATATATCCAATATATCGTCCAGAATATATCGATGATCGTATGTTTTATATTGCAAACTATATAAAATGTCCGGGCTTATCTATATACCGGCTATAGAGTTCTACAAGCGATTTCGTCACCTATCAGCTGATGGAAATTTGTGGTCAGATGACGATATAAAAAAGACCGGAGTTCATTTTTTGACCGATCGATCTCCCTTCGACAGAGCGACTGAGAGTGTCCTATTTTTTTTCTGTCTGAACAATTAGGAAGCTAATTCCTGTAACAATCATCTCTTGATTTGTAGATATTCATTGTTTCATCTGCCTTCATCATAACTTTATATAATCATAATCGATTAATGATCGCTGACATTGTTCCTGATTATTGCAAACTCCAATTGGAACCGGGCTTATACCTGTCCGGCTAGAGTTCTACAAGCGATTTCGTCACCTGGTGTCCGATCAGCTGAGATGGAAATTTGTGGTCAGATGACGATATAAAAAGACCGGAGTTCATTTTTTGACCGATCGATCTCCCTTCGACAGAGCGACTGAGAGTGTCCTCCCCCCCCCCTTTTTTTCTCTCTGAACAATTAGGAAGCTAATTCCTGTAACAATCATCTCTTGATTTGTAGATATTCATTGTTTCATCTGCCTTCATCATAACTTTATAATCATAATCGATTAATGATCGCTGACATTGTTCCTGATTATTGCAAACTCCCCTTGGAACCGGGCTTATACCTGTCCGGCTAGAGTTCTACAAGCGATTTCGTCACCTGGTGTCCGATCAGCTGAGATGGAAATTTGCGGTCAGATGACGATATAAAAAGACCGGAGTTCATTTTTTGACCGATCGATCTCCCTTCGACAGAGTGACTGAGAGTGTCCCCCCCCCCTTATTCTCTCTGAACAATTAGGAAGCTAATTCCTGTAACAATCATCTCTTGATTTGTAGATATTCATTGTTTCATCTGCCTTCATCATAACTTTATAATCATAATCGATTAATGATCGCTGACATTGTTCCTGATTATTGCAAACTCCCCTTGGAACCGGGCTTATACCTGTCCGGCTAGAGTTCTACAAGCGATTTCGTCACCTGGTGTCCGATCAGCTGAGATGGAAATTTGCGGTCAGATGACGATATAAAAAGACCAGAGTTCATTTTTTGACCGATCGATCTCCCTTCGACAGAGTGACTGAGAGTGTCCCCCCCCCCTTATTCTCTCTGAACAATTAGGAAGCTAATTCCTGTAACAACCATCACTTGATTTGTAGATATTCATTGTTTCATCTGCCTTCATCATAACTTTATAATCATAATCGATTAATGATCGCTGACATTGTTCCTGATTATTGCAAACTCCCCTTGGAACCGGGCTTATACCTGTCCGGCTAGAGTTCTACAAGCGATTTCGTCACCTGGTGTCCGATCAGCTGAGATGGAAATTTGCGGTCAGATGACGATATAAAAAGACCGGAGTTCATTTTTTGACCGATCGATCTCCCTTCGACAGAGCGACTGAGAGTGTCCTCCACCCTTTTTCTCTCTGAACAATTAGGAAGCTAATTCCTGTAACAATCATCTCTTGATTTGTAGATATTCATTGTTTCATCTGCCTTCATCATAACTTTATAATCATAATCGATTAATGATCGCTGACATTGTTCCTGATTATTGCAAACTCCCCTTGGAACCGGGCTTATACCTGTGCTAGAGTTCTACAAGCGATTTCGTCACCTGGTGTCCGATCAGCTGAGATGGAAATTTGCGGACAGAAGAAGATATAAAAAGACCGGAGTTCATTTTTTGACCGATCGATCTCCCTTCGACCGAGCGACTGAGAGTGTCCTCCCCCCCTTTTTTCTCTCTGAACAATAGGAAGCTAGTTCCTGTAACAATCATCTCTTGATTTGTAGATATTCATTGTTTCATCTGCCTTCATCATAACTTTATAATCATAATCGATTAATGATCGCTGACATTGTTCCTGATTATTGCAAACTCCCCTTGGAACCGGGCTTATACCTGTCCGGCTAGAGTTCTACAAGCGATTTCGTCACCTGGTGTGATCAGCTGAGATGGAAATTTGCGTCAGATGACGATATAAAAAGACCTAGTTCATTTTTGACCGATCGATCTCCCTTCCACAGAGCGACTGAGAGTGTCCTCCCCCCCCTTTTTCTCTCTGAACAATAGGAAGCTAATTCCTGTAACAATCATCTCTTATTTGTAGATATTCATTGTTTCATCTGCCTTCATCATAACTTTATAATCATAATCGATTAATGATCGCTGACATTTTCCTGATTATTGCAAACTCCCCTTGGAAGGGCTTATACCTGTTAGAGTTCTACAAGCGATTTCGTCACCTGGTGTCCGATCAGCTGAGATGAAATTTGCGGTCAGATGACGATATAAAAAGACCGGAGTTCATTTTTGACCGATCGATCTCCCTTCGACAGAGCGACTGAGAGTGTCCTTTGTTTTTCTCTCTGAACAATTAGGAAGCTAATTCCTGTAACAATCATCACTTGATTTGTAGATATTCATTGTTTCATCTGCCTTCATCATAACTTTATAATCATAATCGATTAATGATCGCTGACATTGTTCCTGATTATTGCAAACTCCCCTTGGAACCGGGCTTATACCTGTCCGGCTAGAGTTCTACAAGCGATTTCGTCACCTGGTGTCCGATCAGCTGAGATGGAAATTTGCGGTCAGATGACGATATAAAAAGACCGGAGTTCATTTTTTGACCGATCGATCTCCCTTCGACAGAGCGACTGAGAGTGTCCTCCCCCCCCCCTTTTTTCTCTCTGAACAATTAGGAAGCTAATTCCTGTAACAATCATCACTTGATTTGTAGATATTCATCGTTTCATCTGCCTTCATCATAACTTTAACATTTTGTGTTTCTAATAAAGATCTTTAGTCTGTATGTATGCCTCCATTGTCCTTTTTATAGCTTAATTATGCTGAAGACAGTATAATGTATGTATGTGTGTATGTGTGTGCGTGTGTGCGTTGCTTGCTTTTATTTGAATTTTATATTGTAATTTCACATACGAGAGCATTAGCGTACTTAAAGGTTAAGATAGCTTTCCATTTATTCCTTGGTAGTAGCAAAGCTTCCATCAGGAGAGAAAATTGCTTAATTTTTTGTGTTGTAATTTCTTTTCTCTTGTAGAAAATTTGTATCAATCAAAACTCTTTTTATAAGAACGTCGTTATTACGTGATGTCACATAAAGGATTTTATATCCCCATATGAAATATTTTAAGTTTTTAAAGTGTATTATAGTAATAAGCTATTGAAAAATACAAAAAGTAATTATACACATGAAAATGAAAAACAAATATATGAATTTGAATATCAAATCTTTTCAGTTGCATTTACAAACATAAAGCCAAAGGCAAATTTAAATAAATTGTTCGTCAGTCTTTTCCCTCCTATACTAAGAAAATATTGCTAGATTCACCAGACTACTATCCTTTATATATTTATATGTTCCTTGAAATTTATCACTATAAAAATAAAATTCATCTTATCCAGGAATTATTTTGTATATCCTGTAGCAAAACTTATTGGGGAAGAACAGAAGTGATATCTCTAGATAGAATAAAAAGTCTATTACATAAATGATCCTAAAGGATACTACCACGTTGCCGTCAGTATTGTCGAGGCCTAATTATTTTTATTCTGTAGCAGCTGTGTGCAGCGTTATGTACATCCCTTGGGCCTTTAAATTATTCAGGATGATCCACGTTTTTATTCTGCCGACAACCCATGAAACTGATAAGAATAAATTATTTTCTTTAGATGCAGGGCTCATAACTGAATTTGTTTTATCATTCGCATATCGTCACAAGTATGTGTGAGCTATGTATATGAAAAATCATTCAAAATGAACTATATGATTTTAAAATGCTATATTATTACAAATTAAAAAAACACAGTAAGCAAGACATGAATACAAAGACAAATATAAAATTATTATTAGAAATATACGATATAATTTTTTAGTTACAAGTATAACATCAGAAATACATGCATAATCCTGCCGATTGCGTTATCAATGTCAAATATATAAGTAAGTCGCAGCAGCATACATTCGTTATTTAAAACTCGAATGTCTCTTGGACTCTTTTGGACTCCAAGATATGCATTTGTTTCATAAAACACCGTAATATATAAATAATAAAATATGTGTGTGTATGACCGGGAGAGCACGTGTGTATGCCGTAATTGTAAATATGAAAAAATTATATGTTTAATATCTTATGTAATACCTTATTAGTTTTTAATAAAATGAATATGACATATATATATATATATATATATATATGTGTGTGTGTATGTACATAAATGAAATACATATCCATCCACACACAAATATATATGTCAGTATGCATATATATATATATATATATATATATATAGAGAGAGAGAGAGAGAGAGAGAGAGAGATTTGTGTGTGTATGAGAGAGTGAGATAGTATGTAATAAAACATTATATAAAACCGAATTCTAGGAGAGAACTTGTAAATCTAGTAAGCTAGTAACGTGCCGTCGGTTTGAATCACGTGTTGCAAAACAAATGACTAATGGTTTTGGTTTTGAAGTGCTACGGTCTACTTTTTGCAACACGAGCACTAATGATACATTGGACCTACTGCTTAAAGCCGATTCCGAACGGCTACGAACATCCATGCCATAGTGGGATTCGAACCCACGAATTCCGGATCAGAAGGCCAGCACCCTAACCATTCGGCAAAAAAAATGGTGGAATATATGAGGTCGAATAAAATTTTAATGGCAGGAATGGATGTTTATCTCACTTTTCTCAGCATACTATAAGCCTGATACACACACGCACACACACACACACACACACACATATATATATATATATATATATATATATATATATATATATATATATATATATATTTATATTTAAACACTCGCAAACACGTATATAGGCTCAAATGATAAATTTGTACTACATATATGATCTAATAAAATTGTATAACGCCATATTAGTTTTTAATAATCTGGATATAGCCAATGAATATATAAATAAAATCCTAATATATATATATATATATATATATATATATATATATATATATATATATATATATATATATATATATTCTAAATCCATATACTAAAAACTAATTCTTATAGTAACCCGTATATTTTAGAATATAAATAAATTATAAAAATCACACTTATATAAAAATTAAGTTTTATATGGTTTTAATACGTTTAAAATATTTGTGGAACATTTAACCCATAAATATGTATTCTTTAAATATCTATAGCCCAATATATAAAACTAACACCTTACACTGTTAAATAGGACGTATATGTTTCAATATGAAGTGTTAAATATCTTAAAATAACTTCAATGACCATAGTCTGATAGTTATATTAAATAATAATTATAGTTAGTTAAATTAAAATTTTATAGTTTAACTTCAATTATAAAAATAATTTGCTCTGGAAATACATTTTTGGCGTTTTTGGTTTGGAAAATATAAGTTTTAATTCCATTTATAAAATGATTATTTTATTCGTATATTGAGAAGAATTAAGAATAAAATGATTATTTTATTCTTATATTGATTATATTCTTCTTAGAGTTAATCTCCAAATAACGCTCCCCAAGTCTTTTATCGTAAAAGTAATACTAAATATTGATGAATCTTAATGTATATTGCATAATGTATATTGTATAATGTATATTTGCTTTAGTGTATTAACATTTAGTGTATTAAATATATATGTAAGGAGTGATTTTTACACACTACAACTTTAGTCAGTTTTCCATGCTGGATGCTGTGAAGTTGCAGGTTAGAAAGATAACATAAACATTTGGAAATAAAATTTTAAATTTTATTCAGTCATTCCATCTTTGCCCCCACCTGCCAAAACGCTTTAGATACAACCATTTAGTGTTATGAAGTCGCCTACCAACCAATCAGAGTGTTCTGATTAATTACATGATGTCACTTAAGAGGTGATATAAGATGCCCAAAAGAGTTATATAAGAAGAGTTGAGCTCAGCAAAAATAAACTAAGTGTTTCGCACGAAAATTTATGGATTATGTCTACAAACAGGTGTGCACGTGTTATAAGATCAGAATTGTATCTAAAACTTTAAATTAATTTATTAAATGTCTATAAAAGTTATACGAATTTTTATATAGATCTAAATCACTTCATTACA
Source organism: Pardosa pseudoannulata (assembly GCA_032207245.1). Classification (NCBI taxonomy): domain Eukaryota; kingdom Metazoa; phylum Arthropoda; class Arachnida; order Araneae; family Lycosidae; genus Pardosa; species Pardosa pseudoannulata. Next base: position 169,351,782 of record CM063510.1, on the reverse strand, counting down.
CTCGGTTGAAGAATTGATCGGGTTGCCAGAAAATTGCGTTCGAAACTCTGAAAGGGTAAATTTGATGTTTTTGAAGTCGCCAAGGGTTACCAGAATTAGAACAGGAATAAAAGACAGTTCGTCAAAGGTTGTAATTTTTTGGAAAGATTCACCAGAACTTTATTTTAGCGTATAATTATGTGGTTAGTTTAGATAAAATATTATTAAATGTATACATTTATTTATTTTAGCTTATAATTATGTTGGTTAATTTAATTAAAATATTATTAAATGTATACGTTTATTTCAATCGCTGATTTTATATGAATCGTATTTGTATCCTGCACTGTATTTCGAATTTTCCATAGCGCGTCTAAAGATTTACTCATGAATACGTCTATATATATACGTTTTAATAGACTGAAACACTGATTGTTCTTGATACCCATTCTAAGAATATATTCACGAAAATGCTATGTTATAATCATATATCTTTATCATTCAGCCTTCAGAGTGTAACATCTTTATCTCTGGAATCAGGAATATCTCAGATCTTTATTTTGTCTGATACCCTCGCTAAGAACAACCATAATCCACTCATAAAATCTTTATGACCTGACAGAAGAGCTAATAGAGCTCGCCTCTATGCTTATATTAGTTTTCTCTGAAGTTCAGAGATTTTCGGCTCTGACATCTTATGCGTTATCTCGCAGGATTTGAATATTAGATGCAGGATGCATTATTATCTAGTAGGCTTTAAACTGCGTTTCTTTTAATGCACTGGAGGTGGGTGTACATTTTTACACGCAGTTTTTAAATTTTTTCTTTTCATGGAAAATGAAATATTCATAAGAATTTGTAGTGCTTTTTTAGTGTTTTTTCCTTTTTAAATGCTAAGTAAATTTTTTTGCCTTTGTCGTAGCTTATTTTCAGAAAAGTGTTACTAAATTATTTACGAACAATTATTTGAATCTGTATTTCGTTGTGGTTTTTATAAAGTGGAACAGTTGTGTCGAAAACAAATAAAAGAAGTAGATAGTATTTAATTTTTGCTGTTCGAATTATTCAAAGAGTTTCCAACGAAGCATTTTTGCTTGTAAATAATGATTTAGAATATACGACTTAAAAGTTTAAAAAATACGTTTTTCGCTGAAATTATTTGTTTGAAAAATTGAAAATTTATGTACAATTTTCCTTTTGATTATCATTGTTTATTGTTTAAAAAGATAAAACTCTAATTCTAGAATGTAACGCAAACAATTTATTTGAAATTATGAGAGACTACAGTTTTATCCTTCTTTCATTGCAAATATTTTTTTTACAGAGATACGTTATATTTCTTCATCAAAGGCACTAGCCACTCGTTACAGACCACGCACTTCCTAACCAGTCTCTGCAATTTTATCCTATGCGAGACAAACTGGATTTCGTGGGTTCAAATTCGACTGCGGCATGGATGTTCGTAGCCGTTCGGAATCGGCCTAAAGCAGTAGGTCCCGGTCTCATTAGAATTCCTCGTGTTACAAAAATTAGACCGTAGCGCTCCTAACCCAATAAAATAACCTATGCGAGACAATGCCAATCAGTCTCCCTTTACGTAAGGATGGCCAAATGGTAGAGTATTGTTCTTCGGTACCTTAGTTCTCGGTTTCGAATCTCGTCCCTGCCATGGATATTTGTAGACTTTCAGAATCGACTTTAAGCAGTAGGTCCTGTCTCATTAGCCGTCCTGAGAAAAATAGTAGACCATAGAGCTCCAAACCAAAACGAAACACAACCCTTACGTAAGATTTTTAAGTTGCTGTCAACAAAGTCAACCCACCTAATTGGTGGTATCCCAAGCCCTTTACTTAAAAAGAATTGGTAAATATAAACGTTTTTACTTGGTTGGTATTCTAAGCTATAAGTTAATATTCACCGAATAATGTGAATTTATAATCTTAACGATGTATGGTTGTCTATATTATTGAAGTTAAAAATAATATAATGATCTCCAAAACAATATTTTTCTCAACATCTTGTATTCATAGATTAATAGGTTGTTTTTCATAGATTTAGCCATTGCCTTGCTTCACAGTTATAAAATACCTCAGGTCTCAATAGGGATATATATTTGTGTGTGTAAAAAATTATTTCCTCTGGTCACAATAATTCTATAGACCCTATTGTCTTTACTTGCCTGGGCTACTGGGCAAGAAGAAGCCTAATCAACTAGCAGTAATAAAGATGTTGTCAGCCAACATTGAAGAGAACGGCACCAGTCTAATTAAACGTTTATTTTAGAGCTGCCAACAAAAGACATCTTTACTAGTCAACGACAGACAAGAGAAAAGCACAAAAATCACTCTGTTCGAACAGAGGTGCACCCAAAAGCAAAGACAGAAATAATTTTCCCAATTGAGAAAAACGTAGTCAGCGAATTAAACTGCTAAGATTAGAAAAAGCGGCGTCATTTGCCGTCGACAGATTGAAATCGTGTTGAATAGAGAGAAAATTTACATCTATAGAACAGAAAGCTTTGAGAAATGTATCAAAATAAGTTTAAGTCGAGGACACTTTGATTAAGACATTTAGAGCCTGGGAAAAATATTTTAAACAAATATATTTTAAACAATATGTTTATAAACAAATATTATATATATATATATATATATATATATATATATATATATATATATATATATATATATATATATATATATATATATATATATATATATATATATATATATATATATATATATATATATATATATATATATATATATATATATTTATATGTTATAAATATATATAATATATATAAAAATATATATATAAATTTATATATATATATATATATATATATAATATTATATATATATATATATAGTATATATAATATTATATATGTATAATATTTATATATTTATATAAAATATATAAATATATATATATATATATAGAATATATTTTAAAAATTTTTTATATACATATATATTATATATATATAATATATATATTAAATATATATATATACATATTATATATATATAATATATATATATTAAATATATATATATACATATTATATATATATAATATATATATATATATATATATATATATATATATATATACATATATATATATATATATATATATAATATATATAATATAAATATATATATATATATATATATATATAAAATATATATATATATATATAATATATAATATATATATTATTATTATATATAAATATATATGTATATATATATAATATATATATATTTATAATATATATATATATATTATATATATTATATATATTATATAATATATATTATATATATATTATATTATATATATATTATATATATTTATATATATATTTATCTATAATTAAATTGTGAACGATTTAAAATATTTAATAACAAAAACACATGAAAAAATTTATCTTTTAGCATAATTCGGTCAAGGAAAAGAATATTCATAGAAATTTGATGAGTAAGCAAACCGATAAGACGCAGTTGGCGCGGAAACTTAGAACTGTCTGCAGACTCCATGCTTGGCTCCGCCAAGAAGTACATGAAAATGACGCAGGTGACGCCTAAAAGGGAAACTACACTTTTAATAAAGATATTATTTAACAAGAAAGACTGCTTCTTCCATTCGCCTAGCATTGGATACATGATGCGTGAATATATATATATATATATATATATATATATATATATATATATATATATATATATATATATATATACATACATACATACATATATATATGTAAATTTTTCTGTAAGGGTAATGCACCGAGGTTAAACTACTTTTAAAACCATCTTCTTTATTTAAATTTTTGTCATGTAAAGTCTATTGTTTAAATATTCAAATTGTTTATTTATGTATAGTACTATTTAATTCCAAACTTGCTTATAATTTTGTTTATTTTACATTTTGTATTAATATCTCACAGTGAGGTAATTATTTATTTTCTCTCTTTTAGGTGTGTTCATTGACTTGAGTTTACAATCGTTACATTTTATTGGAACGTTGTACTTGAGAAGGAGCGATGTGTCATAAGTAGTAAGTACCTACAATCTTTAATAGTTATTAATTTTTGAAAATACATACGTATAGATTACATTTTTGTTACGTTGTCATGCGTTACTTTCTAATTTTTAATCGGTATTTAGACTAATTTTCATAATTGAACTATAAATATCAATATTGCAGCTATTTCTTAAGATTTAAATTTCATGTTTTAATTAAGAATTCGCGATGAACACCTTACTTTTATTATACAGCAAAATTTACCAGCAAGTAAAACAAACGAGCATAAGAGATCCCCTGTCAGGTTTGTGTATATTTGAAAAAAACAATATTGTTTTAAAAATAGAGAAGTTTGTTTGCCTCTGTAAAATATTAGCAGAAATTTGTGTGTGTGTGTAAATACATTATAAATATTATATATATATATATATATATATGTATGTATGTATGAGTATATATATGTGTATGTATATATATATATATGTATATATATATGTATTTATATATGTATATAAATGTATATATGTATATGTATATATGTATATATATATATATATGTATTTATATAGGTATATAAATGTATATATATGTATTATACATACACATCTTCTCTACACATACACATTTGTGCAAGTCTTTAGTCAGTACACCTCGTTCAAGTTCATTAAAAACTTAATATCACTTCATTATCACTTCCTTACTAAATAGAAAGCTTTTTTTGGCCTTCAAATTCTAAGCAGTTTTAAATGTTAGCCTCGTGCCCGAAGTTTATTCCTTAGTAATCAATATTTTGAAAGGGGGAGAATTCTAAAGAATTTTTATTGATTTCGACGATAAAAGTTAAAGGAAAATCACCTCAAAGGGATTAAGAACCGAAATAAATTCATCCTCAACGTTGTACATTTAATGATTGAATCTCTTTTCTTTATAACTTTTTTTCATCATTTTTCTCGGCTATTCGCAAAGTTGTAAACAACATCATTAAAATTCTTCGATTCAAAAACCTTTGCTAAACGGGGATCCATTTATATCTCAGCATACCTATCCGGGAAAATTCGTTTTACGACTTATAATTTAGTAAAACGTTATTCGTGTCATCTATATGGATCTATCAAAGAAATTTTTAATCTTAGATAACATGTGTGTAAAGTATAAATTACTTACTGTAACCTTTCACGATTAGTTAGATAATTTTTTCTTTGAATTTCATAATTACTTATTTGAAATAACTTAATCGGAAAATTAAGCCATTTCAAATCTTTCAAAAAGAAATGGGACCTGCTCAATGAATATCAACAGAATGCCTTTCTCATTTAACAGGTTTTAACTGGAATTTTAATCGAAGATAAGGACCTTAATTTATTCTTTTTGGGTATTGATATCGCATAAAGAATTAATGACTAAAAAAGAAATTGAACCTAAACCAGTCTCTCTTTGCCAGTGTTGACATTTTTTTTAAAAAAAAAGAGAAATAATTTCGCTGCGATGAATGTGCGTACACCCATTTAAAAGCGTCCCATAGAAATCAATGTCTGATAAATTGAATCCGTCTTATTTCCTTCTATTTTTAAATGCTAAAATGAAATCAATTACATTCAGACACTGAAATGAAATCCAGAGAGGCTTTTAGTACCGTTAATTGCTTCTTGGATTTCATTTAAAACGTATTTCATAAAATAAAACCTCTTTAAACGGCCTTAGCTGAAGTATTTATTGTGTGTCATATTAATTTTCCCAATACCTCCGATACGAAATTGCCAATTTTATTACACATTATTAGAATCGGACAGCATTTATCAAATTATTATCGCTGTAATTCTACATAGAAATCAAATTTTGATAACTTGCAACACTTTAAATGTAGGCAGATCATGAATTACTTTTATGGCATTTTAATGAATAGGTAAAAAATTCATGGTTAAAGAATTAGAGGGAATTGTGTTTTTTATATAAATAGATGACATTATAGGAATTAAAACTTTCATTTATTCAAAAATAATTAATTTACATACTTGTATATTAAAATGATATTTTAATGGGAAAATTCTGTATTTACGATCATCTTAATATAAAATATCGTATTTATGTGTAAAATACATATGAGATATCCTTTAAAAATATATGGAACTTATACCATATTGTAACTAAATTTACGAAAACTGTTCTAAAAATTCATAAAATTTCGTTTCGAGAAATCTATAAAAATATCATTTTAATTAGAATATTGACAATCCTTATTTTATTTTTTTATTTTGAAACGTTAATTTTCCACGGATGGAACACGTGTAAATTGTATATTATTCTCATATCAACGTAATGTCCCTATTTTTTATCTCGAGATATGGAATTATGGAAATTTAGTGATTATTTTTTTGAAATAATTATTTTATGTACTTGTTAAAATAATATTTTAACGTTACATTATTGAGAGCAATTTGATGTTAAATAGCATATTAACTTGTATGATGTATAATTCATTTAATGTATTTATAATTTAGGGAACTTTTGCATGCTTAGTTGCAAAAGTACATACTAAACATATATTAAACGTGATAAAATTATCACTTTAATTAGGATATTGGAAATCCTTATTTTACTGTTTTATTTTAAAACGTTAATTTACCACGAATGGAAAATGTGTAAATTATATATTTTTCTCAAATCAACACAATGTCTTCGTTTTTTCCCCAGACATGTAATTATGGAAATTTAGCCTGTTATTTATTTAGAAATAATTATTTTATATACTTTTATATTAAATAATATTTTAACATTACAGTACTGCAAGCACTTTGATATAAAAAAGCATATTAACGTGTATGATGTATACTTTGTTTGAAATATTTATAATTTAGGGAAATTTCGAATGCTTAGTTGCAATAGTACGTACTAAACATACACTAAACATGATAAAAATTTTGTTTCCAGAAATCGATAAAAATGTCCCTTTAATTAGAATATTTGCAATTCTTATTTTAGTATATTATTTTAGACGTTAATTTTCCATGAATGGAAACTGTGTAAATTATATATTTAATTGAAATCAACGCAATGTCCTCGTTTTTTTTTCCGAGATATGGAATTTATGGAAGTTTAGCCTGTTATTACTAAACATACAAAAATGTTGTTTTGAGAAGTTGGTAAAAAGGTCACTTTAATTAGAATATTGGTAATCCTTATTTAAATGTTTTATTGTTAAGACGTTAATTTTACACGGATGGAAGATGTGTAAATTATATATTTTTCTCAAATCAACGCAATGTCCTCATTTTTTTCCCAAGATATGGAATTATGGAAATTTAGCCTGTTATTTATTTAGAAAAATTATTTTATATACTTGTATGCTAAAATAATATTTTAACATTACAGTACTGCAAACACTTTATTAAAGTGTTTGCAGATAATAAATAAATAGCATATTAATGTGTATAATATATAATTCGTTTGAAATATTTATAATTTAGATAACTTTTACATGCTTAGTTGCATTAGTAAGTACTAAACATAAATTAAACATGATAAAAATGTTTCGAGAAATAAAAATGTCACTTTAATTTGAATATTGGCTATCCTTTTTTCAGTTTCTTATTTTAAAACGTTAATTTTCCTAGGATGGAAAATATGTAAATTATATATTTTTTCAAATCAATGCAATCTTGTTTTTTTCCGAAATACAAAATTATGAAAATTTAGTCTGTTATATATTTAGAAATATAAGTATTTTATATATTTGTATGCTAAAACAATATTTTAACGTTACATTACTGGGAGCAATTTGATATAAAATAGCATATTAACGTGTATAATGTATATAATTTGTGTGAAATGTTTATAATTTAGGGAACTTTCACATGCTTAGTTGCAATAGTACGTACTTAACATATACTAAACATGATAAAAATGTTGTTTCCAGTAATCGTTAAAAAATGCCATTTTAATTAGGTATAACCGATATTAATTTTTCAGTTTTTTACTTTAAAATATTTAGTTTTCCAAAGGTGAAAATAGTGTAAATTCGAGGACACTGATTTAAGATATTACATATGTTTAAAATCAGCTTATTATCCTCGACATTTTTCATATTTAAAAAAAAAAAAAAAAAAAAAAAAAAACCTCAGTTTTTTAATTTTTTCTTGTTTCAGTCTTTTTCCAAGGAGCTTTCTTTCGTAGGAAGGAGCATGATAACAATAAATAATTTTACATTCAACAGTTTTCTTTTACGTAAACTTGATAACGATATATTTGAATTTACGTAGGTGTATCTTTTATTATGGATGAAAAGAAAACACACTCAATACAATTTATAGAGTGGAACACCTTCATTTCACGCTTACGTATATACGCTCAAATCAGTATTAACCGAACGCCATTCTTTGACATTTTAGATAAATTATGATGAAAATAATCTGTTTCAAAATCAATCAAAATAATTGATATCTGCGATACTTCTGAATATCGTTTGCATACAGTTTTATTTTCAATGATAAATTAAGGAAAATCTTAAATAAGTAAAGATAAAATTTTAAGATTGATTTTGTATTTCTTTAGCAAATGCATATACAAATTTGTGAATGCCTTACATGAAAAATACATAGTGTTTACTGCAAAGTTCTCTGAGTTATCTCCTATATTTCATTTTTCTTTAATGAATAATATAAACCTATGCTAGTCTATGCATCAATCAAAATCGTAAGGCTCATTCTAAGTAATAATGTCATTCAGAAAGTATAATTTAAACAGTATTTTTTTTTTCTAAAAATAGAACAGCTCAGTGTGTTTGTAGGGCTTATACTCTGTCTTTAATTTTCTTTTGCTCTTACAAGGACATACACACAAATTACACCCACACACACAATTACATTCATGTACACATGGTGAAAATTGCAAAAATTGTTATGAAGGAACGGTTACATTAAAAACAAGGCAACAGAGTACAATGTCAGAACTGAAACAAATATTTTACAGAGCTTGTTTGAAGTTGTGGACTCGAAGATTTTGACACCGAGAAATTTCCGGATGCTTGCTGGTTGCTGGTCGTAAAGGCTAAAGGATTTTATTTTCTATATAAATAGGAAATTTGATTACGAGCACGCGTCTTCTTCTTAAGCATTGTGTTCTTAACTATCGGATTGTTTTGTCTCAATACACTTTTGATGTCATTTTAACAATGTCCACCGTGTTAACATTTACGACCCCATGTCCTATAATAAATTTATATATATATATATATATATATATATATATATATATATATATATATTTAGAGAGAGAGAGAGAAAGTATATATATACAGTGAAACCTCTCTGAGTGGCCACCCCTCCGTACCGAGAATATTTGGCCGCTTAGAGGGGTTAGCTGTTCTGAAGGTTTTATTTACTATTGTAATATAATTACTATAATGCGTAATATATATAAGTCTGACATATATTCCTTATGTAAATGAAATTTAAAACTTATCTAAAGAGGAAATAGTACTTTATATCATGCTTATTTACATTTTTAAAAAAAATTGGCTACAATTTGTTTCTGTTTGTTCTGTAGTCTTCGTACTCCTTCAAATTCAAATTCTTTAATGACTTGGTTGATTTCCTTTCTTCCGCAGTTAAATAATTTAGCTAACTTTCGTGCCTATTTCCCATTCTCATATTGAAGCAAAACTTCAATGCTCTGCTCGAGATTTAGGAAAAGGAATTTGGACATCGTTGCAACTCAGATCACTGACCAACTAAGGAAATGAAAGTGGCGTGAATGACTTTTTTGCTGACAGAAGTGCAAATCTTCCTTAACTTTACCGATTGGAATTCTAAACAAAAGCCCTAGGACACCTTTCCCGCTTGATTGTCCAGTTCCTCCCTCAGTTTCTATGGATGGTGCAATAGGGATTCCCTATCTGAAGGGTGTGGGGAGAATACAAAAGAGATAACAGATTTCACCTTTCTTAGAAAGGGAGGGAGGACTACGGAAATGGACTTCAAGTTATTCCTGTGTCTTATATCCGCCCAAAAACCTGACCTTGAGTTTTTTCACTCAAAATTAAAGCATAAAGAAAGGGGAAAGGGGAGGGAACCGTGGGAATGGACTTCTCAAGTTGTTCCTTTGTCTTATATCCGACCTTAAACCTGACCTTGAGTTTTTTTGCTCAAAATTAAAGCATGGAGTGAGTAGAGTTTCCAGGAAAATGATAGGAGCAATCCCACTTGGTGACCATTTAGAGGGGGACGTTTGGCCGCTGATACAGTTTATTTTACCATTAGGTCTATGACTAGAAAAATCCGTGCCATGAAAAATTAGCCGTTTAAAAGGATGGAGGCTCGGAGAAGTTTCACTATATATATTTGTGAGTTATGCTGATTTCATTTACCCAGAATTTAAATATACATCAATATAATATGTAATGCAAAATGGGATATGTTATAACTTTGAATACACTAAAACGGACATTACACTTTTCAGTATTTAGTAATATACTTACAGTAAAATAGAGAATAATCATTTCGAAGTAATATAAAAAAAGGTTGATTTTATTTAAATAATTATTTTTATAATTCTTTTTAAATTCTAAGTTCCCCACACCCGTCTGTGTCCGATAGTTTATAGATAAACATATTCAACATTTTATGGTGTTTGGCTTTTTGACTAGACATTATTTGTTAAAATAATAAAATACTTCATTTAGTTGCTCACACTATTGTGATCAATTTTATTTACTACTGCTTTCTCAATTTCCCCTTTCGTTAGACTTTATAAGCATCGTTCAACTTTTCATTTCACTTTAATTCGAGAGTGGACACAGGCTCCCTCTTGTTACATGCATAAGTAAAGTTGCTACGAAAATGCCAAAATGAACCTCAAAAGATTATTGAATGATTTTTATATTGGAAAAATAATATGATATAAATAGTAAGTAACTACGTCTTCTAAATTTGTTATTATATTTTATGTTGAGAATGATTCTACGATCTGACATGCATTCTTTTTGCCTCAATTTCGCTTTTCTCACAAGCGAGCAGAACAAGATCTTTCTGACATTTCTTAGTAATAAATTTTCTACCTATTCTATGCTCAGATATGTTTCTTAGTCATTAAATCGATAGGCAGTGAGACGGAAGAAAATAAATAAGCTACGGAAACACGATAAGTTTTCAAAGACTTTATTAAGGAATGTGACCCGGAGATATTCCAAATCTACTGTCAAGATTTCGATGCAAACATGTATTTAGTTATCACACACCGGCAAAGTTACTATTTTGGATTCCTCCCGTTCAGAAATGAAATCCGGCTTGTAATAAAGCAAACGGACCAGATCCACTTGTCGAATATATTTTCCAGAGGGAGGGGAAGGCTAATGCGCTACACTATTTAATAAATTATTTTCCGTTCTATACTTTTTCTATATATCTGTCAAAATGTATATATATTTTGTATTAGAAAAAAGGATTCTGAAAGTAACATAATTTTTTCAGACTCGTTCACTATTTTGAAAGTAAAAATTGTTTTGCCAACGGAAGAAAAATAAATTTATTAGAGTTGAAGCTTTAATATATTCATCCATTTCTAATAGAGGGAAATTATTTGAGAGGGGGACATGTATTCCACGAAATTATACAAAATAAAGCTAATTTTATAAAAGGTAGTACAAACAGTTACTTTGAAATAAACTAGAATCATTATTGCAAATTCTTTATTTATAAATAGTACATAATTATATATGTAATGTAAGAAATTATTAAACTTAAAATATATCTTAAAAATTCTCATTTTTATGCTTTTGTACCTTATTTAAAGGAGTGTGCATTTTCTTAAAATTCTTTCTACCCTTCTACTAAAGCTAACTCTGAAATAAATGTAAATTATGTGTTCACTCGTTACATTTTACAGCTGTCCTAGGCGAATGGTTAAGTTTTTTAATGATCTAATCTCCTTTCTAATTTATAAGAACGCTGACTAAACTACTTCTCTTGGGAATTTCTCTTCGTCTCATCTCGATGTGGGGTCCAACTCTGTAAGTTTAAGTGTTTTCATGTAATCTTTCCATGTACTGCTCTTGACGGAGAAAGTCCTTCAGATCCAAATATCTCTTCTTAGATCTTAAAGTTAAATTTTTTATGGTATAGCACAACTGCAACCTCACTTTTAACTAGGCTTCTCATTGCCCCGGGGCAAGTAAAAATAATAGTAGTAAATTTTATGTGACTGGAAGATTAATTTCACCCGATTACATATATAAATACCATTTCTCTAAACACATTTCCTATGCAAGCACTTATATATGTATGCATACATGCCTATATATATACTTTTATTTCTAATGTAGCAGAGATTTAGACTCCATTTTAACTCTAATACGCACTCGCGTGCGTGCGTGTGTGTGTGTGTGTGTGTAGTGAGAGAGGGGGGGGGATAGATAGATAGATAGATAGATAGATAGAGAGAGATAAATAGAGAGATAGATAGATAGATAGATAAATAGAGAGATAGAGAGATAGAAATAGAGATAGATAAACAGATATAGAGAGATAGAGATAGATAGATAGAGAGAGAGAGATAGAGAGATGGATAGATAGAGAGATAGATAGAGAAATGGATAGATAGAGAGATAGATATAGTGAGAGAGAGGGAGAGAAATGTCAAAATTATTACACTTTAATGTTTCATAAAAATTCTCCCCTTCCCAATCTTATTCATTCAAATCTATTTTCTCAGCTACAAAATATCTTCATTAAACGAATATTCCCGACTTGAAATACTTCCAACGAATTTCCTAAAACTTTCTATGCGGTAAATGCAAATTTTCTGATCACTCTCCATATTTTCCAGCTGTCCTTGGTTCACTTTTCAATAATTTAAACTCCCTTTTTTTATTAATAACGCCGACTAAGCTACTTTCTCGGGAAAGATATCATCTCTGTCTCGCTCTGGGGTCTAACCCTGTTCCAGCAATTGTTTCGATGGTTATTCTACCTTCTGCCTTTGACTGTGAAACACATATCTTTCTCTTGACTAAAATAAACTTTTGTACTTCAATGTGCCAAGATTGCAACATCTTCAAGTAGTCTAGCTGTGTAGATCTCTCCTTAACCAGTATCCAGGGTAAATAAAACAATAGGGGCTACGCAATTTATCGTAACCGGCCGTTTAAATTTCATCCCATTGTTTATATATATATATATATATATATATATATATATATATATATATATATATATATATATATATTATATATATATATATATATATATATATATATATTTATATATATATATATATTTATATATATATATATATATATATATATTATATATATATATATATATATTATTACGAACTTCAAAAGCTGGGTTCGGGACTTTAAGACTACAGCAGGGAAACAATCATTTATTAGCATTCAGTTTTAAAATGCAACACACCGTGCGTACTCTGTAAACCGAGAGATCCACTTCACGACTCTCTCTGTTTGGGACTCAGACTGCCTTATATAGGCCCGAAGAAACTATATAACTATATACTGGAATATTCCAGATACCGGAATCAGAAATTGTCACGTGACGCAACATTTGACGACACTTGGAGATGTTTGGCCACGAACTTGGTGACAAAAAATAGGTTGCTAAAACTGTCTCCAACTAGCCGGTATTTCGCCAAATTTGGCTAGATATCTATCTATCTATCTATCTATCTATCTATATATATATATATATATATATATATATATATATATATATATATATATATATATATATATATATATATATATATATATATATATAGTGGGAATAAATGGAGAATCAAGCACGAAAATGCATTAAAAACATAACTTTATGTGATACTGGCCAAGAAAGAAAATTTACGCCTATATTAAAACCTGTCACTGATGACGAGTGACCAAGATATTATTTTGCATATGAAGTTTGTTTCGTATGTTTCCTGGTGCACTTTTTTATATGCCTGTGTTAATTTATGTTAGTTTCAAATTGATTGTTTTGAGCAGTATTTATATAATGACGAAAAATTGGCACGGAAGGAATCGAGCTGTATCGTTGATATTTTCTTTTCATTCGGATATGTATTTATTTAAAGAGAGGTAACGTGGAAATATTTTGAAATGCATTGATTTACCTTGGTCCTGTGGTTTTGCACTACTTTAGAATAGAGATATAAATTTTAGCATCTGGAATTTTTTATATATTCTGGACCGTGAGACCTCTTCCTTTTTTACATGGTTACATTGTAAGCATCGCAAACCTCGCTGTTATCACATTGAAAAGAAATGTCTGAAAAGTCATGTAATAAAATTCTAAGTAATAGAGTACTTTCTATTCCTGAAAATAAAAGATTATTCGGCCACATTTATCAGAGTTTATCAGTTTCTATGCATTTCGGTTGTGATATTAATTATGTGCAAAAGTATTATTCTTTATATATTACATTAATTATTTACACATGTATATATATATATATATATATATATAGAGAGAGAGAGAGAGAGAGAGAGAGAGAGAGTAAGAGAGAGAGGGAGTAACCAAGGGAGAGTGAGTGGGGGAGCGAGAGAAAGAGAGTGAGGGAGAGAGTGTAAGAGAGGGGGAGTGACAGAGGGAGATATAGTGGGAGAGCAAAAAGAAGAGAGTGTAAGAGAGGGGGAGTGACAGAGGGAGATATAGTGGGAGAGCAAAAAGAAGAGAGTTAGTGAGAGAGTGCAAGACAGGGGGAGTGACAGAGGAAGAGAGAATGGGAGAGAGAGAAAGAGAATAGGGAGAGAGAAAGACAGTGAGACAGAGAGAGTGTTGTGTGATTTATGATATAGTATCACACAGTTTCTCAAGCTTTTATAAATAATTTGATTGTACATCTTTACTAATGCTTTTCATAAAACACCTCTAGAAAATTTGCACATAATGCGTGCAAATTTTGTTTTTTAAATGTATATAGATCCTTATACAGAAGAAGTCAATAGTTGAATTATTATAGCATTAAAAATCTAAGTGATTGTTAAAGTATTACAATCTGTTTCTTACTTCCTATTTCAGAAAGCTAAATTTTTTTCTCCCTGTATGATGCTATAGGATTTGACAACATAATAACTTTTATTCTCAGCAGACGTAATAAGGTGTATGATGTCAGACTGTCAAACACGGTATATCTTACACTCCTTTCTATAAATATCTCTAAGATCTCAATTCCAGCTGCAACTCACAATATCTTCTAAAACGGACTGCCATTCTCAAAGTTTGGTTATTGTTCTGTTTAAATAAACTATCGCAATTTCATCGTAATTCTCATATTAAAATATCTAATATGATTTAATGAGTAAGTTAATAACATAAAGCTTCAATAAAACTACTTTCTATGAAAACTTTGGTAAAATTTTGGTAAAATAGTTACTTCTTAGAATGGTTAAGCAAGCATGGAGAGTACTTTCATCTTGATCAAATAGTTTTGTAGACCCATGCCGAAATGTATTTTATTGTTAGTGCACCACAGGGGATCTATTCTTTAAGTTAGGGGTGAAATTTTTTAAGTAGAAGTATAATTTCTCAAGAAATAAAGCCTGGCAATGCAAACCTAATTGGTATATTTTTAATAGGTATCTCCACTAGTAAAGCCCAATTCTTAAAAATGAAAAATTTTAATAGGAAGGGATATTTTTACCTCCATATTATGTACATACATCATTTGATATAAAAAAAATATAGAACGATGAAAATTTATTTTATTATAAAGTATTAATTTGTTCTTTGAGACAATACTTTATTGTACTGTACTTTCAACTAACGTTAATTCTAAATCGTCATCAATAACTATAAAAGAGTTTTCAAAAATATCGTTAAATATTAAATCCCACGTTTTAAAGAATAAAAACGTATTTATTTCTTATCTTAAAATATTTTTTATTTATTACTTGGTATCTTGAATGAGTAATAAAAAATTGCT
>CM063510.1:169325840-169330840 GCA_032207245.1 Pardosa pseudoannulata | reverse complement strand
AACTATATTTCAGCAATAATTTTTGCATTTTTATAAATCAAAAATATTAGGTATTATTTTCGGCCTATTTAAAATTTAAAAGCTATCAGAAATTTTACACAAACAGAATAAATTTTCAAAAAACCTAAAATAACGTTGAAAAAATAAATTTCAAATACAATACATACCACATAAAATAAAAAACTTTCAAAAAAGTAGGTGGAGTTTCATTGTAGTACTATAATGTACTTACCTTAAAATTATAGATCCATACGTGCAATAGTTTTTATTCTAGAGTGCGCGCAAGTTTGAAAAACATCATTTTGAGTAAAATGCATTTAAAGTTAAAACTTTAGATATTTTCATCCTATTTCCATTAAAACATTTGATAAAATGGTTTAAAATTGCCTATATGTATACATTGTCCCTTCTATATCTAATATTTTTACTTTTATAGCAGTTTTATATCTTTTTTATGCTTTGCAAGCCACTAATGTAAGCATCTCTGCCATGATTTCAGCCGAACGAATCAAATCAGCTGTTGATCACTGTTGTATGTAAATACTCTTGCATAATTACCATTTTGTTAAGACAGTTCTTGCATAACACTGGTTCAAAGAACATGACCATCATTAAATACATAAAATGCATCTTTTACGACTATTTAGAAAATATAAATCTGAAAACAGTTTCAACGCTAAAAGTGATGTCAACAGCAGGGAGAAACAAACACCAGTTGAGTGATTTAAATATCACATTCTGCCACTGTTTCTTTTCTATGTTATAATTTTACAGGTTCTAATTCGAATATTTCAATGGGGTTTGTTTTAAACAATTCAGAAGATTCCAAAGGTTGTAAAAATGCAAAAGACAAAAAATCGATTTTTTTGAATTGTTAAAGATGATGTGTCCCCTTAACTCTTTCGTGACCAACATCTCGTATACGCGACGTAGCGATTTCACTCTTATCAGTCCAGCTTCGCCTCCAAGCGATGATTTCCTGTTGATATTGAGAAACCATCGTCGCGTGTGCGTAATAGGAGATAGGAACGTTTTATTTTAATTTTTAAATGCTAGATTGAATTACTAGAGACACGTAAACGACAACGATTTTAACAACGGTCGACCCTTATAGCATTTACGTGCTGGTCTTCATGGGATTAGAAGCTGATAGAGATAAAATGCTTATTTTGGGACACTACAGTCAAGCATTTTAATACCCGAGGGTTAATAAGACCGGAATCTACTGCTTAAAGTCAATTCCAAATGGCTATAAACATTCATTCTAGCAGCTGGACTCCCGCTGTAAACTCCGGTTCCAAAGAACAGCTGGCTATCCATTTGGCCATCGTTTGGCGATATAAGAACTGGATTTAACTAGAAAATCGGCACATAAAAAATTAGAAACCTTAATTTTACTGATATTTGCAGACTTACAACATCCTAAGCTGCGTTTCGCTTACGCTTTTTCTTATTTTTGTAAAAAAAAAAAAAAACATTGCTTATAATCAAGAGCGACATTTTGGCATTTCATTTTTAAGGCGAAATTAACTGGGATGTATAAAAAAATCTATTATAGAAAATATGTAATATGATTGGAGGGAGAGGTCATAACATTGAATTAATAATATTGAAAATAAGAACTATTTACACAATATGCAGAAAAATAAAAAAGTATAAACATTCACATTTAAAGCTGTTTTAACATTTACTGAAGTTTCAAACAGCTGTTGTTAAAAGTAGGAAGAAGAGAAATTCTTTTTAGGATATCATCCTAGAAGTTTTTTTTTTTCTGTTGTTATTGTTGCCCCAACAGTTAAATTTGAAAAGCTCTTATTTCCCATAGTACTGCGAAAAAAAAATCTTTCTATCTTCAAGAAAAACTTATTTTTGAATGAACCGATTGGTACAGTCAAGATGAATTTAATGGGTTGACTTAAGAATTGGGTTCCTCCACCAACTTGTCGATAATGGTTTAAATATGGTTGCCTAACATGGTGGTCTCCTGATCTCACCGTGTCCAAGCAATCTGCATCTATATTATAATTTATATGATATTTGCATCCAACTCTCCTTGTGTAACTCTTTTCTTATATATTAAAAGTGTGCAATGCTTAAAAAATTTAGGTATAACAAACCATTAATGGTTCACAATGGCTGAATTTTAATAATTTGGAGCTGTTGCGTTTGTAAACTGTTAAGGGATTAGTTGCCCATAAATATAAATGTCCGGTTTTCAAGTCGTTTTCTTTAATTAAGAGTATATAATTCTATTACTATGGCGCATTGTGCATTAAATTTGCCAGAAAAAGCAATACAATGTTTGGATGGATTGCCTTTGTGTTTTAGTTAATATCACCAACATTTTCACCAAATTTGCCAAGGGGAACCCAATTCTTAAGTAGACACGAATTTAATTAATATTATTATAGAAAGAGCATTTTTTGATTCATTCTTCTTAATTCTAGCTAATATTAAAATTGGAATGATCTATACGTATATTTTTTATCATCAAACGAAACAGTCACAAATCATATATATATTTTTTAGTTTCTATTTACTCACGTTTTATTTTCAATAATTATCATCTAGTTTTAAATGACATCATTTGTTCAAAATATCTAAGTATTTCGATAAGCTAAAATATTTTTATAAACATTAAATTTAAAATTACTCCAACAGGTGTTGTCATGGTTATAACAGTGATAAATCCAATCCATCAATAGAGCTATTTCAAATTGCAGAGCAAACATAATCATATTGATACATGCAAAGGATTTCATTTTAAAAAATTAAAGTTCGTTAACGACATTTAAGTACTTGAAAATCATAAATTTTTTAAAGTTTCAAAAGTTTTGATTCCCCTTAAAAAATTAACTTTTAATAGAATTGTAACGATTTCTCTTTGATATCTCTATAGGTCATCGAAATGTGTTTTTTTTCACGTACTTTGTAAAGAAATTTCTTCATTGTGTATTATCCTGGTCAGTAAATTTCAATAAACAGAAGGAAGGAGACGCAAAGTTAATATTGGAGAAAGTAGAAAAAGAAAACGATTTTTAATAATACTTTGTTCGTTACTTTGAAAATGAACGCATTTTTATCCCACTTAGTTTAATAGTTTGCAGCCTCCTGCTGATGAACTATAATTCTTTTACAAAACAAAAAGTCACTTTTGATGTTTTTACTCTTAAGCAGCGATTTCTTTGAAAAAGCTTAATTTGAAGATGGAGACGTAAACGTTAATTTTATTTTTATTCAATAAAATATTTTATAAGCTTCCATTTAAAATGAATTGTTTATAATATATTTTTATATATTATATAAAAATATCGAACGGACCATTCAAATATTAATTTATTTAAAACAAAGTTAGTGAATTTCTTTTTGAAATTCATTTTAATATTTTTTTTCATTTAAAACAAAATTTCAACAAAATAGTTCTACTTATTGCCTATATTGCATTAAACAGATATTAAAAGAGAAGTAGTTTTTCAATTTTTACTGTTATTTTTTCATTCAAACGGATTTTTTTAATTATAACGTTTAAAATGAGAATGCCATTTGCTATTTCATACTGCCAATAATAGTGATTTGCATGTATATATATGTATATATATATATATATATATATATATATATATATATATATATATATATATATATATATATATATATATATATATATATATATATATATATATATTTTACGAGGATGAACACATATAAGTATACACTTTCATATTTATATTATGCGTTTCTTTTTCTTATTCTAGTGTTATATCAAGATTATTAGAATCTAATACAGTATTTATATATATTTTCTATCGTATAGTGATAAAATATTTGTCACTATAGTGTATGTATATAGAAACAAGGACAAAAACATATAAACACACTTGCAGGATTATATAACTTATGTGTTTCTTTTTTTGTATTCTAGGGTTATATTCAGATTATTAGAATCTAATAAAGTGTTTAAATATAATTTGTTATATTGTACAGTAGAATCTATTTGTCACTATTATATATATATATATATATATATATATATATATATATATATATATATATATATATATATATATATATATATATATACTTATATGAATATTTATATATGCACATATCTATATCATTCCATGCTTTAAAAGACTGCTAACTAACTGTCCAGTATTTTTCTAAATCATTTGCTCGCATACACTTACATTAGGTATTCAATTTAAGGTATTATAAATATTAGTTTAAAATGATTTTTAGCATACTTCTATGTATTGTGACTCTTTCTATACATCTATGCCTCATATGTTGTTTCAACTTTAATTATTGACAGCTCTTAGTAACATAAGGTAGTAAAAGGCAGCCACAGTTCTTTGAAATGACGTTTTGAAAATTTTCTCAGATTATTTGTAAAAAACTTAAGAAACAAAAGAATTTGTTGTGTTTAATTTTGGGATCTTTACTATTAAAGGTGTTGCTTATTACCAATTACAAGAATAAAAATTTTATTAACAAAATATTATTTGTAAATTATTAAATTTGTATACATATAAAGTGAAGTAAAAGTAAGTGAAGCACATGAAAATCTTCTCAATTCTAGTTATTTTCCTTTAAATTAAGATTTTTGATTAATTAATGCTTTACAGGAATTTTGATAATATTTCGACTTTATTTTTCAGAAGTTTTTACAAAATGTTCCCCAAATATTTTTTTTATATAGATTAAAATATACCTAGGTATCAGTTATAAATTACTTCTTAATTAATATTTTTAAAACTCAATTTATGTTTTGATAGCCCGAATATATTTTTTTTGAAAAATTTACTTACAGATATAAAAATATTACTTATGTATTAACTATTAATTATATATTCAGTGCCCAAGTATGTTCGAAAGTTAATTTTAATTGCTAATAATAGAAAAAAATAGATAACAAGCTCGAGAAAAACATTAAAAAAGGAAGAAATCACTTTAAAAAGTTATATTCTAAAAAATTTTCTTATAATTAATATATTTTAAAT
>CM063510.1:169290840-169323340 GCA_032207245.1 Pardosa pseudoannulata | reverse complement strand
TTAGTTTTTAGATAACAAGTACTCGTAAGTGTGGGAGTTTTTTTATAAAATTTTTATTTTATTTGTAAAGAAATCCTTTCGAGAAAACAAAGAGATTCAAGTGATTTTCATGAAAGGACCGTTAAGCATTTTTGCGATTTCGACTTTCAGCTTAGTAACAAAATGTAGAACTGGTATCAAACCAGTAGTAAGCAGGCTAGTAGGTAAGTTTAACAGAGATATTTATTAAATAAAGAGTTTAAATATAAAAGTTAGGCCGATTTAAGTCACAAAAAATTTGGATGGCGTTTTATCAGCAACGGCATAGGTAATTCTGATATATGTTGTTGATTTAAGATAATTTTCTACGGGAGGGATGGTTAAAAGGTTCAATTAATGGGTTAAAGATCTTGCTAATGGCTAACAATAGTACTGTTTTCCTTATTAAAAGTTGAATATTCGTGATTGAAAGCTGGTAATTTTGATAAAAGAAATATGTTTTAACATTTTTAATGTTTATTAACTACACCTCAGTTTTTTTTTCTTTAAAAACTGTAATTTCAATTTGTTTTCTTGCTTGTAGTTTTAGTAAAATTGATTTCCAATTTACTAGAAATATATATGTTCACTGGCAATAAAAAAATGCAAGATAAATATATAAAAGGTTTTTGTGTTTGTTCTAAATTCTTTTGGTAGTTCATGGTAGGATATGCAATCGATACGGTTATTCTCGAGCTTCATAAGTTTGGCATTCACTCTAATATGTCCTATCATTAATTAAACAATCCTGCTTTAGACAAATCTTTCTCGCAGAGTATTTCTCTCGTGTCATAGATTTCTGTAACAGATTCAAGGTATTCCGATTATTCATCCATTATCTCAAGATATGTAAGCCATCTAATAATTTGCATGAAAATGCTATTATCTTCAATTCATTTCAAACGTTTTACGGCCGAACGATGGCCGATTGGTCAGGGTGCTGGCCTTCGGAACCGGAATTCGTGGGTTCGAATCCCATTATGTCATGGATGTTCGTAGCCGGTCGGAATCGGGTTTAAGCAGTAGGTCCCGGTCTCATTAGCCCTCGTGTTGCAAAAAGTAGACCGTAGCGCTCCAAACCAAACTAAACGTTTAACGAGCGAATAACCTCTCACATTTTGTTGATCTACAAGTATTTTGTATCAATTTACGCTTACAACTTTATCTCTGTAACACCTATAGATCGCAGTTCGATATAGATTCCGAATAAAAGGAATTCTAAAATTTTAATTAGTTATTATTAAGAACTGATATAACTTGAATTATTTTATTTTATCCTCATAAACTCTAAGAATTTCAATTAAGTAAAATTTAAATAATGCAACATAATTTTGAAACTTAATTAATTACAATTTTTATTTTCTAAGAATTTTAAGTTTTGAAACTGCTAACAAAATACGAATTTTCAGTAATAAATTGAGAAACATAAAAATTTCTATACATAATTTAATTTCGTTTGAGTGATAATCGATATTTAATTGATAATTAGAAATTTCTTTCTCATTGAATAGGGGAATAGTACTAAAATAAAGAATTAAAAAAGATCTTTTAATATATACACTTTATAATGTACACAATTATTATTACAATAAAAATTTAGTTATTAAAAATAAACAGTTTAGTTATTAAAAATAACTACTTTAAACAAATTTTTAAAACATAAAGTTTTTTTTTTAATTTCTTGAAGTATATTTAGAAAAGGATGATTAGAAATTGAGTTTTTAGTATTTCAAACTTTCCAGTTACATTTGTAACTATCATATACGTTAAATATTTATCGAGAATTTACGTTCTATAATATAAAACGAAAGTTCAACATTTTTCAAACAGCTAAATTATAACTTTGGCACTAAAAGAGTTATTATACATATTTTACACGTGAAATATTTGAACTATTATTTTTCCTGTAATTACATCTCCTGTGAATTCTTAAAATAAAAACTATGTAATTATTTTAAATCTCGTATTTACTCAAAATGTAAGTTTCTAGGCAATGCACAAATGTAATATTTTTTAATAAAAATTTGCATTTCTATCGTAATTTCATTTGGAAGTTCACGATATGCAAAGATATCTTAACACTATACTTCTCAATTAATAAAAATTTAAACTCTGTAACACAATTTTACAAATTAAATTCCCTATATAATAATACCTTAGTTATCTGTCCTCGAATTTATGAAGCGGTTGGACCTGGAATGGATAGGGACAATGCAAGAATGTAATACTTTTTATAAAAATGTCTATCGTAATTTCTTTTGGAAGTTCACGTTATGCAAATATACGATTACTCTGAGTCTTCGTAAATTTAGTGACCACTGTGATATGTCGTATCATTAATACAAAGCAATCCCCCTTTAGAGAAATCTTCCAAAGCATTTCTCTCGTGTCATAGATTTCCGTAACAGATTCAAGGTATTCCGATTATTCATCCATTATCTCAAGATATATAAGCCATCTAATAATTTGCATGAAAATGCTATTATTTTCAATTCATTCCAAACGTTTTACAAGAGAATAACTTCTCAAATTTTGTTGATCTACTGGTATTTTGTATCAATTTATGCCTCCAACTTTATCTCTGTAACACGCATAGATTGCGATTTGATATAGATTCCAAATAAAAGGAATTTTAAAATTTTAATTATCTTTAAGAATTGATATACCTTGATTTATTTTATTTTATAATCATAAAATCTGTGATTTTCAATTAAAATCATTCTTCAACATAATTTTAAAATATTTTGAGAAATTAAATTATCCACGATTTTTATTTTCTAACAATTTTGTGTTTTTAAAATACGTAAAATACTGACAAAATACGAACTATGAGTGATAAATTGAGATCCATAAAAATTTCTATACAGAATTTCGATGCGTTTGAGTGATAATCAATATTTACCCGATATTTAGAATTTTCTATCTCATTGAATAGAGGAATATTACTAAAATGAAGAATCAAAATGGTGTTTTAATATATACACTTCATAATTTACTTAATTATTTTTACAATAAATAAATTATTAATAGTAACTACTTTAAACAAAGTTTTAAAACATAACTTTTTTTTTAATTTTATGAAGAATATTTAGAAAAAGATTTGAATTTTTAGTTTTTCAAACTTTCTAGTTGCATTTTTAACTTTCATATACCTTAAATATTGATCGACAATTTACCTTCTATAATGTAAAACGAAAGGTAGTTAAAATTAACAGTTTTCAAACAGCTAAATTATAGCTTTGAAACTGAGAGAGATATTATACATATTTTACACGTGAAATATTCATATTTTAACTATTTTTTCTGTAATTACATCCTCAGTAAATTTTATAAAATAACAACTATGTTTTATTTTAAATATGAAGAATATTTTGAAATGAATTTAAATTTTTAGTGTTTCAAACTTTCCAGTTACACGAATAACTGTCATATACCTTAGATATTTGTAGACATTTTACTTTCTGTAATGTAAAACAAGAGTTAATTAAAATTAACATTTTTCAAACAGCTAAATTATAACTTTGAAACTAAGAGAGTTATACATGATTTACACTTGAAATATTGATATTTTAACTATTATTTTTATGTAATTACATTTCCAGTTCTTAAAATAACAACTATGTTTTATTTTAAATCTTGTATTTACTTAAAATGTACGCTTATAATCAATGCACAAATATAATTTTTTTTTATAAAAATTCTCATTTCTGTAGTAATTTCTTTTGGAAGTTCACGATATGCAAAGATATCTTAACACTATACTTCTCAATTAATAAAAATTTAAACTCTGTAACACAATTTTACAAATTAAATTCCCTATATAATAATACCTTAGTTATCTGTCCTCGAATTTATGAAGCGGTTGGACATGGAATGGATAGAGACAATGCAAGAATGTAATACTTTTTATAAAAATTCTCATGTCTGTCGTAATTTCTTTTGGAAGTTCACGATATGCAAATATACGATTACTCTGAGTCTTCGTAAATTTAGTGACCACTGTGATATGTCGTATCATTAATACAAAGCAATCTCCCTTTTGAGAAATCTCCCAAAGCATTTCTCTCGTGTCATAGATTTCCGTAACAGATTCAATGTATTCCGATTATTCATCCATTATCTCAAGATATGTAAGCCATCTAATAATTTGCATGAAAATGCTATTATCTTCAATTCATTCCAAACGTTTTACGAGCGGATAACTTCTCAGAGTTTGTAGCTCTACTGATATTTTGTAACAATTTATGCTTACATTATTTTCTTTATATCAAGGATAGAGAGCACTTTAATATACATTCTGTAGAAAAGCAGATTTTAAAATTATAAATAATAATTCTTAAAAACTGATGTATGTTAATCTCCTAAACTCTCTGCTTCCCAATTAATTCAAATTTAAATTCTGCAACACAATTTTGCAAATTAAGTATCTTAAATGTTATTAATTAAACACAATTTTTATTTTCTAAGATTTTTGTGTTTTTAAAATGTTACAGGGTGTTTAAGAAATGACCGGTATATTTGAAAAATCAATAAAAACTAAACTGACAGTGATAGAAATTCACAGTTTATTGCAATATGTTTGAGACAATAGTAAAATTTTCAAGCAGACAAACTCTAAAATTAGTTACAATATTCCACAACAGAAGGCGCTGCATTTTGTAAAAATCTAAACTACGATATCTGACTGTGGTTACTCGTAACAGACCAAGCGTACCGCCACTATCAAGAATCAATTGAATAACTGGAACAGTACATCTGTTCTGCATGTGAAGCCATCCCGATTGAGCCGTTTACACGGGTTTCTGATAATTTCGTTCTGAGAATACGCCATATTATTGTTGCTCATGTTCAATATCTGGAAAATATAGTAGTTTAGATGCTTCAAGACTGTAGCGTCATCTGTTGTGGAACATTGTAACTAATTTTGAAAGTTTGTCTGCGTAAAAATTTAATATTTTCCAAAGCATATTGCAATAAACTGTGTATTTTTATCACTGTCCGTTTAGTTTTTATTGATTTTTTAAATATACCGGTCATTTTTGAAACAACCTGTAAGTACTGAAAAAAATAAAGTATGGGTAATAAATTGAGGCGCATAAAATTTCCTATGCAGAATTACATTGTATTTGAGTGATACACTATTAAGGATATATTGGGAGCTTAGCGTTATAAATTTATCCGAAAATGTGAAATTCGTATCTCATTGAATTGCTGGAATATAATCCTTGCAATAAACAGTTCAATTTCAATTAGATTTTCTTTTAATTTTAACTTTCAAAGTTTAATGTATGTACACGTCTTACGGATTACTTTGGTATTAACAACAATTATTCTTGCCTGCACAGAGACTGAAGCCCAAAGACCCCATTTGAGAACGTGAATCATGATTTGGAAAGAAACAATTTGAGTCACCTGGAGGTAGAATAATATCAACATAATTATATTTGATATAACTACAAACATTACAGTTGAACCAGAACACCTTCAGTGCCTTTTAATTCCAAAATCATACCAAATATCCTATTGAAATTACGAAAATGACATGTTTTACCATACCATCATTTGGGTTTATGATTAACTGGAGAAATTTGATATCCCAAGAGATCTATATAAAATGAATGATATGCTAACGATGACTTATCATAAAAATTAAGATTGATTTGACCCTCAGTTTTAATTTACTTTTTCGGCCTTTTATTTTACCGATCGATAAAAAAAGTAAAACAGGAAAACGTTGCACTCCAAGCCAAAACATTTAATAGTTAGTGGATTTACTGACGGCTGATTATTCTGGTTTCAAGAATTATTCTAGCCAGCAATACGACTGCACCTTACAAACGCATTCCGTGTAATTCATAAACCATTTTAAATCACACAGAAGTAGAATAATATAAATTTAATGATGTTTGATGTAACTACATATTTTATTGTTGAATTAATATCACCTTGATGCTTAGTAAATGTAAACGTAAGTATTAAATTTACCAAAATGGTAATATATTTTAAAGCGTGGTATTAACTCTAGACACCGAGTTCATCCGGCAAGCGACATATATGAAATATGCCCAGTAATGAACTTCTCTGTATTCTGAATATTAACACAGTTTTACAGTACAATCTGCAATGAAAACTGTGGGAAATAGATATAAAATGTTCGTATTATATGCCTGGAGATTATCCTAGGTGAACATATACATATATCGATTTAGTAATTCAATTTATGTCCTACTTTAGTACGACCTTCAGTGCCTTTTCGAAATTTACATTTTAAATTTTTAAACTAATTGTCTTTGAAAGCAAGTTCAAGCGTTCAAATCTTGATTGATATACTTCTTACAGATTAGTTTGGTATAGACAACAATTATTCTTGCCTGCACAAACTGAAACCCAAATAACCCCATTTGAGAACGTGAATCATGATTTGGAAAGAAACAGTTTGAGTCACCTGGAAGTAGAATAATATCAACATAATTATATTTGATATAACTACAAACATTACTGTTGAACCAAAATACCCTCAATGCATATTAATTGTAATATCATACCAAATACCCTATTAAAATTACGAAAATGACATGCTTTACCATACTATCATTTGGTCTGCGATTAACTCGAGAACTTTGATATCCTGCAAGAGATCTATATAAAATGAATGATATGTTAACGATGACTTATCATAAAAATTAAGATTGATTTAAACCTTAGTTTTAATATATTTTGTCGTCGTTTTATTTTACCGTTCGATAGAAGTAAAATAGTAGAACGTTGCACTCCAAGCCAAAGCATTTAATAGTTAGTGGATTTACTGCCTGCTCATTATTCTGGTTTCAACAATTTGTCTTGCCAGAAAGAAGATTGTAACTTACAAACGCATTCCGTGTGATTCACAAGCCATTTTAAATCACACAGAAGTAGAATAATATGAATTTAATGATGTTTGAGTAATTACAAATTTTATTGTTGAATTAATATCACCTTGATATATAGTAAATGTAAACACACGTATTAACACTAAACATACCAACACTTAATACATATCTATTTTTACCATAGCCGGCCAAATGACCGGACTTTATTTTTTCTAATTATAAATGTATGAAATATGAAAATTGGAAGGAAATAGACAAATAAACTTCATTATAATGAAACAAAATTGTATATTGTCAATTTTTATCTATTGCAAACACAAATAAGAATTTTTAATTCATTTCCCATCACATTTTTTACATAAACCTTACGGCTCATTTGACCAGTTATACCGTATGTTTAGTGTTAAAATTACCAAAATGGTAATATATTTTAAAGCATGGTATTAACTCTAGAAACCAGAGTTTAACCGGCAAGCGACATATATGAAATATGGCCAGAAATGAACTTCTCTGTATTCTGAATATTAACACAGTTTTACAGTATAATCTGCAATAAATACTTCGTCAAATAGATATAAAATGCCCGTATTATGCGCCTGGAGGATATTGTAGATGAACATATATCGATTTAGTAATCCAATTTATGTCCTGCTTTGGTACGACCTTCGGTGCCTTTCCGAAATTTACATTTTAAAATTTTAAATTAGTTGTCTTTGAGAGCAAGATACAAATCCTAAATTATAGAGACCATCTAGTTTATCTAGAAGAAACTAAACGGAGATTATTCAAATGCTGCGAGAGGAATTCGATTTCGTGAAAATGGAGCATCGAAATGAAAGGCACTTTAATAACCTTCATCGCAGTAATAATCTTCATTCTCCGGTGAGGATATAATGAGACATTTATGAGAAGAATAAATTTCCAATATGTTAAATTCCGAGATGCCGTCGTATTGAAGCACGGAACATGAAATAAACAATGTTCCGACATTACCTCCCTTGTTTGTCGTCAGATTTTTATCTTTAATTATGAAGGTGGATTTGGGCAAGATAGGAAATATATTGCAGGAGAAATAAAAAGCTAATTTTGAAATACACTTTACAACCGAAAGGAATTGTATGTATTATTAGAATAGTTACTCTGTATTTGAAGAGGACATTGTACTATTTGGGGCTAAAAATCCTATTTTATAATTGTTGTAATGTACTCACAACACTAACACCAGTGTTCGTTTACAAAGGGAAAACACAGTAAAAATATAATACCTTATATTTGGACTACATTATTTATTATGTACACTATTTACAAATTAATACATTATTAACATGTGACATAACCAGCAATTATTTGGATTTTATATTTATCAATACACAATAATTATTACAATTTTCTATTTCATATACGTTATTCCTTAACCAAAATATTGCATTAATAACTGAGGCCTAAATAACCAGCATGAATATGTTAAATCTGTTTATCTCCAGTAATTACAGGGTAGTAGGCTGGGGCTGGAAACAGGCAGGCTGGACGTCGGGCGTAAAGGTACTCGGTGGTGGCGTAGAGGCCGCTATATTTTGCTGTGCGTCTATGCTGGCTTGCCGATCATACGCATGCGGGTTTAGGAATCGATTTCTGGTCCGTGCTCTATGTATAGCCAGCAACTCTTTAATCCCAACATCTACTCCTTTTTCTTCACTCTCTTTCATAATGCATCACCTCCGTTTTAAAGCCCCTTTTTTCTTTGCCAATCGCTTGTTGGTGAAATTTTCCCATATCTGCACTTCCTTCGGGCGTTCAGATGGGGTCATTAAAATAACCCCTTTAGTGAAAGCTGACATTATTTTTTAGCCCCTGCCCCCATAACTCATGGCGACAACTCTGTCTGGGCTTGACCGTTAGGCTACTGCCAATCCGTGATCTATAACATCTCCGCAGGGGTCCTCACTAAAATTCGAAGTCAACAGCTGCACTTAAACTATTCTTGGAAATGTATTCCACAGCTGTGTATGCATATGCTGACCAACGTGGTAAAGTACATCGGTACAATAATATTTAAATATTCATTAAATTGAAGACTTTTATTGATTTATCTTAAATTTACTTCTTATATAAAAATGAATTTTTTACAAGTCTTTGAACGAAATATAAATTAAAAAAAATTACATATGTCACTTCAAATATTATATTTTTTATAATGACATATATACACGATATGAAAAAAAACAGAAATTGACTTACCCACAGGATAATTTTTCATATGCTTATAGAAATTTGATTTTTAAATACTATTTGAGAAATATAACTATTTTATTCCGTAAACCAAAACTTTTGAGGTATTCGACTTTTAAAACTTTTAAAAATAATTTAAAAATTATGAATTAACTAATAATTTAAAAATTACTCATTTTTATACTATAAAATATTACATGTTGCTTTTACTAATATAACTGACGTTCACAAAAAACTTAAAAGTTAGCTTCTGTTTTATTAAAGTAAATTGTGGTTCTAATCAACAAACTTAAAGGTATTTTTGAGGTAACTGAATTTCTAATTTTTTCCCCTTTTATATATTTTATTTTACTTCTTCATATCTTTTAAATGTTAGACTCTCTAATGGGTACATTATATTAACTATTCTTTTCAAGGATGTATTTATAGGAGGGAGGGAGATCGGAAACCAGAATTTACCCCATATTATTTTTAATGTATTTATTATAAGATTGTTTAAGTTTATTAAAATGTGTGCACATCACTAGTTCCTATTGCAAATTTTGAAATATCCTTTTCAACCATAAAAACAATACAAATATTTCTCCACAATAGAGCTTGACACAAGAGGTTGAGAAATTTAATTCCGGACGTACAGGCGTGACTCTAAATGTAGATGAATGTTTAAACAAACTAACTTTAAAAGCTAGAAGAATAAATTTACTACTAGGAAATCGCAGTTTATAAAATAGTGACTATACCTTGTTTTCGAACTTTGTTGTCATGTAAGGTATATAATTCTGCAAAAGAATTATATACCTTGACCCATATATAGAAGACTGTTATGATTCCTTTCTCAATAAACTTTATTTACCTAAATATTTATAAAATTAGTTTAAATTAATGAGACGGACACCTCTTAAATTCGTTTCCAAATGGCTACAAACATCCATGTCATCAAGATAATTAATTCGAACCTTTAAACTCTGGTACTGAAGAATAGTACTTTATAGTCATCGTTCGGTGGAGCGGGAGTTGAATATGCTCCAGTATTTTCCAGATAAATTTGAACCTGGTAGAATCTTAGTGTAAATTGAAATCTCAGTGTGATTGCAAATACATTTTTCAAGACTCAATGAAATTACGTACATTATTGTTGAGCTGTTTTTGGACGTATTTATGAATGCATGCAAAATTATGTATGTACTAGCATATAGCCCGTCATATGACGGGATCATTAAAATTTTCAATTTTCCAGAATTGTAAAGTACCCTATGAGGCAGATAAAAAAATGGTTTGTTTTTTGGCTGAAAATTATCTGATACAAGCTCAATAATTTGTTTATCTTCATACTCCTCTAAAGTCTCCCGATACTGTGAATGCGGTTTAGAATCACGTTGAATTCATTTAGAAAGATAATTCAAAGTTGTCTTAGCTAAGTCAAAATTATCGCTAAGTTCCTCCCAGTTTTTTTACTACAGTAAATAATGGAAGTAAAGTAATGAAACTATAAATTACACTACACCCTGGAGGTAGATACAATTTTTTGTTAATACTGGTGGTAAAATTTTCATTGCAACAAAACATAAACGATGATTAAATCACATATGTACCTAATCTATTATTTAAGCCAAATATATAAAAAATATGTACGTAAAAGTTCAGCGATAAAACTTCTAAAAATAATAATTTAAAATAACAAATGATTAAATGAGATGGTTAAAGGAATGACGTCATAATGCTAGAAAAAATGTTATTTTTTTCTATTTATTATACGACAAATAGATGAATTTAATCAACTGCTCCTAACCGCGGAAAATAGGGCTTGAAATAATGTCATTAAATGCTAGAAAAGGGAGAAGGGGTGGATTTCGAATGTTGCTAACCCTGAATCATCAAAAATTCCTGATTCCAGGTCCAACCGCTTCATAAATTCGAGGACAGACGGATAGATAACTTAGGTTATTATTATATAGAGGATATTTTGTGCCAAACTAATGAACTTAATTATAATCTAAAATAAATTTCTATCGATTCTATTTCTAAAATTACAACCTTTTGCAAAATACATTCATTTCAATTTTATTTTTGGTAACCTTTGCCGAATTGCATATATCTCTGTTTCACAATCAGTAGAATGATGTGATTTTGAGTATAAATAAATGTGAACTTCGACGAATCTTTGAACTTCCGATTTTCTGATGCCAAGATTGTCATTCTAAGAAGTGTCTGTGCTCAAGAAGCTAGCTCAAATTAAATATATGATTTAGTCGTGTTTAAGATTTTTAATTATACCTAAATTGTTAGTATTATCCCTATTTTGTGTAAAATTTGTGTCAATGTGTAATGGAAGAGAGTGTCACGTTAAGTGGAATAGGCGTCAGTAAGTCACCAAGTTTTGTGTTATGTCACCTACTTTAGTGACATATTTTAGTAATCAAATTTGTATTGCCTAAATATTAACGTTTTATCTTGTTACCATGTTCTGTCTGTAAATCACATTCTGCATGCACAGTTAAATTTATAAATCTCATGATCAGAAGTCATGCACGTAAAATCGTATCGATGCGAAGGTTAAGGAGTGTTTGACATGCTAGCTTGGAAGTAGGATGTATAACTTTGATTTCTAAAATAAATAAGCTGCATACAAATCAGGTATTCGTGTATTTTACGAGTACTTTGTTTTTATCTGTTTACACATTCTTAATTTGTATGCATCCATACATGTGTATATGTAGGGGATATATGTATAAGACTGATGTATGATTATGTATGTGACCTCTATAAGGCAATGATTTTTTTTATTTTTATTCCTTTTAATAAGATGGAAACTTGAATATAATTTGAGTTAGGAATCTAGTTCCTACCCGAAAAAAAAATTCTGACTACGTCACTGATAACATTCGTATAGATATTAACGAGTCTCGGGCTGACCACTCTGGTTAACGGTTTACCCATTCGCACAATCGTATAAATTGCATCTGAAATGGAATCCAGCGAAAAACAAACTTAATCCTCTGCCAGACAACTGCGCTATCTCCTTTCTCTCCTTTCGTGAAGTTATCGCCTTCTGTCGCGTTTCTCCGCCAGAATTTCCCCTTTCTCCCGAGGCACATGCACGCAAAAATGAATCGCCCGCCATATTTCTTTTCTGGGAACTCATTTAAAAATCCCCGCAGAAACCTCCCCATATATCCTTATAGCACCGTTCTTCCTGATTACTGCCCGGCCACATTTTGTTCGGATCTCGGCCACACGCCGAGCCGGGTCGTTAAGAGGGATGCTTTTAGCAGCGGGGGGTTGTCTTAGGGCAATGGCACAACACACCGACGCGACGCTTAATGCTTCTGTGCCACCGCGCTCACTTTTATTTGCTACCGCTACTCGAAATTATTTAGGTTTTAAAGCAATCTATTGTTTTCCTTTCTTACCCCTGCTAGTCGAGGGTAAAAGTAATTATTCAAAAGAATTTTCGGTGGTGAATATTTTAATAGTTTCTTTCTCTTGGGGTGTTTTTTTTTATTAATCTTTTCTTGAAGCCAGAGCTATGTTTTGGGCAAGGTTATGTTGGTGTTTCAGACTAATTTTGTATGAAAGAGACTGATAGCAGATATTGTTCAGACGTTTCAGTCCTATAGATCACTTTGTTAACAAAGTGATCTATAGTTAAAAAAAGTCCCCTAAAAGTCTTTTTTTTAATTGCAGAAGCTTTTGATTCTACATCATTGGCTTCCATAAGTCACAGATGTATGAGATTGGAGCCGTAAATAATTATAAAAAGATAAAGTAAAGTACTCCAAAAAGTAAAGTTTAAAAAAAAATGTTTAATAGGTGGTTTTGCTACGAAACCACTTTTTTAAAACTTTACTTTTTGGAGTACTTTACTTTATCTTTTTATAATTATTTACGGCTCCAACCTCATATAACTGCGATGTATGGAAGCCAATCATGTAGAATCAAAAGCTTCTGCGATTAAAAAAAAAAGACTTTTGGGGGACTTTTTTTAACTATAGATCACTTTGTTAACCCTTTAACGGACAGTGG
This sequence comes from Pardosa pseudoannulata, assembly GCA_032207245.1. Lineage (NCBI taxonomy): Eukaryota > Metazoa > Arthropoda > Arachnida > Araneae > Lycosidae > Pardosa > Pardosa pseudoannulata. Next base: position 169,310,201 of record CM063510.1, on the reverse strand, counting down.
TTTCGTAGCAAAACCACCTATTAAACATCTTTTTTTTTTAAACTTTACTTTTTGGAGTACTTTACTTTATATTTTTATAATTATTTACGGCTCCAATCTCAAACATCTGTGACGTATAGAAGCCAATGATGTAGAATCAAAAGCTTCTGCAATTAAAAAAAAAGACTTTTTGGGGACATAGATGAGTTTTCGATTATATATATATATATATATATATATGTATGTATATATATATATATATATATATATATATATATATATATATTAAACATACATCCCCTATATAATAATAGCCTAATTTATCTGTCCGCAAATTTATGAAGCGGTTGGACCTGGAATGGATAGAGGCATAAATTCAAAGTGAATAAAGTTTATCTTCTCCTAAACTATCGATCCGATTCTAAAATAAATTTGTATAAATATGCTACATATCACAGCAAAAAATACTGTCGTCTTTAAAACGTTCGAAATCCACCCCTTCGCCCCTTTTCGAGAGTTTAATGTCATTATTTCAAGTCCTATTTTCCCCGGTTAAGAGCAGGCGATTAAATTTATCCATTTATCACATAATAAAGAGGTAAAAATAACAATTTTTTCTAGCATTGTGACGTCATTCCTTTAAACATCACATTTAATCATTTCATATTTTAAACTATTTAAATATCGTCTACACTATTATAATATGTTTTACCACTGAACTTAGATATTAAGTAAATGATTTTCTTTTATATTTGGCTTAAATAATAGATTAGATACATATGTGATAATTTTAAATTGAATCATCGATTATTTTTTGTTGCAATCAAAATTTTATCCCGGTATTAACAATAAATTCTTTTCATATAAGTCTAGGAGTCTATTTCACGGACTAATAAATATTTAACTTTTAATTTATATATATTTGGAAGGTAAGAAGTTTGTTTGTTATACATCACCACACGGTTTGACTAAATGAATTCAATGTGATTCTAAACTGCATTACTGGATCGGGAGACTAGAGGAATATGACAATAAATAAATTACTGAGAGTGAACCAGATAATTCTCAGCCAAAAATCAAACCATTTTTTACCTGCCTCATTGAGTACTTAACAGTTCTGGAATATTAAAAATTTTACTCATCCCATCATATGATGGGCTATATGCTAGTAATATTATGTTTTCGATATTTTAAATTTATAACAGATGATAGTTCTACATTTATCTTTTTTTTCTATTGAAATATATGTATTTAAACTTTCTGTACTTGAGAAGTCAGATTCAATTTATCTTACTTATGACCCCAAATAAAAGTATATATACAAAAAACACTTATAAGTTGTTGAGCTATTTATTTATTTTATTAAGGATTATCATTTATTGTCCTTTAAATATAGTTAAACTTTTAAAAGGCATAATGTTCAAGGGAAGGGGTTAGTCACTGAAACCACTCCTCAAACCCTCCTTAGGTATCATCTAAGGCAAGGAATGTAAAGAAAACTTATATATTTTACATTTACACGGTTCATATATAACATTTATAAACAAAATACATTAAATTTCCATGAATTTATTTTGGTGACCTTTAAAGGGTTAGCGATAGTATTTTATTACAAGTATTTATTTCCTAATTTACTATTAATGTAAAGAACAAGTAAAACATTTATGAATAAAACATCGTAAGTGATGCCATTCAAATAAAGTGAAATGTTAGCTTTTAATAGCTCGCTGGCTTTTCATTCGCAGCAACACACATATTGTTTGAAAATATAAGCAAAAATTAATCTGTATTATTCAAACTGTGTTTCTCGGAATCCTGCTGTCCCATAATACATTTTAGAAAATCCATCAGTAAAAATAAAAGTTCGATGTGACTGTAATAAAATAATAAATTAAATACAGTTTACAGAAGAATAATTAAATGGAGAATTTAATACCGATAAATTCAAACTTCTACAATTCGAATAAAAGTTGGTGGGGAAACATTCCGGTAGCTAAATATAATACAAGCATAAGTTACAATTGGGATATTAGTTAACGTTCTTAATGAGAAAATTATATGACTTTTATGTTAATTAATAAATAAATAAATTTCCTTTGAGTTTTCATACCTGTAGCATATATTCTACTTTAATATTTTTACGAAATATTTTTCAGGGTGGGATGTAATTCTACTAATTATTCAGATTTTCAGAGTAACGTATGGGAAAGAAATTTCAATCAGATAGTGATGGGGTACTCATATGTTTTTACCCCCCCCCCGGTTTAGGTATTATTAGAAAATATAATGGGAAAAATTAGGAATGGTTTAAAAATGACGTCATCGCTGTTTTTATTTTAAAAAGACTTATTAGCTTTAAGGATAATTATATACAGACAGAGAAGTAAGAAATAAAGCAATTTCTCACGGTGGGTCATAGTATAGGGTACAAAATTTGAAGATGCGGTTTTGATTAATAAAATTGAGATTGTGCAAAAAAATCGAATAATAACGTATTATTTATGTTGAAAGTAGTCTAAATGCAAAAGATAATATATATATATATATATATATATATATATATATATATATATATATATAATATATATATATATATATATATATATATATATATATATATATATATATATGTGTGTGTGTGTGTGTGTGTGTGTGTGTGTACATGTATATATGTGTGTATATGCATGTATGTGTGTATATGCATGTATGTGTGTACATGTATATATATATATATATATATATATATATATATATATATATATATATATATATATATATATATATATATATATATATATATATATATATATATGTGTGTGTGTGTGTGTGTGTGTGTGTGTGTACATGTATATATGTGTGTATATGCATGTATGTGTGTACATGTATATATATATATATATATATATATATATATATATATATATATATATACCGGGTGGCCATAATTAAACTGACACTGGTTACAGTGTTCTGTAGCGCGACCTTTTTGCCAGAATGATGCCACATTTTGTAGGAAGATTAAACAATACGGGGGACGAAGGATTCCGCCTAAAAAACAAATTAGTTCCATAAGTCACCGCCAGGGGAATATTTAGCGCTGTGTTATAGAAAATAGAGTGTAAACAAATGCAAATTAATACGGAATAAAATTAAGTTTTATTATACACATTTTCTGATTTAGTTCAAATGCAATATGGCAACACTTTTAAAAAAGCATCAAATCTACATAAACATCGATAAAGTCTCTTGATCTGCAATATCACGTACGCTGAGCAGAAGAAGAAGTTCTTTATTCAAATTTCACGTTACATCCATTGGCACAATAAGAAATTAATTTCCATATTGATTTGCATTTTTTCCGTATTGTCGCGGAATCCTTCGTCTCCCGTCTTGTTTAATCTTCCAACAAAATGTGGCTTCATTCTAGCAAATAGATTGCGCTACACAACAATGTGAGCACTGCCAGTTTAATTATGGCCACCCTGTATATATATATATATATATATATATATATATATATATATATATATATATAATATATTTGCAACTGAGTAAGGTTTTTCTTTTTTTTTTATTTGAATACCTGTTTTTATTCATAAGTATATCGAGTGATTACAAGAAGCAGTGAAAATTCTGGTTTTAACACGTACCTTTAGTTTTTATTAGTAAATTGTGCGTTACACTAAAGCAAATATGGTACATTTTCATAAGTTCGTTCTAAGACAATTTTTCTCACTTGAAGCACAAGTTGACTCCTAACTATTCTGATACCAAGTATATACTAAGTATGAAGCATCAAGTTATACATTCCAATGCACCTCATGTTTAAAGTATGAATTCCTTTTTGATGCGAAATGAAAATTCTATTTTGAATAATTGTTCAACTACATAAAATAAGTTTGCTACATTTAAGAATGTCTAAGAGATTCTCCTATATACTCTATTAGTAATCAGTATATACTCTATTAGTAATCAGCAATTTAAATTTTCCCTCTTTCACTGTTTCCAAGTCTGTATAAAAGTAATCGGGTACTTTAATGGAGCAATCATTCTTTTATGCAATTCATGATTAAATTCAAATAGAGGAATAAATATTTCAATGTTTTTATGATAAAGAACCGATATAAATATTTCTTGCACTCTGTAATATTTACGTATAATGTAAATGAGCTTAGAAATGTTAATATCCTATATCTAACGCATATAATATGTAATTTTTAGAAGACGTACTAATTAGTGATTTTAATTTCTTGTGAAATTGGGGTTCATTGTATACATCTAATGCAATTTTTCTTTCTAAATAGTTACATAATCTGAAATATTGCAGTAATCCTGGTTTATTTTCGACTGAGAATTTTCTGGCTAATTATTATGAAAAAAAAGGCTGAATGATGAATGTAGTAATAACTCTGTAAAATTTTATTATATTTTTTTTTTCATAACACTTTTCTGGGTATAGTATTTTTCTTAAATGACTATTTAAAATTCCTTTTTGAAATTTTGAAATGTATTTATCGAGTCTTATCGGTAAATCAAATTAACAACAATTCAAATATTTTAGTCCGTCTGTAATGTTAAAGGAACACTGAATATTTCTTTGATGTTTCTTACGTATTTGAAGATTTATTATAAAATTATGTAACTAACAAGAGATGGGTGTAAAGTTTTATGTATGCTTTCCCATACAAATTATCCCTGTCCCTCGGAATGTCTAATCAAGTTAGCGCACCAGAAATAACAAATGTCGAATTATATTAACATAATTTTTACATTATAAATAAAAATAAATTGTCAATATTTGTTGATTAATTCAGTTATGTTGACAAATATATATTTCCAGCAGGTGTCGCTTTGCTCCCCAGCGATTGTATTGTAAAAGGGGGCAAGTCTACGTTTTTGGTAAAGGGTGGTTGCTCACTAACTCTTGGATCTTCTTTCCAAAACACGGAACTGTAATTAACTATTGATGTTAGAACCACTTTTCTCGATGGTGTAATAACATAGTCAAACCATGTTGTGATTTTGCGACTTAATTCATTTGTTAAATTATTTTATTTGTTAAAATTATACTTTTGTTAGCATTGTACCTCACCTACTTATTATTTATCAAACGTAACGCTCTCGTAACTGAAGGGTTGTGGGTTCGAAGCCCGAGCCGAATTCGTTATAGGTGACTGGGGCACATAAAATAAGTTTGTGGTGACCATGTCCTCCAAGTTCTCAATCAATATCACTGGGGATGGCAGGCTAAAACTATGGGTCTTCTGCTTAGTCCTTGTTTCAAAGTTACGAAGACCCAGCATAAGTTGTACTTTCACCCTTAAGGTACTCGCCAAAATGAAAGGTGCCCCCTTTATCTTAATATGAGTAGCCTCCTATTCAATCATGCTTAGTTTGACCAAGTGGCATAAAACAACAGCAACAACAATAACAACAATAATTATTTAATATAATATTACTTCATTTTTTAATCAATTTTATTTAACTTTACTTGTTTATAAGTTGGTATTTTGAAATCGATATTTTACTACCTTCGTGACTAGCTAAAGATTTGAAATTTTGCACGGCTTGATTGAAGAACAGGGTGCCCTCACCACCTTGGCGATAAAGCTCTAAGCATAGTAGCCTAACATTTTCTCCTGATCTCGCCGTGTCCGAACAATCTCTATCTATATTTTATTTATATTATATTTGTTTCCAGCTCTCTTTGTAGAACCCCTTTTTTATGTATTAAATAGGTGTAATGCTTAAAAGTATTAGATATTATGAACCATTAAAGTTCACTATGGCTATTTTTTAATAATTTGGGGCTGTTGGCTTTGTACTGTTGAGGAATTAATTGACTACAAATATAAATGCCCGCTCTCTCAGTGGTTTTGGTTAATTAAGAAAATGTATATGATTAATTAAGAAAATATATTACAATGGTACAATATACATCAATTAACCCTTAATTTGGCTAAGTCAGCTACACCGGACATGTATATTTATAACTACTATATTACATAATTGTTAGTGTTCTGCACAGCGGACATTATTTAGCTCAAAAATGGAAAATAATATATTTTTTGTTTATTTTACAGAGATCCTAATGTCTATACAGACATGGAAAAATAACATAAGTTAAAATTAAAAATGTGTGAAAAAACATCTTGTTAAATTAAGGGTTAAAATCGCCCAAATAGAAAGGGATACAATGTTCGGATAAAATACTTGTGTTTTTCATCAAAAATAGCTAATAATTACACCAAATTTGCCAAGATGCACCTTATTCTTTAGTAGTATCTTCGGTAATATATGTTCCTATTATCAAAAAATTCAGAAACAGACTCAAGTCCATATAATTTTTAAAAAAATTGAAGAGACTTTAACATTTATATTCATCGCAATCTGTGAGCTGAATTCTTTGTCAAATACAACCTCTCTAAACTTATAATTCGTATGCAAGAAAGTTTAATTAAATTAATTGAATACTCATTTTTTAAAACCCCGTCAAACAAGTGAAATCGTAACCCTCGATATAAATGAAATTGAAACACTTGGTAGCCCATTGTGATATGTTTGTTTGTATCATATCCGCAGGGGAATAAATGGGGATTTTTCCGGCGAAAAACCAGGAATAACCAATATGCTCAAAACGTTGAATAAATCTATATCGTAAAAAGCTTTTTTCCTCCCTCCTTTCACCGTTGGTAAAAAGCTTAGATCTGAATAAGAATCAATTCTTTGTGCTTGTCGATGGAAAAGCTGGGAATGGAAAGAGACAGAATATGAAAAGAAACGTTTTAGCGCACTCAATGAGAGGACTGACGGCTCAGACTCGATCTGACTGTTATTATTTCGGATACAAATGCAAATTGATAGAGAGAGAGAGAGAGACGCCTGTATTTCGTCCTACGTTTAACAGGATAAATAAATATTAAATATAAATACTACGATTAGTCGTAGAGTATTTCTATGTAAGAGAAAATAAATGTTCTCGAAATAACATCCACTCCACTTTTTCTTACATTTACGTATACAAAGTATACATTTGAGAAAATATTCAAATCTTGAAAAATAAATCTGTTTTCAGATTTCCATGAATATCTACGCTTTAGATCTATTCAAACAACCCCGTATCTTTTATTTTAGACTAGCATGTAGCCCATCATATGACGGAAGCAGGAAAATTTTCAATTTTCCAGAATTGTAAAGTACCCTATGAAGCAGGCAAAAAAATGGTTTGTTTTTTGGCTGAGAATTATCTGGTACACGCTCAATAATTTGATTATCTTTATACTTCTCTAAAGTTTCTCTATGCTGTAAATGCAGTTTAGAATCACGTTGAATTCATTTAACATCCCGTCATTTCCCATCATATGACGAGACCAGTAAAATTTTAAATTTTCCTGAATTGTAAAGTACACTATGAAGCAGGTAAAAAAATAGTTTGTTTTTGGCTGAGAATTATGTGGTACACGCTCAATAATTTGTTTATCTTCATACTTCTCTCAAGCCTCCCTATACTGTGAATGCAGTTTAGAATCACATTGAATTCATTTAGAAAGATAATTCAAAGTTTTCTTAGCTACGTCGAAATTATCGTTAAGTTCTTTCTAATTTTTTCCCACAATAATTAATGGAAGTAAAGGAATGAAACTATCATTTCTACTACACCCTGGAGGTAGACAAAATTTGTTGTTAATACCGGTAGTAAAATTTTCATTCTAACAAAAATAATCGATGATTAAATTTATCACATATGTACTTAATCTATTATTTAAGCCAAATATAAAAGAAAATTATTTACGTAATATCTAAGTTCAGTGATAAAACGTATGAAAATAATGCAGACGATATTTAAATAATTTAAAATAAGAAATGATTAAATGATAAGGTTAAAGGAATGATGTTATAATGATAGAAAAAAATTTTATTTTTACCTATTTATTTTGTGATAAATTTAATCGCCTGCTCTTAACCGGAGAAAATAGGGCTTGAAATAGTGGCATTAAATGCTAGAAAAGGGGGGAAGGGTAGATTTCGAACGTTGCTAACCCTAACTCATCAAGAATCCAATATGGATGCCTCTATCCATTCCAGGTCCAACCGCTTCATAAATTCGAGGACAGACGGACAGATAACTTAGACTATTATTATATAGGGAATAAAACAAAACTAGTGATCTATTGCTTGAGTGCGCCTGTAAAATTGGTCAAAGTTATTTGTTAGTCTTAGATAGTATGTAGTATGCATAATTTGTCTACCTTTCCTGCTTATCAAAAGAGTAGATTGTAGAAAATATTCAAGTCTTAAATTAGTTTTTGGATTTCCATGAATATCTATGTTTTAGACCTATTAACAAACTGGTCATTATTTTTGTGGAAGGATAGCCGAATGGTACCAATTCTATTTAGTACCGGAGTTCGTGAGTGTGAATCCCACTGCTGGTATAGCCATTCGGAATCTGCTTTAAAAAGTAGTTCCCGGACTCTTTAATAATTTAGTAGCAAAACAGTAATCCATAGTGCTCGTAATCAGTCAATCAACCAACCGTTTTCTTTTAGATATAACACTAATAGCTATCTTAAGCTATTCATTGCTTGCATCTTAATATTGTCGAAGTTATTTGTTAGTCATGGATTTTGTGTTCTATTCATAACTTTCGTGCTGATCAAAAGTAAAAGTTAATATATGTTTTGAAAAGTAACTATGTAAATGTAGTGTAGCCAGTTTAAAAAAATGTTTTTAGTTAGAATAATTTTTAATCATACAAACTTAAACAAGGTAAATAAATATTAACTATAAATAATTTCATTGTTCGTAGAATATGTATAGCGAAAAGAAAATCAATTCTCCCTCTCCTTTTCCTTACTATACTTACTTTAGTTCGAATACGAAGAGTATACAAAGTATCCACTTAAGAAATTATTTAAATTGTCCAATTTAAATCTATTTTCAGATTTGCATGAATATCTTTTCAACCAATTCCTCACATTTATTTTAGATAAAACACAGAAGTAATCTTTAGCTATTAATTGAGTGTACATGTATAACTCCTCAAAGATTTTGTTAGTCTTAAATCTTATTTTGTATGCATGATTTATAAACCTTTTATGTTGATCATAAGTTAATATATGTCTAGAAATGTAAAATTTGAAAATACAGCCTAGCCAATTTAAAAAAAACTGTATTTTAACCCTTAATTTGACAAGATGATTTTTCAAACATTTTTTAATTTCTGTTATTTTCTCATGTCTGTATAGACCTTAGGATCTCTGTAAAATAAACAAAAAAATATCAATTTCCATTTTTAAGATAATTAATGTCCGCTGTTGCGAACACTGACAAAATTATGTTATATAGTAAAAAATATAAATTTAGCGTAGCCAAAAAAGTTAGAACTAAATTTTGTATGAATAATACATATTTTAGAATTGTTTATTCTATAAATAAAATAAATTGTAATTTTCAATAAAAAACTGTAATTGAAGATATCCCATAAGAAAAATTATTCAAGTTGTCAAAATTAAATCTATTTTCAGATTTCCATAAATATCTATGTTTTAGACCTATTCAAACTACTTATGTTTCACATTAGATAAAACACAATACTTATAAATTGTTAAACTATCTATTACTTTTGTGCTTCAATATATTAAAATTTTGAAAAGGGATATTTCTACAATCGACCACCCCCTCACAGAGTGTACATTACTCCTAAGTAGAAAATTTACGTGAAACTTATTATAATGTCTTTAACACTAGGACAATTATGTTATATATATTTATAAATTTTTTTACATATAGGTTAGAATAATCTCTAACTATATTACGTTTATAAGTATAAATACATATTTTAGAATTTTTCTAAAATAAAAATATGTTTTCTAGATTGATTTATTATCCTTTTTACTGTAAAAAGTATACATTTGAGAAATTATTCAAGTTGTCAAAATTAAATCTATTTTCAGATTTCCATAAATTTAGTTTTTATTAAAATTATTTCACATTAGATAAAACACAATACTTATAAATTGTTAAACTATCTATTTTACTTTTTAAGAACTATTACTTATTGTTCTTCCAATATAATTAAAATTTTGAAAAGTTTAATGTTCACACTGTACAAATTATACATACGGTATCCTCTAATGGAAATTTGATTAATTTTAAACTTTGCATTATAAGGTTCATAGGTAAAATTTTTAACTATTTTCATTAAATTAAATTTACGTAGGTGACCTTTAATATCTACGTTAAACTTTTTTCTTTAAAAAAATTCATGTTTTTATATTATATTTATTTTTTTTATTATCATAGAGAATTGCACTTAAAAAATTCATTCCTGGAGAAGTTTTTATAAAATTTCTAATAAATAAAGAAAATTTAGTAAAAAATTTTTTTAAAAGGTCTAATTTTTTAATAAATTATTTCAATATTTTTAAAAACACATTTCTTATAATACTTGAATCGCTTAAAATCTTTCTTAATTTACATTAGTAAAATTGGTCCTTCAAAATCATAATATTGAATTTTTAACGAATTTTCATTATCTTTAATTAATATGAGTGTAAATCATTAAAATTAAAAATTTAAAGCTTTTAGGTCATTTACTAATAAATACTATCAAAAGGATTCATAATAATTTTCAACAAAATGTTTTAAGAACTCTTTGAGAAATCACATTTCAAGTTTCGACATTTTATTAAAAATACCGTTCTGAGAAAAACGCATTTGAAGTTTATGAAAGCAACTTTAAGTATTAAAAAATTAAAATACATGTTTAAAATTCCCCACACTTTCTTGCTTTAAAACTTTCTAATTGCCAAGTTGCTAATTATTAAAAATACTATAAAAAATGTTTAAAGTAATCTTCATGAAAATTAAAAAATTTTGTCCAAAAAAATGCTCTTTAAAAAGCTTTAAAATCACAACTTATAGTTGAGAAGTCGATACTTCCGTTTTGTTTTGAAAGCTGTCACTGATTTTTAAACAGCTGTCCCTTTTCTTTAAATTGCTGCAGAAAAAAAAACAGATTTATAAGCCTAAAAGTTGAAAGTTTACAAAGAGAAATAAAAGAAAATTATGATTTTTGGGAAAAAATGACGTTTTCAATGTAGACGGATGCCTTAAAGGGTTAATAATCGAAAAAGAAAATAGATTTGTTTCAAAGTAATATATAAAGTTCCCCTTAGCAAAGCACGGGCACATTTGCTAATTTACAATAAATTTAAAGTGTAACAATAAGTGGATTTTACTAGAGTAGTTAGACGGTAAATACTGATAAATTCGCTTTTCGTAATTTAGGGGCTGATACTCCGAATAATTTTTCCCCTCCATTGAAATACATTTTATTACGTAAGTGAGTTATTTATGACGTCGTCCCCTTCATATTGGCTAACATATTGGGAGATAACGAGTCTTAATGCAAGCAATGAATTGTCTATCAGCCTTAATCTTGTGCACTTGACTGTCCACTGTCTTTTCCCCATTTAGATAAATGGTTTCGAGAGATATTGCAAATGAATCAGATGACAGACCTAATCACGACTTGAACCTATTTGTTTGAATGGCATTTGGAATTTATTTGTCGGTGTATCGGATTGAGTTAGGATTACAGGAAAAGGTATGTGCATTCGTGAAAATATTACGAATGTATTATCGGGAATGCATCAAGATGCTTCATTTGGGATTGGGCCCGTTTGAGATATCTGATTTCCCGGTATCATACAATAGGGAAGGGCTTTTAAACTTCACTGAGTATTTTATCTTCATCTGTAGCTTGCTGGTACTATACTGCTAACCCCTTTCCTGTTGTTATGTTACAATTAATATTTCTGTATTTTTATTAAAGGATATTTCTGTTACTAGTGAATAAACAAATTATACTAACATTCTTAAATGATCTAGGAAAAATAATTGCTACAAAATATTAGATATTAATTAATATACCACGTAATATTACCTCGAATGTTTAGATATGCTTTTTATTGACTCATATTATCCATTTTATTTTTTTTTTGTATCCAAAGTACTTCATGCTCATATTTTTAGGATACAAAAATTTTGTGAATATTATTTAATTTATTCTGGTGTGCCAATATTAGAAGCGACTATGTCAAGGATAACGGTAACTAGTCACATAATCAGAATTTTTTTTTGAGAAAGCGGAAAGACAAATCGAAGTATGGTGAACTTCCAGGCTAATAAAAAATATTTACTATCAAAACGCTGTATGAAATATTGTACCAGATGTAAAGAGCTGGCACGATACTGCTAACCCCTTTCCTGTTGTTATGTTACAATTAATATTTCTGTATCTTTATTAAAGGATATTTCTGTTACTACTGAATAAACAAATTATAATAACATTCTTAAATGATCTAGGAAAAATAATTTGTACAAAATATTAGATATTCATTAATATACCACGTAATATTACCTCAAAATTTTAGATATGTGTTTTATTGACTCATGTCAAGGACAAAGGGAACCAGTGATTTATTTAGAATTTTTTTCTGGTAGGTTGGAAAGACTTAATCCAAAGTATAGTGAACTTTCAAGCTCATAAAAATATTTACTATCAAACCGCTGTATCCTTCGCACGATACTGCACCCCTTTCCTGTTGTTATGTTACAATTAATATTTCGATCTTTATAAAGGATATTCTGTTTTGAATCAAATTATAATAACATTCTTAAATGATCTAGGAAAAATTTGTTACAAAATATTAAATTCATTAATATACCACGTAATATTACCTCAAAATAGATATGTGATTTATTGACTCATAACAAAAAAGATTATTTAGTTTTTTTCTGTAGGTTGAAAACTTAATCCAAAATATACTTTCAAGCTCATAAAAATATTTACTATCAAATGTATCCTTAAAAAAACTTATAATACACTTCGTTTTGTCAGGTAATAAGATTTATTCTAAATACTCTCACATTACGTTCAAAATAATAATAATTATTTAGTAGTAATTATTTGTTAAAAAAAACTTACCATACCATCCCAAAACTAAATACAACACTTAATAGTATATGAAAAATTGATAATCATTTATGTACTCTGTTATAAAGTTAGATTTAGATTCTCAACTTATATTACAAGTATAACTGTTATAATAATTATTTGGAGTGATTTATATCCATTTAAAAAATCTTTTAACCCTTTCGGGGACATTTATTTTTCACACAACGTTTTCAAACTTTCAAAATAGAAGTGTTAATTATATTCAATTGATAAAACAACAAATAGCAGCACAAAAATAGAGCAGAAATCAGTCTTCCCATCATTATAATGACAGGGTCAATATATTATAATGGGTATAATTATTGTAAGACTGTATATGAAATCTTACCTTGGAAATTAAACTGATATAATAATTGTACTTGTAATAAAAGGTGCGGATATAAACCTAACTACATAACATAACCAGTATTACGTTAAAGTAAAACACACGTTTTATTGTTGCATCTTCTGTTAAATCAAATATGTTGCTAGCTATTGCATGAACATATCTTATTGCGTCAAACCCATTAATTACCTTTTGTAAAGACACGTAATATTGCGTGAAAAGTGAGAATTTCTGTATGTAATATTACGTCAAACGTAAAACGAGTGGTTTTTTATGACATGTAATATTACGTCTAAAACATCCAGTTGCTTTACATAAATCTGCATTCTACTCTATGTACCCGTAACAAAGTTCAGTCTACTTACCTTCCTTGAATATGGTCGAAAAATTTAAAACTAGTAAATTACCTTTCATCGTTATTAGATGTAGAATTAAAATAACTATAAGCCTGTAACATTAAATCGATGATTGTAAACTGAATTATTCATTACATTTGAATATTCCATTAAAGATGATTTTAAACATCTTAAAGTTCTGAATACTTAGAGTCAGCTTTAAAACCTAGATTGAGAGGGGTTTATATTAGAATGTGAAGAACTGCTTTTTATCTCACAACATCTTTCGATTTTCTAAATATGCGTACAAAAATCAATAATCAAGGAAGCTGTTACTTATGAATAATCCTGCAGCTAAAAGAAAATTGTACTCATCAGAGTTGTTTAAAGAGATCTCGAGAATACTTCAACAAAATATTGAATATTTTAATTCATTAAATGTGTTTTACCGGTGAAATTATTTAGTCTTATGGAACCAAATATGTACAAAAAATGACATACTGTAAGTGTAGAAAGAAGAAACTAGTGTGCTTTTGGTAATAAACGTAGTCATAGACGTCAATGTGTTACAACGGTAAACTCGTCTAATATTTAATACATTATTAGACGTCAATAATTAATATAACTATTGTTATTTGAGGTATATAAAACGACTAAAAGCTTACAATAAATATTGATGTAAACTTGGTGAAGTAAACAATGTTTTTTTCGTGTCGTTTAGTATTAGAAGTGGGTTTCATAATTTAGCACCAGTATTACATATTATTCTCGAAATATAAAAAATAAGGAACTATATCAAGTGACCCTGCTTGATGGTTTAAAAGAGAAGTGTTTACGTTTGATATCAGAAACTATGAGTTTAAATATTGGTGTTTTAATAAATGGTGTAAAAAATACGTATATACCGGATATCATTCTAATGATTTCTCATTTAAAAAATTTTTCAAAATAGTGCTCCAAGTCAAAAACGAACATAATAACACATAATTTTTGCAGCATCCGCACCTGACTTTTGAAGGGAAATAAAATTCCAAACATGTTCAAGTCCTGATAATGAGTAACTCTTTCTCGACCTCTTTCTGATCAGTTGCCACAATGTATTATGACCTCACTTTCGTCATCTGAAATCCCGATTCTTTAACAACTAATCATTTTCCCCTATTCTTAAAACGTATGTGTCTGTATCTATTCCAAATATATTCAAATCCTGACGACTGACTGACTCTTCCCTGACCTCTTTGTGATCAGCCGCCACAATGTATTATGACCTCACCGTCGTCATCTGAAATTCCGATTCTTTAACAGCTATTTACTTTCCCGTATTCTTAAAACGTATGTGCATTTATGTATTTCAAACGTATTCAAATCCTGATGACTGACTGATTCTTCTCTGACCTTTTTGTGGTCAGCCGCCACAATGTATTATGACCTCACTATCGTCATCTGAAATTCCGATTCATTATCCACTAATCACTTTCCTCTATTCTTAAAACGTATGTGTCTGTATCTATTCCAAACCTATTCAAATCCTGATGACTGACTGACTCTTCCATGACCTCTTTGTGGTGAGCCGCCACAATGTATTATGACCTCACTATCGCCATATATAATTCCAATTCTTTATGAACTAATATTTTCCATCTGTTTTTAAGGCGTATGGGCATTTATGTATTCCAAACACATTCAAATCCTGACGACTGACTGACTCTTCCCTGACCTCTTTGTGGTCAGACGCCACAATGTATTATGACCTCACCATCGTCATCTGAAATTCCGATTCTTTAACAGCTAATCACTCTCCCCTATTCTTAAAACGTATGTGTCTGTATGTATTCCAAACCTATTCAAATCTTGATGACTGACTGACTCTTCCCTGACCTCTTAGTGATGAGCCGCCACAATGTATTATGACCTCACTATCGTCATCTGAAATTTCGATTCTTTATCAACGAATATTTTTCCGCTGTTCTTAAGACGTGTGTGCATTTATGTATACATTTAGTTATGTAAAACTGTAATTAGCAATTTACAACTAAATAGTATGTTCAGTAATGAGTAAAAAAGTCTTAGCCATTCATGATGTTCAATTCGATTTACATGAAATTTCCGAGATCGTTAGAAAGATGTCTTATAAAACAAGTATAATCAGTTCATTTCCTGCAACTAAACATTTCAGCATACAGATTTTTTTAAGCAAGCTTTTTTTCTGTCTCTCTTCCATTGTAATAAAAACACACATAAAACAGCAGTTAATCTTTATTTCGAGGACATCCATTGCTGTAAGAAATAAAAAACAACACGGTAAGGTTATTTGTAAGTGCGGAGAAACACATAAATATTTCTTGGAATGGCTGCTGGCAAGTAAAAAATAATGGCCCTCCTCCTCTGGAAATGGTAATGAAGAAAACAGAAAGTTTCATTTAAGTGGACTACAAATGGAAAATCTGTTTGCTCCTTCAGAGGCAGTTTCGTTTTAACAGGAATTCCCAAGTCCAATGATATATAAATCCTGGATTATGTTCATTTCTCTGAATTTATGCATATGGTATAAATCTTACCTATGTTTATATAAGTGTGTGTGTAATGATATTTTAATCAAACTGATTAATTTTATTAAAATTATATTCTAAAATAAATTTCTATTATTTATCTAAATTGATAAATTGATAAATTAGGAAAATGTCTTTGGCACTTACTCTGGACGTTGCGGTTCGGCTGGACCTTTGTTGTGACGTCAATTTTACGTCAGCTTGATCGTTTGCTCTCACAATGGCAGCAAGCTGACGTCAAATAACGTCACAACGAAGGTTCGAACCTACCGCAACTACCAGAGCAAGGGCCTCTATCTTTTTTCTTTTAAATTTTTCTTTTAAAATTCGCTTGAGGTCTATTCGTTTATCACGTCATATACAATATTCTGCCGGCTTTTTTGTAATGGGTGCTATTACTCACTAAAATATTAGAATAATATCTATACTGGATAACGTGCAGTCGTTAGACCATAATAAAACAGCAAATTTGAAATTAAAAATTATTAGTTTATTGCGCAAACCATGTGACTAAAACTTTTTACATTGGCTTATAAAGTGCCATGAGGGCGCAACAAAGCTAGTCAGGCATAGTTCTTAATATTAACATGTTGGCGATAATAAGAACTGAAAGTAAGATTATATGTGATATGTGAAGAAGTTATAAAATTTAGTTTAGCTAAGCTGAAATTGTTCTCCTGGTTGCTAAAGCTTACCGCAGTTAAAAGAGAAACATTATATTGGACTAAATTAAAGCAATTATTGGTACAAATGCTTTTATTTAAATTAATTTCATCTATTTATACAATTGAAAACAATAATTTGTGTTTCTAAAGCTTCTTTTTACTTAAATTTTAAACAGCTTTTTATTATTTTGGTTCTCTATATCTTTTCTTTAAAACGTACAAATAATCCTGAATGCCCATAAATGTATTTTATAACTATTAAAAATGTATTTGGCTGCTATTTAATCACCTGAAATAGATAAACAGTTGTTTTAATTAATTTATGAATATTTTTCATAATGCCACCTTTGTTGTATTTCCAGAATTTTATGAAAATAGACCAATTAAGAAAATGCTGTGAACAATCATATATAAAGTTTCGAATGTCGCTCTCAAGCCTTCTAAAATTTCAAACTCCAGCCTCAGTTCGTAGGTTCGAATTCCGATGCTGGCATAGATTTACGTAACCCTTTGTAATAAGCTTTAACTCTTTTTCTGTATTGTACATCACATAAGATATACACATTGCTTTATACGATTGTATCTCACATGTTATACAAAAGAAACTATATTTTAAGGTGAGAATAATTTGGTGTGACTTCTTACAGTTAGTTAATCTTTTCAGTTAGACGTATGAAATTTAAAGACTCATGCTTAACCCCTTAATGCACAGTTTTTCTGATAAAGGCTGGCCAAAAAAAATTTAATATAAAAAAATAATTTAGAACGTTGCCTTGCTTAAAATATTACAAAAATACAAAAATAATCAAAATTTTTATTGCAATTTTGGATTTTGATATTGCAGAAAATAGTCGAAACTTATATATATATATATATATATATATCTATATATATATATTATATATATATATATATATATATATATATATATATATATATATATATGTGTGTGTGTGTGTGTGTGTGTGTGTGTATTATACTTGAATAAGTAAGTGTTATAGCTTACAATCCCATGTAAATAATAATTATTAAAACGGTTTTATTTTGCTTTCACATTGTTATTTTCAATTCTCGATTGCATTCGAGTGTGAAAAATTAAAGCAACATAAAGTACAACGTTGCTCGAATTATCTCGAGTGTGCACAGTTTAGCCAGTTTAGCGCGCTCGAGTTAACTCGAGCACGCTACGCGTTAAGGGGTTAATGTGTATTATACAATTATTCTTTCATATTTGGACAAACCAAAACCAAAATATGAAGCAGTAGCTCTCGATCCTTGGGTAGGAGTTAATTCATTAGAACTTCAAAACCAAATTTCAAACCCATTTGTTTCGACACTAAGTTGAATAAATACGAAAACGAGTAAAATTTCTCAAAGTTTGTGCATCGCAGACATAATAAGAGGTATTTTGTGGTTAATGCAATTTGAGGTTTTAATGAAAAATAAAACGGCCGTAATCTCCCCATATCTGTCCCAGAAAGCTAAATGTTCTTAAGCGCGCAGTAAAATTTACCGAAACGGGGGCAGCGCAGCCAGTTTTGCAGGGAGATTTAGACTGTGTCTAGACTTGGTGGCAGTAGATGATTTTAAACAAGGCTGGGTGGATACTTTTCCTTCAAATCAAAATTAGTTTCTAAAGCTTCTCTTCCCCCACTTAAGTACTGGGGAAATGTTCGGCGAGTTAGAACCCTGTCGCCAATCTGGATTTGACACTTCAACGCTTTATGGGGACAGCGAAAAGAAAAGTTACAGATTTTCGGGGAACAGTAAATAAATCTCATCTCTGGGATTTATTTACTGTTTACTCTCTCGCTCTGGGATTTTCGAGGCATCTACTTTACGGAAGTGCGCGACTTAAATAAAACTGCGCAGAAGCAATTAAGCCTGTGAATTGAGGAATGTCACTCCATAACAAACTGGGAAAACCAATAAATGGAATAGGGGTTCTTTCATTTAGTGTTACACTTACTGCAATATTATTCTAAATCAAAGTATTTCAGAAGAAAAGTATTAATTAGAAACGGTAAGACAGGGATGCATATATAGTTTAAATTTATTTAATTTCTTTATTATCAATTATCTCTTCCTTAACAAAAAACTGGTTTTTGAACATGACAGTGTGCTTGCCCGCATAGATTCTTAACACACTAGCATATAGCCCGTCATCTGACCGGATCAGTAAACTTTTTAATTTTCTAGAATTGTAAAGTTGTGTTTTCTAGAATTGTAAAATATAAGCAAATTATTGAGAATGTACCAGATAATTCTCAGCCAAAAAACAAACCATGTTTTCTACCTGCCTTATAGGGTACTTTAGCCTATAAGGCAGGTAAAAAACATGGTTTGTTTTTTGGCTGAGAATTATCTGGTACACCCTCAATAATTTGCTTATCTTTTACTGACCGTATGTTAGTTGCCGACTTTAATTTATCTTGTCATATTACGCGATATTATGGACAGCACAGGTTTTAATATTGACAGTGA
>CM063510.1:169245840-169288340 GCA_032207245.1 Pardosa pseudoannulata | reverse complement strand
CTTTCGCATGGGTGTTCGTTGCCTTTCGGAATCGGCTTTAAGCAGTAGGTCCCGGTCTCATTGGCCCTCGTGTGCAAAACAGTAGACCGTAGCGCTCCAAACCAAACCAAATCTGCAATATTTTTGACAAATAAAAACTAGTTTTTGTATCAGACGGTGCGGAATTACAGAATGGGAAGGTTGGTTTAAAAAGTCAATTTAGATTTAAAATAAACTTTTTATTTACCTTTGCTAGCATATTATATATATGTATATTTATATATATTATATATATATATATATTTGTTTAGTCTATTTATATATTTTTTTTATATTATTCAATATAAAATACTAAAATTTGGTTAAAAAAATTAAATAGTTTCCGATCTATCGAGATTTAACTGAATAACTAAAATGATGCGCAAATTCCCGCTCCCGGTACAATTCCGCTGCTAAATGTATCCGCACACAACGTGTTAATACACAGGTACGATTCGAACACACTAAACCGCACTAATGTATATACTAATTTACACACAGATGCACATAATATTTATATATATATATATATATATATATATATATATATATATATATATATATATATATATATATATTTAAAACCCAGTTGCGTAGGGGTAATGCTTCGCACTCCCAAGGCAAAGGTTCGAGATTCGATTCCTGGGCTCGTCAAGGTTGACTTTCATCCTTGCAGTGGGTAGATAAACTGAGGGTCAAGCATGCCTCAGAAATAAAAACTACAGGGTTCCACTTAAAGTTGGTGATGTAACCGGAACATATGCTTCACACCCCAGGGCCGGATGTTGGAAGAGGATATTGGCACAATACCCCCTAGGGGCTGTTGCGACGAGGAGTTTAGTTTATATATATATATATATATATATATATATATATATATATATATATATATATATATATATGTGTGTGTGTGTGTGTGTGTGTGTATGAAAGTATTTACTTGTATATATATTTGTGTGCGTATGTGTGTAATGAATTTTTACTTGATCTACAGGGTATAATATCTTTTTGGCATCTATATTTAAATTGCACTCTTTTCTGTCTTAGAAATGTTATATTTATGTACTTTTGGTAACATTTTGTTGACCTCCAAGACTCAGAGTTAAAAATTGCTGAAGGATTTGCTATGATTATATTAATGGTTACCCAATTTTTTTGCATCTTCGGCAGTCGTCCTCTTGATCTTAACTAACAAATTGGTTAATAGCATTTTAAAAGCCAAAAAAATCTTAGAATCCATCTAAATTTTTCAAGCTGTGTTTCCTTGGCTGTCATGTCCCAATAAACGACTATATAGTAGTTTGAAGTATTTCTTAATATCTAATTTTATGTCTTCTCTGTACTGCCCTATTCCAAACATGGTCGATCAAAAGATGGACGAATGGTAGAACTCTGACTTTTGGTACCGTAGTCCACAGATTTAAATCCCGCTCCTCTCTTATTTTCTCATGGCCGTTTGGAATTTTCTTTAATTAGCAATGATGAGCGCCGGGCCTCTGAGGCCCGAACCATATAAAAACGTTCCACTTAAAATTACCCAATAGAAATAAATTTTCCAGATTTGCAGTAACTGTGTGATAGGTTTTCTAGATCCTCATAACATGTATTTCCGCATTTTTCTGAATATGTTTTCTTAGAAACAAGTACTTTTAAGCTATTAGGACTCCTGAAGCGCAGTGCACTCATGCACTTACTCAAAGGTATACACTTTTGCATTTTTATTAAATTTTTGTGGTTGGAGGGGCGAGATGCTGTGAAAAATACGTGATCATTTGATTAAAATATTTGATAAAAATTGAAATGGTCTTACGTTTGGGCTTTCGAAATGCAAATAAAAATGATCTACAGTTCAAAATACTTTTAAAAACTAATATTTTAAATTATACGAAATATATTTTTAAATTTTAATAATGTGCGTTTGGTTAAATAAAATTTCTGTTGATCATCAAGAGCAATTTGTTTGGTATTTGGCTGAGAAAGGTTGCACCGAGCTACAGAGGACCGGCGCGGTTTCTCGTGTAACTGCAAGTATCGCGGGTTAAGGAGTAAGTCCTGGTCTCATTGGCCTTTGTGTAGAAAAAAAAAAAAAGACAACCAAACCTAATCCAGAAACTATAGATAGATCTGACCATTTAATACAATATTTTGATCAAATAACCAATTTAATTATAATTATGTTCTTTAAATATGTTCTTTAAATATGTTTTGGTAACTTATAAAGACTACGAGAACATCAATTTAAATTATGGTTATTGGAAGTAATATTATATAACTAATTTACGTAGTTTCCGTTGTTAACGTTCCCTTACATGGGTCTCTTAACACCTTTGATTGGTTGAATGTTTGCGCTCTAATGGAATTATATTAACAAATGTACAAAATTTGGGAGGCAGAGATCCAATTTCGAACTGTCTCAATAAACTTTACATTTTTATTTCCATATCTTGTTATTTCTTTCATGGCTTAACTACCGTTTATTATGCAGTATGCTGAATCTCTAAGTTTGTAGTGGGCAAGGAACATCCATTACGTATATTTACTAGAAATTGTTCGGAACTTATATCCAAAATTTTTTACTCTTAAATAAATATCTATTTGATTTCCAATATTATTTCTAAATGCATATGTTTTAAATGACATCAGTATTTTAGTGTCCATTTTCCAAACCAGCAGACGTAATTGAGTAAAGATCTGAAATAATTTAACAGCTTCTCCCCGAATGAAATTCCTGTTATAAAAACATGTGAAAAGGTACAGAAACCTTTGTATGTATATATACATATGTATATATGTGTATATGTATGTGCATATGTATGTATATATATATATATATATATATATATATATATATATGTGTATATGTATGTATATATATATATGTATATATATATATATATATATGTATGTATATATGTTTACGTATATATATATATATATATATATATATATATATGTGTGTGTATTTATATATACATGTGTGTATGTATATATATGTATATATATATATATATATATATATATATATATATATATATATATATATATATATATATATATATGTAATCCATTTTTTTATATAACTCCTTCACAAGGAGAAAGTTCAACAGCTAGCTTTCATAAAGTACAAAGATGCAGTCGGGTCTCATATTCAAGAGAACTCAGAAGTCTAATTTAAAACTTTATTTCAGAGCGGCAACATCGCACATCTGTCCTTCTGGACAATACAGAATGAAAAGCCACAGAGTTCACTCTTCTCTCACACAAGTACACCCAAGAGCGCTGACAACAAGAATTTTCCCACAACAAAAACAGCTTAATAAGCGAATTGACTGCAATATCAGCAAAACGCGAAAACATGTTCCGCCAACACCTGGGAAACTGCTGTATAGACAGAAAGTTTACAGTTTTATGACAGAAAGGAATGTTAAGTGGAAAATACTTCGTTGATTAAACCATTTAGAGGCTGATAAAGATATTTAGATGAATTAAAATGGAAGAGAGGAGTTTTTTGAAGAAATATTAAAGTTAAATAATTTTGATATATTACAGATCCCCCCCGAAAAAAGAGAAAATCGTCTCGCTGATGGGTGACATTTTCACAACTTATAATAGTACAAATATATGATTATCAAAATTTTTTACAAGAAATTGTAACATTAAATGAATACATTTAGTGTAGAAGAGTCAGAACTGTCTTTCTAGTGTGTCAGAATTGGAGACATCAGGGTTACAGAGTCAGAAGCTTGGTCTGTAACTCATCATAAGTAATTCCACACCATCACATCAAAATTTAAAACTATCAATGTATTCAGTTCCTCTGACTCTCCTGCACCATCACAAAATCTCTATACAGAATCAATATATAAACAACTAAACAATGAAAGATATTATACAGTGAATATAACAGAAACAAAATAATACACGCAAATGAAGGTTTACAGTAAACAAGTATTTAAGAAAGTTTATCATTATGAAATTCCATATTTTTCCTAAGCAAAACTTAACTCAAACTGTTCAAATTATGCTTTATTAAAACTTTACTGAAATAAACTTTGGAGAAGGAAAATGGCTGTCCTCTGTGGTGACCAACGTGAAAATTGTTAGTGACCCCGAGGGTGCTCACACAAAACGACAAAAGGTTCATCCCTCTGTGGGAGGCGACTACCTATTGCTTTTATGACAGGGCTCTCCAACGTTATGACATTTGTGAACAACATTTTGAAACCTTTTTTTTTTCTTTATTCTCTACCAAAGATCAGAGGTATGCGGGTAACAGTTTCCCACATCGTGATCAGCTACAAACGTTACTCATCTTCAGTGTGAAAAAACCCGAAACACAATAATCAGATTGAACTTCAAAAATATCTCGGAGAGTGGAAGGGGCTTGCCTCGAAGGCGATGACGGGATGACCGTTCATGACCTAGAGGAAGCTGAAGAGCAAAACGACAAAGGACTCGCCTAAGCTATCCCTTGACTTTGCAGAGGGTCTCTCCGGAGTTAAATATTAGAAAAAAATTAATTCCACACTGAAAATCAAACTGAACTACCTTTCGAAACATTGTTCATTTGTAAGTTTTAACTATCCTGTATTTAATTCACATTAGGAATTTAGACGTAAAACTGCATTATCTCTTAAATTTCAATCAAATTTTCATACTTAAAATGAAAACATTACCTATTCTATGAAAATTCTCCTAATTAATCAAATTAGATATTCCTTGTATTGTAAACATTCACTTGCTATTTTTGAAATAACGCACAATGAATTCAGAGGATAAAAAACACATTTATAGTTATTATGAGAAATTACGAATATAAAAATGTAAAAATATAACAAACTTGAACACTTTAAATCAAATAATTTTTTAGATTCACTGTAATTAATAACAAGCAAAACTCAAAAACGATGAATTGCAAATTGGCTAAATATAAAAAGTGAGTACTATAATAAATTATAAAAAACACAGATATCTAGAATCGTCAAGTTCGTAATCATCAGAGCAGTCCTTCGAATCAAACCCGTAATCCCAAAACACACTCAACAAAAGTAACAAAACAACACTTCAACTCACGAGTGTCGACACATCTGTTTACTACTGTATAGATCCCGTTCACAATTGTACCGTCAAAACAACTCTTACATTTTACGTTCAAACACCACATGAAAGCATTTTAAAAACTCCTGTAATTCAGGTCGAACCGAAACTGCCACGTCATGATAATTTAGAGGTCACAATCAAAATTTACAATGTGCAAGTGCTTTTTCGCTTTCCAATTTCTCTATTGATCAAGGTCACAGACACTCCATTAGTTGGACTGAAAGTTTTTCATTCTCTCGTGCTATCGAATTTTAATAACTTTATTTACTTCGTTCTTAAAACTCGCACATCACAAAATACTATTTAAATTCACCTAAAATCAAAAATTTAAATTCCTAACCAAATTATTAAATTACCCTGGAATTTAACACACAAAATTTTTAAACCACATTAAAAAATAAAAATGTTATTATATTTTAGAATAATTTATGTAAACAAAATTTTTAAATGAAACCACCGAACATCGTAAATCACTAATACAATATAAATATCAATTTCTAATTTAAATATTTTTCAAAATTTTCAATGAATTTCAACATGAATTTTAAAATCAAATGCAATCAATAATTATTAAAACAATTTCTCTTAGAAACGGTAAATAGAAAAAATAATTGAAAGTCCTGCTGTTTGATTGTTCACAAAATTAAGTTTCTTGATTCTGGTTTACGCATAATTTGCACAGCAAAATAAACAAAAATTATTAAATTTTTACACTGTTAACATAAAAATAAACAAAATAATTCTTAAATCACTTCTTTAGTATTATCAATTAAATGAGAGAAACAATCATAAACATTTTTTTTAAGAATTATTACATATCTAGAAATATTATTCATTTAAACAAATTTTGATATTTTTTAAAGAACAGAAATTTCGAACTATAAGTTTTAGAAATACAATTAAAATTTAATTTCAAAATTTTACCTTCAATGACGAGAATTAGTGCAAGCGGTAGTTTTTCCTATCCAATAACATTGCATATTTTATCCAGCATGTACTTTAATAACTTTTAAATTTTCAAGATTCCCAAACATTATTTTTAAATTTCACTGAAAATTTTAGCGAGAATAAGAATTTTAATTTTGAAGCATGGTCGGGAAAATCGGTGGGTTGATATATCCTTGTCCGAAGAGTTCGTTTGGAGGCTTGAAACGGAACACGGCACGAACTCGGCGATCTCGATGCGGAAGGCGCATTGTAGGGAACTGGATGCGAATGTCACGGAAACAAATCAAATTGGCTTTTTGGAGTTCTTGTAACTCTTTCTGCAGTCGACGGGAGGCTGCCATGGTCTTGATGTTTATCAAAGGTAATACAGATCTGAGTTAGATTCGTAGGAATTACAGATGTTATTTTCGATATTCACAGTCACTAAAACTTCGAAACACTTTGTCCGTATGGATTGGAAATCCATTGTCGTTTCACCGTAATTTTAAAATATTATCCACAGATGTAAAAACGCAGTAAATTCCATCAAGAAAAATTTCTCTGCCATAGTAATGGACTTGAAATCCATTGGAGTTTCAGCGCAGATAAAATCCTGTCGGCTTAAAATGTAATCCATTTTTTTATATAACTCCTTCACAAGGAGAAAGTTCAACAGCTAGCTTTCATAAAGTACAAAGATGCAGTCGGGTCTCATATTCAAGAGAACTCAGAAGTCTAATTTAAAACTTTATTTCAGAGCGGCAACATCGCACATCTGTCCTTCTGGACAATACAGAATGAAAAGCCACAGAGTTCACTCTTCTCTCACACAAGTACACCCAAGAGCGCTGACAACAAGAATTTTCCCACAACAAAAACAGCTTAATAAGCGAATTGACTGCAATATCAGCAAAACGCGAAAACATGTTCCACCAACACCTGGGAAACTGCTGTATAGACAGAAAGTTTACAGTTTTATGACAGAAAGGAATGTTAAGTGGAAAATACTTCGTTGATTAAACCATTTAGAGGCTGATAAAGATATTTAGATGAATTAAAATGGAAGAGAGGAGTTTTTTGAAGAAATATTAAAGTTAAATAATTTTGATATATTACATATATATATATACATACATACATACATATGTCTTATGGTATAAGTAGATAATCTGTCTTACATGAACTCTGCTTTGGTCATTCTGAAATCAAGGAAGTGTTTACTGTTTTGCTTGATCAACACAGTAATGAGTATTATGAATTGCTAACAAGTAGACAGACTGCCAGTAAAGAGGAATTTCAGTGTTTTACAATGTTTGAAAATAAGTTGCCGGTAAATTCCTGAAGTGTGACATCTGTTTACTGCAACGCAGTAATACGCCTTCTCAGAACTCAAATATTTCCCGAGTATTTTTAACAAAATTGTAACAAATACAGCTCCACACTTCATATGGCACGATGTGATTTTTCTTATTTTCCACTTTTGAAATTATCGTTTCGTAGTCAATATTTTCAGTATCTTGTTTTAGCATAAGAAAAATTTGTTACAACTCCGAAGAGGTTTCACGAAAATGACTACTATGATTACGTGATTTCAGGAAATATTCGCAGCAATGCAGTTGCAAGAGGTTTCTTTTAATGGCATATAAATTAATATTGACCTTACCTGGTATTTGAGTAGAACATATAACGTATATTATTTATAATATTTAAGTGCATGTACATTCAATTATTCTGATTTTTACTATTGCAGTAGCAAAATTATTGTTGACTACCAAATTTTTTGTCTAGGCTTTGAAATGCGTTATGTGTTTCAACGTGAAAAATCGTATCACTTTTGATCGAAGCATCCAAGTAGTATCCAAAGCATAGAAAATACATACACATGGCATACATTGAAAATACTTTTAAAATAATGTGCTCCTCTTTCTTTAATAAAGTGTAATTCTAATTTGGAATGCTTTAGTATTGGTTGTAATTTTACATTCAAGAGCCATTAATATTCTTTACTAGCATAGGTTCTGTAAAATTTTTGATTTTCCAGAATTGTAAAGTAACCTATGAGGCTGGTAAAAAGGATTTGTTTTATGGCTGATAATTGTCTGGGACACGTTTAATAATTGGTTTATCTTCATACTCCTCTAAAGTCTCGATACTGTAAATGCAATTTAGTATCACATTGAATTCATTTAGAAAGTTAATTCAAAATTAAAATGGTAATTAAAGCGTAGAAAAGGGGGAAGGGGTAGATTTCGAATGTTTCTAACCCTAACTCATAAAGAATCCAATATGGATGCCTCTATCCATTCCAGGTACAACCGCTTCATAAATTCGAGGGCGGACGTACAGATAACGTAGGCTATTATTATATAGGGGATTTCTCTTTTTTCTACTGATACTTCTTAATTGTAAGAGCTTTCATATGTTTCTATAACTGTTTTGCTTTTATAAAACTTGGCCTTTCAACTAACTTTCTATTTATAGGTGGTGGCTTTCCGTGTCCTTTCGAAATATTTTGGATTTCTCATAAAAACAAAGTAAGGGGCCCCGGCAAAAAGTAGCAATTTGAAATATTTTAATTCCTCGTAGACAAGGATTTCTCTAAAGAGGTATGCTTATTTATTTAATTGATTTCCGTTTCTTACATCACATGTTGCAGTTGCTTGCATTTAATTTGATATTTCATAATCCTTTTCCTTTAGTATATGTCAGCCTATGAAGTAATTTAAACTTACTATGAATTGTATCTCTTTGTATCACCCTGTTACATATCTGCCTCTTAAGAGTATAAAATAAAAAATGTCGTTTCCCCATGGAGCTTTAAAAGACAGCTTTACTGGTTTTTGCTATCTTAAAATATTAATTAACACAATTGGCTCGTAAAGTCACCGACAGTTGACGATACTTACCCAGTTGCACTTAATTATTACTAAAATAATCTTTGGAATAGTTAAATTATAAAAAGATGGAAGCGTATAGGAGTCAATATTTTAGAAAGACGGGTTCAAATCATTCATGCGAAAACATTTTTATATAAGTAAATTTACCCGTTTTATAAAAGCTTTAGATTAAATTAATCTCTGATAATTTTTAATTAAAGAATTTGATCACTGCCTAGTATTTCTCTTTCATGCGTACTGCAAAGTAAGAACTTTGTATAACGAGCGATAAAAAGGAGAATTTTAAGATAAACTGGTTGTACAGAATTGTATCAACTACAATCATACATGGAAATACTTTTCACCTAATTCTGGACCTCTCTCCTATCTCCTGTCCACCCAATGAAGACATTACACTTTAGCCACACAGATTTATTCTTATATTGTTCACTCTCACTACTATTGTAGATAAATTTCTGCATTGATTAAACTTTAAGGCGAGTTACTCCATACTTCTACATCTTAAGGCACTACAGCCCTTTAAAAGCTATCACAATCAGTCTCCACCGTCTGATTGTATCCGAGGCAATGCTTTTCCAGTCTTCCTTATGTTAGATTATTAAGTTGCTCTTAAGAGTCAAGCCACCTAGTTGATGGCCCTCCCCGTCTACTATTTCTCAAAAGTTTGGTAAATGCGTCTTTTCTTTTTTACTTGGTTGGTATTTTCAGCTCTAAATAAATATCTTAGCCACTGAATCCTGTGCCACTTTATGATCTTAACGATATCTGATTGTGAAGTTAATCCATTATGTTTTGTAAATCTTTGCAACAACTGTGATTCCGTTTTACCATAACCAAATACTATATACTTAGTGAACGTGATATATACTGGAGTTCCGGAAATCTAAAAGATACTTTCAAGACAATCAAGGACTACTACTTTGATTTGTACCGTGTTTTTTCTCTCTTTTTCTGTGGAGTTAAATTAAACCAGGTTTAACATCTGGGTAAATTTTACGTAAATATATTTTAAGTTTTTGCTTACTTCATTTAATTTTTAACTATCTTGGAACTGGATAAAAGATCTTGACAGAATCATTTTAAGATGCTGACATAGACATAGATCAGAGACGTATTGAGAAACTTTCCTGTGGTGGCTTTGCTGGGAGAGTTTCTCCCACTTCAGCGCACATAACAAATTCAAAGCAGCAGCACTCATGTATATAATAGGAATATTATTCATATTATATATAATATAGATATACATACGTATGGGATAAATAGTACTGAACTGATCGCAATACAGAAAAGTAAGATGAAATATTTATGACATTCTTATGTGATGACTAAATCATAATTCTTCCATACAGCTAACTTAAACAGATTGTGTGCTTACAGCTCTGTCTAAGTGAAAATATATATAGATATCTGAGTTTTGAGATAACTAAAATATTTTTGTATTTACCCTTCACACACGATTATTTTTCTGAGTTCGGGACATTCCTTTAATAATTCCACAAAAATTCCATAAAACCACATGCGAGTTACGAAACTTAACAATAGGATCTAAAAACATCGCTTAACAGTCGTATTTCTCTTTATATCCTTGTAAAGATTAAGTAACCATAATATTCCAGTAAATATTAAACATTGGCCATATTCTCCTGAAGAGTTTGATTATGGCGACAAATTAAGATAAGTCGCCAAATTGATATTACTTTATTATAAGATATTACCTAGTCCTAGAAGAAACGTTATGTCTCTCTTTACTTTACAAAGAACCCTCTGAAAGACGAAGGTGTTCTATTTTTTTTCCATGTTCAATGGTTCGGGAAATCGAAAATGTTTTGTAGTTGCAGGGCCGCCGATAATAACGAAACCATCTGATTTGAAATTAGTTTTCCCTTATATGCTTTTTTGTAGAAAAAAAAGTGGAATTTTCTAAATCATCGTGAATAAAACTTACATACGTATTCCAGAATAATGTAAAATTAACGTATTAAGCACGTGTGTGTCTGAAATATTCGGAACTTTGTTTATTATAATGTAACAAGACATCTAAAATATTGTAATGTTTTTTGTTCTTGTTGAATACTAATTAATTTAACATATGGCAAATAACAGTCCCTTCAATAATTGTCAGGATTTACAAAACTTATTACAACCATGAAAAGTCACATGTTTCGGTGACTAGATCATTTATTTACTTCAAGTTTTTAGTATATTCTTGACATCTATATAAAAAAAAGTTGGATATCAATTTTTACTTCATTTACATATATAAAGAATATCCGTTACTGTATGTATTATAGAAATTCACACCGTTAATTGTTAAATCACCAAGTTTTGTATAGGTATTTTTTCATACCAGCTGGCGATCATTATTGATATTAAATACTTTTTTGACCTTCCTATCACATGATATGACAGTATAACCTATATTAAGCTAATAGCTAACGGTACGTAAATGTTACTGCCGTAATTTACGCCGTGAAAAAAATAGGTTAGCTAATTACTTTGAAGTCAGGAATTTATCTGAATATAAAAATTTTTTACAACACGTTTGAATTGTTTTCCTGCGTCAAGATATAAAAAATAAAAATAAAAACCTATATAAAAGCGCAGTATAATGAAAATTGGGCTAAAACATTTAATTAAATTTGAATTTAATTGACCTGCTAAGTTCTACTTAATTATCACCAATTTTTTTATAATATTATTCAGCAAATTCTTTTTCAACTTCTTTTAGTTTAACACTGGCCGTGTACGATGAATTGATATAAAGAAATTTTAAACTTTCTCTCATTTTAAGTAATTGATTTATATAAATTTTATTTTAATATTACAGTCTTCGGATCCAGTCTACGTTTTGGATGTACCAAATTATTTACACACCATGAGTTTATAAAACTCTTTTTGCGCTCTATTTTAATTACTTATGACATATAAAAAGTGCTGATAAATATTTGCCAAAGTTTGTTGATTTATTCTCATAAATTGTGCAACGAAAATTCCCATTTTTAAAATTTAAATTATTTAGAATTCTCACGAATATTTTTTATAAAACAAAACTAAAAGTATATATCTGGCCAGCGATAAGCTGCATGAAGGTGTAAAAGCCTTTCGAGAATGGGGGAACCGAAATTTGTTGATAATTACATAGAACTTAATCTGCCAACTACACTCGTATTTAATTAGTTGGTTTAGCATAATTTTAATCATACTACGCTTTTAAATACGTTTCTTCCTATTTTATAATACTAATGTAAAAAATACTGTAAAACTTATTGTAAACAATTTAATATTCAAATAAATTCGTGGGTGCTAAGTAATTAGCTAACTTAATTTTTAACGGCCTATATTATAGCAGTAACATTAAGATAGAGCTATATGTTATCCTAACTGTTTGATGTACAATGTCGTCTAGGAAACATCAGTCATTTCATGTGCCAATGCAGACTTTGACTTGTTCGAGATGCCATGAACAGTCTTCGGCAGACGTGCAATATAATATTAAGTCATTTATTTAACTCGTACTTCGATTCTGTTTTAATTAGAATGTTTAAGATGGAATATGTCTGTCGTGTAGCTCAACTAAGCTCAACTAACCAAACTAAGTTTGCATAAAACTTTCGGTTTATCTCAATTAAAAAGTATTTTTTAATTGAATCACATTCAATTTTATTTGTATAAAAAGGAGTTAATATACGTTACACTACCGTATCACGTGACAGGTCAGTCAGAAAAGTTTTGATATCAATGGTTTGAAAAAAAACTCCACTAACTTTTATCATCAGTAACACCTGTTGTATATATATGAATTTGAAAAATAATATAAATATTTTGTATGTTTATTAATGTTTTTTTATTTTCATACAATAATATCAGTATAAGCATAAAATTTACCACTTCAAAGCTCTTTTTTCGAATAAGTTTTAAAAGTTACATGCACTTGTCGCCCTTTCCCAAAACATTGAAGCTTCATATATAAATTTTACTTATTATAATCATGATGAATATTTACTATGTTATCTACAATACCATTTAAGGTATAATAATTTACAAAATTCTTTTTCTTCGTTTACAATAAAATAAAAGTAATGCAAACATAAATTTTATCACTTAACTCTTATGTTGTCCTATATGAAAGGATAATTATATGATATACATTGGATATGAGGCATTACATTTTATACATATAACTGAAAAATATAACTAAATTTAAGATTCTACGCGAAACTGTTTTTCAGTTCAAATGTAGTTCATTGTATATCACGTTATATACAATTGTACAAAGCATTCGATGCTTATATCATATGTCATGTACAATAACAAGCTAAAGGTAAAAGGCAAAGTTTTTTCGGAATACTTTTTAAAATAATTTATATGTATTTGTACAACCTTAAAGAACGCAAGCACCCTCTATGAAATTTACTTGTTATGAACATGTTAATAATTTTCTAGATTATCTAACCACGAATTTATATATACCAATTCACAAAACGATTTTTTCTTTACTTTTCATACAGTAAGCGATCGAGAGGGTTAATACAAGCTAAAAATTTGGTCGAGGTCAATAAAACTTTGTTTCCCAAGATCGAATGGAGGGCAGATATTACATTTAGAACAACCATTAGAATCACCTGCCGATCCGAAATTAGAAGTTCTAGAGAAACGCGAATTCACTCGTTTCTATTTCTGTAAATGGAACTTCGAAAGTATCCGCAGTTCCTTCTAATATCATTAATACAGAAATGATTTATTTTAAGGTGAATAATTCTGAGCTGTAATCATACAACACAAATCTTGGTAAATATTTCGGTGATTTATATCATTGAAATCTCGGCAGACTTTTCAGTTACGCCCGTACACATCATTACTTATAATTAAGATACCATGTTCGACGAAAAGAAGTTGTTTCGATTTTGTTTATTTGTGAAATATTATCTTAGAAATCTTCTTAAAAGTAAAAATAACACCAAATATCAAGTTTATAATTTTCAACTTTTGTTAAGTTGGAAGATTTATGAGTAAATTGCAATTTCAGAAAGACTTTTAACCATTTGATTGAACTGTACATAGCCTATCATAAACACATATAATGTTCTATATAGCATTTTATACACAATAAACAAAATTTTAAGTGGAAAATAATTAGGTGTAGCGTGTTAAATTCTATGTTTTTTAGTTAGATGTATGAATTTAAAAGCTTTTTATCTAATTCTCATCAATAAATACTACGCGTGTGATAGACAATAAACTATATTTTAAGTTGAAAATAGGTGTAGAGTCTTAAATGTCGTTATATTTTTCAGTTAGAAGTATTAAATTGGAAGTCTTTTATCTAATGCACATCATAGTCAAAGGGTTGATAAATATTCCCTCTTTGAACATTTAAATTTGATCCTTTCTGATCCAAATTTTGTGTTTAGTTAAAAAATTTTTTGACATATTAAAACATATATGTAACTTCTCTCTGAAAGGCCCACATGATGTTTAATTTCGACAAACAGTTTAAATTTTATAACACACATTCAATATCTCTATATCCCTAATGCAATTACACTTTGTGATTAAAAACTATATCGAAAATCGGAGTAATGTTCTTAAAGCCGATCTATTGAACACTTTGGCTGTCCACATGTGAGAATAATTATATCTCGTGGGTGTTTAATACGTCTAATTTAAAAAATAACAAAATTTCAGACGCTACACCAAATTAATTCCCTCTTAAAATGCAGTTAGCCGAACGATGGCCAAATGGTTAGGGTGCTGGCCTTCGGAACTGGAGTTCGTTTGTTCGTATCCCACTGTGGCATGAATGTTCGTAGCCGTTCGGAATTGACTTTAAGAAGCCCTCGTGTTGCAAAAAGTAGACTGTAGTTGCTCTAAACCAAAACAAACCAAAATGCAGTTAATTAAGTATCACATGTCATAAACAAGCGTATACAGCATTAGATGTGTATATGATATGTGATGTTCACTACATGTTAATAGTCAAATATCATTAAACTTGCTTATAATAATAAGAATCAAATTAAACAAAAGTGACTTTTCTGTTGGAAGCGTATGTTGAACGTTGAAATCTGAAATGGATTCCATTTTGAATATAATCATAGGAGTGGGTTTAGACACAAATTAAGGGCTTTAAGGCAGCCAAGGGGGTTCGGCCCCTTGATAAGATATCTATAAAATAAACATGATATCCATAAAAATAACTGATAAATCAATTGGATGATAATATATTTATTATAATAAATGAGGTATGAAATTCACCACTACATTATTTGTACACCTCTGGACTTGAGAAAAGAAATTTTAATTGCATTTCCTTCAACATATTTGATTGAACGCAGGCTAAGTGTAATTGATTTTCATTCAATGCTGAAGATTTCTCTTCTAAACTTTCCTTCTCGGAGTACTTTCGCTATGATTTGGGAAGTGATTTGTCTTTCCTGAAAATAAATCGTATAATTACTAACATATAGATCCTTTTATGACGGGATCAGTAAAATTTTCAATTTTCCAGAATTGTAAAGTATCCTATGAGGTAGGCAAAGAAAAAATGGTTTGTTTTTTGGCTGAGAATTACTAGTACACGATTACTAATTTGTTTATCTTCATACTTCTCTAAAATCTTCCGATACTGTGAATGCAGTTTAGAATGAAGTTCAATTAATTTAGAAATATAATTCAAAGTTTTCTTAGCTACGTCGAAAGTATCGTAAATACTTCCCAATTTCTTTACCACAGTAATTAATGGAAGTGAAGGAATGAAACTATCGTTTCCACTACACCATGGAGGTAGATAGAATTTGTTGTTAATACCTGTGATAAAATTTTCATCGCAACAAAAATTAATCGATGATTAAATTTAAAAGTATCACTTATGTACCTAATCTATTATTTAAGACAAATCTAAAAGGAAGTTATATACGTAATATCTAAGTTCAGTGATAAAACTTATGGAAATAATGCAGAAGATTTTTAAATAATTTAAAATATGAAATTATTAAATGAGATAAAGGAATGACGTCATAATGCTATAAAAATGTTATTTTTACCCACTTATTATATTCCAAATTGATAATTTTTATCGCTTTGCTCTTAACCGAGGAAAATAGGGCTTGAAAAAATGCCATTAAATGCTAGAAAAGGGGGGAAAGGATTGATTTTGAATTTTGCTAACCCTAACTCATCAAGATCCAATATGGATACCTCTGTCCATTCCAGGTACGACCACTTCATAAGGACAGACGGACAGATAACCTTGGCTATTATTATATAGGGGATTTTAGCTCGTTAATACAAGTAAACTTATAGAACTCCCATAAACCGAATTTTTTTTTTAACTGTTTAGTTCCAATTTTTATTCTGGCAGTTATACGGCTTTTTAATACATGTAGCCTTCAGATTATCATAGTCTGTAATTTTATGGGTCTGTGCGTTTACTTCCGAGAACCCAAATGAACCACAGCAAAGATGTATTTATAGGAGGGGATCTGGACACTTTCTGAAATATTTTCAATGTAAGTATTGGAATATTTTTTAAGCTTATTAAAATTCGTGTACTATCTTGTGTTGAAAGATCGTTTTCAACCACAATAACACATTGTATGCTGGTACATTTCACAGCGGAATTGTACTGGGAGAGGGCGTTTTGTGCATAAATTTAATTATTCAGTTAAATCTCAATAGATCGAAAATTATTTCATTTTTTAACCAAGTTTTCGTATTTTATATTGAAAAATATAAATAGAAATATATAAATAACAGCCATAAGATTTTTGTAAACAAAAAATATATTTTTTAGGGGATAAATTTATAATAGTAGAGTAAAAATGAAAAATCAAATAGAAATACTAGTACATAGTTTTAATTTTGTCGAATTATGTTATATATAAATATTTTTACATTATAAAAAATGAAAGAGCAATCATAAAACTAATAATGTAAAAATTAAGTGTTATTTGTCTAAATATTTCAAGAATCTATGTAGTAGACAAGAACATTCGTCTTCCTTTTCATGTCTATACCGTTATTTTTGTACCCACGAACAAACCATGTTGTTACACTAACCCGTACTAGTACGTGATCCTCGCTCAAGTATCAATTGTCAGAAAACGTACTGTTATGTCTCCCGAGTACAATATAAGAGTAAAAGCATTTTTTTAAATTGAACTGTTCATAATAGTTTGATAAATTTAATATTACTTTCAATTTGTACAGTTATAAATATGAAGACAGGTGAATATTTGAACAATCTGACCTTTAAAGCTAGAAAAATTAATTTACTACTATAAAAAATGATAGTTTTAAACTAAGTTTTCTCTAAGTTGGAAACTACTGATTATGTCATACTATTTCCTAATTTTATTGTCATACAACATATGTAAT
Organism: Pardosa pseudoannulata; assembly: GCA_032207245.1. NCBI lineage: Eukaryota > Metazoa > Arthropoda > Arachnida > Araneae > Lycosidae > Pardosa > Pardosa pseudoannulata. Next base: position 169,271,022 of record CM063510.1, on the reverse strand, counting down.
TAACTACTGATTATATCATGCTTTTTCTAATTTTATTGTCATACAACATATGTAATTAACTACTGATTATGTCATACTATTTCCTAATTTTATTGTCATACAACATATGTAATTGTTGTAAAGAAAAACAAAAGGATGTATCATAATTCTTTTCTCAATATTTTCTTTTATTTTCCTAGTTATTCTTAAAATTACTTCCGTTTAAATTTACCAGTTAAATGCTGAAACGCAAATTAAATATGGTCCAGTTTTTGTCAGGCAAATATAAACGTTGAAAAAAAGTAGAGAGCAGAGCAGTTTAATAGACACAGTGTGGTTGCAAACATCTTTTTCAAGATACAATAAAATTAAGTACAACATTGCTTATTCGTTTTATGAGGTATTTATGTATGCATAAGAAACTATTAACCCTTTGAGATTTTCATTTTTTTTCCAGAATTCAGTCAAACAAATGTCACATTTTTTTATTGCATTTTGTTTTGTTCATTTTACATTTTCAAGTAAAGATATGTTATTAAAATTAACATTCCTAATATTTTTAAACATTTATTACAACTTTTTTTCTTTGTATGAAAGCATCCCAGAACATAAGTTTACCTTTAATCTCATCGATATCCGAGTTAATTTTTGGAATTCCAGTGAAAGCAAATCTAGGAGGCGGATCCGAAGGATTATCACAATTAATTTTAAAATATTGTCTTGCTTGACTGATTCCATCTGTACTACTATCAGAGTCACTACTATCCAGGTCATCTAGTAAACTTTTGCTACTATCATTTACAAATAATTCAGTTTCTGGAAGTAAAAATATATTATTCAACTCTTACATCAATAAAATCATCAGACGGTTAGTAAAATATAACCAGAAAGCTATACACTGAAAGATAACAATTCGTCTTTTGATACAAAACATGTGAAAAAACCCGCGCTTTTGAGCCAATCAGAGTAGAAAATACCCTAAACTGCAAACTATCATTTACTGGACATCTATAGGAATAATTTGTTACTAAAACTGGAAAAAATACGGCCGAAAAAGTGCAAGCGAAATAGAAATCAGATTACCCGTACGGCGTACGGGCAAATCAGTAAAGGCCCGAAAGCTGTGCTCACTGCGTACGGGCAAAACAGGGAAGGGGTTAATGTATGTATGACTTAAGTATATATGCACTTTGTATTTGTGTGTGTAATGTTTGGATTGAGACTTTGCACCCTCCCCTAAAAATATTCTGGCTACGTCGCTAATTTTCGGGAATACAAAAATCATGAAAACCTACGATTTCCCTGGTACTCAAGAAATTAACTTTTATCTATTGTTAAAATAATTCGCGTTCATAATAAATGTTTCATTCAGAATTTGAAATCGTTCATCGTATTTTCCTGTTATAATACCATTATCGAGGAATGTTGTTAAAAATATATCACCACTGTTTTATTTTCCCATAAAATGAAGCAAAATTGCGCGATGATATTTATATAGGGGATAGCAAAAAATTCTACCTTTACCCGAAATCTAAACTTTCGGGGCCAATAAATCTGATAGAAACCAATAAAACCATTCGCGTTTTCCTTCCTTATCGATTCTTTTGCATCTGTTTGTCTGCACCAGCGGTTGCCAACAGGTGTTCTTAGAGTGATAAAAATGAAGGGGGAGAGGGGGTGGCTGGGCTTTTCAGTTTGCTCAGCTGATTGCAAGTCCGCAGCTTGCGTTGTAATGCTTTAGTGTCGAACAGAATCCACTTGTAAACAAGAGGAAAAGGGAAGTTTGGCAGCAGCCATTGATTGTTAGCGGGTGCAGGAATTAATTCGTTTCGGCAAAGTCCTTTTAATGGCGAGTTGGTTAGGCACAAGTGCACTGCAGCTGGGATTTTATTCTGGAATATTTTGCAGGTGATGGTGAATAAATGTACCGGTAAGTTTATGAATATGTGTGCTTTGTGTAAAAAGGATTTAACATGAGATCTATGTGTTTGTGCTAACTGCAGGAAATGCCGTGAAATAAAATGCACTACTGATGTTAGTACACTACAGCATTTGTACGTGTAAGGAACAAATCATAGTAATGTTCTTAAAGATGGACAGACATTACAGTAGGTTTGGATAATATGAAAACCAATTTTTGTTTTCGTCATATCTTAGGTAATATTATTATAATTTGACTGATTATGTCTTTGGGGAATAAGTTGAAAAGCTTAAATTATTTTTTATACCTTGCTTTAGCGAAAAAAAAATAATTTTTAATTCCTTTCCCATAAAAACTGTCTAATTGTTTATTCCAGGGAATATGGAATAGGAATGGTAATATGGAACACTACATACATTTCGCAACAAATAATGTTTTAAGTAAAAAATTATATAAAGCTTATTTATTTGTTCCGAAAACTTTTCTCACATAATAAGGCGCTATATGAATTGAATTATTATAGTTGCACATGGTTTACGAAATATAGGCCGAGTTTTACTTTGTCACAGTTTTTTATTCTCCCTATTACTCTGACGTTTGTTTGGTTCTGCTGAAAAAAATAATAATTTTTTATACATGAATTTGATTATTATAGTTGCACATAGGTTACAAAATATAGGCCAAGTTTTAACAGTTTTTTTTATTATTATTATTCTCCCTATTACTGTGACGTTTGTTTGGTTTTGCTGAAATAAATAATCTCAATTTTTCTATACATGAATTGGATTATTATATTTGCACATGGGATACGAAATATAGGCCGAGTTTTACTTTGCCACAGTTTTCTATTCTTCTCCCTATTACTGTGACGTTTGCTTGGTCTGCTGGAATAAATAATCTTAATTTTTTTATACAAAACTGAAGTTATAATTTTTATTCAACAGAAGTAATTTGGGTATTATAGAATACTTACTATAAATGGGAGGGGACAGTATGGAATACCAGAATTACATATTACTCGCTAGGCCATAATGAAACGAAGTCACTGAACGAAAATAAAATAAAAAAGAAAGATCACTGCAGTACGAATGTTTCAATCTTTATAACAATATCTCTTTACATCAATAATGTGTTCACAAATATTTTTCATAAGTATTTAAACAATTATTTGCAAAGTATTTTTGAAGATAGAAATAAGACAATAATCCACACTCAAATGTTATGAAAAGAAAAACCAAGAGAGACTGCTTGTAGAACTGTAGAAGTCACCTCTGAGGGGTTTCTACTTGATCGCATGAGAATCCTTTCAATGAATTGTCATAGATCCTCTCTTCTTTACAAAAGGATGTGATGATATCAAATTTAGATCCCAAGAATTTCAGTTTCCTTTTCTATTTATATTAATTCCATAAATTAAAAGGATTTAAATCGCCCACCACAATGTTCTTAAAAAATAATGTAACAAACGAAACAAAGTGGAAGTTAAATGTTAGTTTCTTCCATATTCGATAACAATTACTTTGAAAAGCTTAAAAGAATACAGAAATAATAATCTTTTTATACTATCACTTAGTTATTGACCATTAACATCATATGTTAGCATCATCAAATGTTACATAGCAATGCAAATTTTGAAAAAAAAAATTCTGTTACTTAGTTTGCATATTTAGCTCTCGTGTAGCAAAACCGTAGACCGTAGAGCTACAAACCAAACTGAGTCGCGGTAACTCAGTCGGCATACCAACGATTTCGTAACTTAGAAGTTGCGGGTTTGAAGACCAAGCAAACCTAAGATCCACTGTGTTCGTTAAAAGTGACTGGGACACGTAAAATATGCTCGTGGTCGCAATGTCCTGCGAGTTCTTAATCAATACCTCTGGGGGTGACAGTCCAAGTGTATGGCTCTTCTGCTTCGTCTATCCTTCACATTTACGAGGACCCACTTGAGCAAAGTCATTCTTTCACGTTCTTTCAAGCAAGATTGCTTGCTGAACTGTAGAAGTCACCTCTGAGGGGTTTCTACTAGATACCATTAGCTAACCACGCCAGAGAAATAGGTTGAGTATTCCATATTACCCGAAATTACTCAACTTTTGGTGTCTATTTATTCTTAACAGTTTGAATCACCTTATTGGAGATATAGCAGCATAGACGACAAAAACATGACATGAACACCACATTTATACACATTTTTTACTTTGATGATTGCCTGATGTGTCCAAAAGAATTATGACATTCATATTCACTTAAAAGTTGAAAGTTAATGGTTGTTAATATCTGGTAAACTAAGATATTTTCGTTATATATATAGTTATAAACCACATTCAGGTCCTGTACTCTGTTCCGAAAAGTAACAGACCAGTAAAAATTCAAATTTATGATCTGGTATATTCAGATATTTTCGTTTTATATATACAGTTATAAACAGAAGTCTGAGATCCTGTACTCTGTTCCAAAAAGTAACAGACCAGTAAAATTTCAAAATTATTATCTGGTATATTAAGATATTTTAGTTTATATATATATATATATATATATATATATATATATATATATATATATATATATATATATATATATATATATATATATATATATATATATATATATATATATATATATATATATATATATATATATATATATATATATATATATATATAAACCGCAACCTGAGGTCCTGTACTCTGTTCCGAAAAGTAACAGACCAGTAAAAATTCAAAATTATTATCTTCAAGATATAGGAGATCGTATTTCACATTGAAAAAAAATTTTTTAAATACAGTGCAACAAAAATTTATTATTTAGAGTCACACAAGTACTGTAGTATGTGGTGTTTGAGTCTTTATTTTAAACTAAACAAATATTATCTTCAAAGCAAGCACACTTAAACAAAATAAACTTTGAAGTAAAGATTTTAATATTTTCACATGTGATTCATATGTAAGTACATACCTTAAACATGAAAAATATTTTAACAGTTAATTAAATTTTAAATGTTTTGATATTTAATAAAATACCGAATTGATTTACATTTTGCACTTATCACGTATAAATATGTTAATATAATGTGCAAAATTCTTTCTTCTTCGAACTGATAGAGGGAATATTCAATTAAATCAGCTTTTAATGTTATTGAAAATGGATATTTTTCTTTACAAAATTATAATCAGTATACGTAAAAATTTAATTTGATGATAGATTGTACTTAAAATTTCGTGAATGAAAAAAACTTTCTTCAAAAATAATTACAGTGAAAGTCTGAAATAACATACAAAGATGTATACAATTATCAAAATATTTTTTTTCGGAAATGTTTAGTATGATTTGAAACACTTGGCAAATACATGTGTATTAAAATGTACATAATTTGTCAAGGAATTCTTGTTTTGTACACTTCAGATATTTTAGATCTATATTCATGCTCAATGTGCGTTATCTAACATTAAAAAATATGACAGCTTTATTTTATATTAGAATTTCGTGTCGATATAATTTGTTTCGATATGAATCTAGAATGTAACTTGTAAAGCTATTTCGTTATAATTTCAGTTGCATATTTCATAAATAATTTATATTTCTGTCTAAAACATTAAAATAAGAGGGCTTATTACCATAACATAATGAATGACGAACTATTTACTTTTTAGATAATTCCAAATATTTTTCGTAGAAATATATCCAGTTAGAGTAAATAAAGTTACGTAAGGTTCTCGAAAATAAAGTTCATCTACTTTGCAAAATAACTTTTCCTCTTAAGAAATGCAAATTAAGTAGTACAAGGAAATCAAAAAATCCTTTCATAGAGTTTTATTGCAGAATCACATTTTTAAAGAATTGTTTAAAGAAATGAAAATTTTCTAACTTTTAATAGTTTAAGAATACAACTTATAGCAATGAAAAGTTATATTCAAAAATTAATTTTTTACACTTCTTAACTTAATATATGAGTAAAGTGATATATGTATGTGTATGCGTGTACTTGTGGGAAAGGGAGTTATGGTCGTTTTGTTTTAAATTTTTTTTTTATTTATTTATTTATTTTTTTGCGCGCAAACTAAACTAATCGCTTGGTTTATAGAGAAACCCCTTCCCCTTTTCGAGGTCAAAATTCTAAATTTTGCTGTATTATATTTTAAGATTGAAATAAAAGTACATTTTGGAATATAAAGTTTTTTTAAAGTTGCATACTTAATAAAAATTTTAATTTTTAATAAATATTAAAATTGAATTTTTTCAATCTACTGCTTAAATTTATGCCCGTACTATTTCTGCCGAATATATGCTGATGAATATCTTGTGTATTATATATATATATATATATATATATATATATATATATATATATATATATATATATATATATATATATATATATATATATATATATATATATATATATATATATATATATATATATATATATATATATATATATATATATACATATATATATATATATATATATATATATATATATATATATATATATATATATATAATATATATATATATATATATATATATATATATATATATATATATATATATATATATATAGCTTAATTTTAGTCGGTGTACCTGTTAAAAAACGCTATCGTTGAATCTTTTTTATTATTTTACAGCCTTTTATATAAATTTAAGTTATCTTCATACTCCTTAATTTCTTCTCAATATTAATTTTTAAATTGCTTCACTTGGCATCAAAATGCATTTGTCATGTATTGATACATATTTTACCGTTGTTACATGAATTAAAAATGGTAACGTAATCAATAAACTGATATGTCGATATTCTAAATTCATTTTGCATACCCTCCCCCTCTTATACCTTTCTTACTACATTAAAATCTGTAAACCTTTTTTTTTGGTGTTTAAAATCAAAGATCTCATTGACACTTTAACAACAGAACAATGTATATGTAATAAAATGCAATGAATCTAACTATTAATAAGTTTACATTCTATTATTTTTTAATTCACGCCAGAATTCATTTTTACATTCTCTTGGCATTAAATCTCTAATGTCATCTACTGATAAAAATCTGACTATGTTACATCATTTTCAATGGTACCATAAATCCCCGTCTGATGTAGCGAAATTCAATACTTTTACTAATTCATTCTATTTACATTATGTGATTTTATTTTTACAGTTCGGGTAACTTAATTTATTAACAAAAAGCTTACTGGTATTAACATTACACTTTCTGGAAAAAGTAATGACATTTATATATTTTGAAAGGATTTTGTTTTATTCTGATAGCAGTATGGATTTTCAGTGGCACTTGTTTTACTAATCTGTTCCTGAAATATTGTTAGGATCTTTTTTTAAAATGAATGAAATACTGTGATTGTGAAAACTTTCGCTCTTTACAGTTCAACGAAAATACCTATTTTAACAATTCCTGAATACATATTAGCTAGTTTTCTTGTATATACATATAACATATAAAATTTTTACACTTAGAATGTCTCTAAAATTCTTTTTTTCACATTTCATTCTTACATATCTATTTTCTCAGCTGTCTAATATCTTATTTAGAGCAGTGTTCGATTACTTAAAATTCTTTCAACCCATATCCCAAAGCTAACTATGAAATAAATGCTAATTTTCTATCCACTCGCCACATTTTACAGCTGAATCAGGCGAATGATTCTCTTTTCCAATGATCTAAATTCCTTTCTGGCGGTTAATATTGCTGACTAAGCTACTCTCTTTTGGGGAAATCTTTTCGTTTCCTCACTATGGTGAGCAATTCTGCAATCGACAAGTGTTTTCACGTGTCAACCCAGGCTCTGCTCTTGACGGAGAAACTTGTTTTTTCTCAGTCTTCAATAAATTTGAAGTTCTATGTTGGACTTGCTTCTTTTCCTTGTACTAAAGCCACAACTGCATCATAATTAGGCTTATGAATTTGACTTATCATTGCCCACTAATCCCGTGCAATTAAAAATAATAGGGGCTAAAATATTCTAATGTGACCGACGGAATAATTTCGCCTTGTTTACATATTTGCAAGGAAACTTTAAATTTGAAACTTTAAATATCTACTTTGGCTATTCGTGAGTACATTTTTATTAGTTTCGTAGTAATGTTTTACTTACGTAAAACATTTCTGTTTAAAAACTATTAGACTTATAATGTCAAATATTTGTATTTCGGACACTTGGAATATCACGATTTGCAGTATTTCTTTCACTGCATTCCCCTCAGTATATAACTATAAACATCATTATCAGTAAAATGAATGTTTCCGTTCTAAACAATGTAATAGAAGATATACTCGTATTTATATGTTGTTGTTAGAATGCATTTTTAAGCTGTTGAACACAATGTTTTGTAAAATTCATTTTTATAAATCAAAAATATAAATCTAATTTTGGAATCGAAATAGTAGATTGTTTCTAACCTTTTTATCACTTTAGTGGACTGCTTTGGTGGCAAATTTTAAAAGTTTGACCAAAGTTCATAGTTAAATATTTTACATTTTAATAATACATATTTTTATAGTGTAATTTTATCAATAAAATTTCGATGCAAATAATTTCTAAAATTTTAACTTTTAATTATTGTATATTATTCGGTGTATTTTGTATAGTATTAGATTGATGTTTCTATGATGTTCTTGTTTTACCGCGGTAGTAAAGTCGGCAAAGGCAGCTATCTCGTTACTGAGAGGTTGCGTGTTCGGAGCTCGAGCCGGCCTAAAATCCGCCGTGTTCGTTAAAGGGATCTAGGGCACGTAAAATAGGTTCGTGGTCACAATGTCCTCAATAGTTCTGAAGCGATACCTCTGAGGATGTCAGGTCAATCCTGGGGGTCACTACTTATTAATTACGAGAACCCAGCGTGGGTAATGTTACTCTCGTCCGTAGCATACCTTAAACTACACATGCTCCCCGGGTGGTGTTAAATGGGTAACAGATTCGAAGCCTTATATTGGCATAAAGTCATATAGTGAATTCATTGCCAGTTGCGTTAGGAAAAAATGTTCCAGTCTCTCATTCTGTTATGGGGTCTGATGTGTTCTAATGGAACCTCAGCGCATACTGCAAGTCTATCTATTTCGGTAGACCACGAGTTTTTATTTCTAAAGTATTTTTTTCAATTTCCTAAATAGATATCCCATAGCCTGTGTACCTAAAGTCTGTCTTAAAGCCCCAACTTGCATCTCAATACTGCCCGATCCTTAATTTGGAATCTTCGATGGATGAGAATGTCAGAGATATGAAAGATAATAGACATGAGAAAAGATTAATAGATATGAAAGAATGAGAAGTGGAAAAAGGAGAGTTTCAGAGAGATATTCTAAGTGTAATAATTTTTATATATTACAGTATGTCAGAGGAAATTTGTAAAGTTCGAGCTATCCAAAATTTCGAATTTCTGATGTTTGAACTATGTGTCGATCCGCCTTAAGATTCACTATGTTTGTCAATAGTGACTGGGACACTAAAAATAGGTTCATGGTCCAATTTTCTCCAAGTTCTCAAACTGAAGAAAGCAGTGCAGAATGCCACTGAAGAAGTCAGTGAAGAATGCCACTGAAGAAGGCAGGCACTAGCCTGGGAAATCTTCTATTTGAACTCTATTTCTAAATTACGAGAACCTATTTGAGATATGACGTTCTTTCAGATTGTGGTGTGGTCAAAACGAAAGGCACTACCTTTGCCTAAATTTGTGTGGCCTCTGGCTCAGGAGTATGACCTGTCCAAATGGCGTTCACAACAACAGATACTTTAGAAAAAATATTGGTTATTCTACAATTTTATCACAATTCATTTAAAAGCCGATTCGAAACGATTTCAAATCTCCGTGGCACAGTGGAATTTGAAAACCCGAAATACGTTACTGAAGATCAATGCCATAAATTTTTGACCATTTTTTTGGCTAAAACATTAGCCATTTAAAAGGAACAGTTTGCTAATTTTAAGGTAATAAATAGCTCTCAAAACTTTGCATAATTTTACTAAGTATATAAAAATTCTCAGGATCGGTAAAACAAGACATGAATCAATAATTTTAACATTCATTTTTAAATCATATGTGAGAGTCCTTTGAAACCAAATTGAATTTTTAGGGTTAACCATGAAATTACTGAATACAGGATCCCTTTTAGAAAAAAAACCTGTGAAATACGACAAACTATTCCCTCGGGTGTAGAATTTGGATTTTTGTGCATCTCTAGCTGTGCTTGAACTGTCAAATCAGCGAAAAAACCTTTTTGTCGCAGAAAGAAGAAAAAACATACGAAGAGGCTTTCAGTAACTCTTCAATATGACAGCATCACAGTAAATGTTTTGTGTTTTTTTTCTTCTTTTTGGCCAAAAGATCGGAGTGGTAGAAACCGTCTATCCGTTTATTGGGTTTCTTTCTTTTATTTTTACTAAAAGCAAATAAAATACACCTGGAATATTCTTATGTATATTTCGCTCGTAAATATCCTGGAAATTGTTAGCATCGTCGGGAAAATTTTTGGGTTATTGACTGTAACATTCAGTTTTAGGCTGTAGTTTTTATTTCGCATTATTTATTTTATGTCATTTGTGAATTTCAAAATATTTATTTATTGCTCAGTTCTTCGGAAGAATTTCATTTTCGTTCAGAATAAAATAGTTCAATTAATCAGTATAAAATTTATTTTACGTCATCTGTGAATTTTATAATAGAAAGTTTAATTTCAAAATATTTATTGCGCAGTTCTTCAGTAGAATTCCGTCGAACGATGGCCGAATGGTTAGGGTGCTTGCCTTCGGAACCGGAGTTTGTGAGTTCGAATCCCACTATGGCATGGATGTTCGTAGCCGTTCGGAATCGGCTTTAAGCAGTAGGTCCCGGTCTCATTAACCCTCGTGTTGCAAAAAGTAGACCGTAGCTCTTCAAAACCAATCAGTAGAATTCCATTTTCGTTCAGAATAAAATAGTTCAATTAATCAGTATAAAACTTATTTTATGTCATCTGTGAATTTTATAATAGAAAATTTAATTACAAAAAATTTATATATTGCGCAGTTCTTCAGTAGAATTCTATTTTCTTTCGGAATAAATAATTGCCTTCCTTATTTTGTTTATGCTACCTTGTTATTAGTAGAATTTTATTTAAAAGAATTTAATGTGTGTTAATGAAATTTTGTTCCATTATTCCAGATAATCACCATAAAACTTTACAGTCAAAACTTTAAAGTCAGTTTTACTTATTAAAATTTGAAGTTTTAGCAGATTATTAAGAAATTTTAAAATGTTTCTACATGTACTGTGGACTCCACTTAATGTGATCAGTTTGGGACACCGTGATTCAGATAACAATAATCGATTGATAACAATAAACGATATGCAAAATTCGATAAATTTACCCCCCCATTTAATTTACACTTACTAAATTTCAAAACAAAACGAAAAAACATACCTTATATTATCCTGCATTTATATATATTATCCTCTAAAACATAAGAATTGTATGCATAATTAAAAAAATTGATCCATTGTCGACTGTCTACAATTTTTTTCCAAAAACTCATTGATAAATTGTTCATAATCATAATCAACCTGTCATAACGATTTAAAATTTCGATCTTTTGTTTTAACGTTAAATCATTTCGCTTTCTGGCTTCCACGTCGATAAGCTGCATGTAAGCGAACAAAGTATAAAATGTGAATACGCTCCTTCTCAGTTCCAATAAGAATGTGTTGCCTTCTGCTTATCTGACAATCACTGACCACCATCAGGGTGTTCGTATTTCTAAAAAATTCCAAGAACGTGTAATGCCCCACTCCTCATTTTTTTCTCCTATTCCCTAGGTGGAAGAGGGAGAATTTTCAAAAATTCAAACAGCACCGAAGGAAAAGAAAGGATGGGTTCTTTCTGAATACATTGTGAATATTCCTTTGCCAGTAAAAATGAGGTTCGATGACTGATAACATTAACCGATGTAATAATCACATAAAACGATAATTTTAAGATACAAATGGATAGAGAAAATGGGGACCAAGTGATTTCGAAAGCAATAAGCTATTGATAACATCAACCGCGATCAAATTAAGCGGAGTCCACTTTATTAATTACTCGAACAATTACTTTCGTGTTTCAAAGAGAACGTTTTACTTTTGAAAATTGCAAAGTTTTTCCTCGATATCAGAATATTTTTTACCCTCAAACAGCGAAAATATTTACTAAAAATATAATTTTAATTAATTATCTTTATGATACTTTCTTAAGAAAAGTCAATACTCAATTTTGTTTCTATATAAATTCTAAACACAAAAATAAAAAATAAAAACGGTTAGTATACTATACATTAGAAATATTTTCAAGGAATACCGTTGAACTACTCAAATTTAAGAAAAAAATAGTCTAGTATTGTATTTAAACTTTTATCTCTAATATATTTTTATGTTTTATGTCACAGTATTGTTTATTCTCATTGAAAAAGTATAGAAAAAAATTTAATTTAAAAAGAATTGAACTATTAAAAAATTGAAATTAAAAAAAGAATTGAAGTATTACAAAAATTAAAATTTGAAATTCCGGGAATTTCTCGATTTTCGATAAATTTCGAGAATTTTGTTATTTTTTGAAAATTTGGGGAATTTCCGGATTTTCAGAAAATTTCGGAAATTTCTGGATTTGTCTACTCAAAACCAGTTTCAAACAGCTAGTTAAAGCACGTAGTAACCTAAAACAATAAGGAGGTACTTATCTGTTTTACACTTATTTAAAAAAATTTCATTTAGCCCTCTACTTTTCTGTGTATTTATTAGTATAAAAAGATAATTCATTGTATACTTTTCGTCAATGCATTTCGGTTTTACAGCACCCACAAAAGTTTTAACTCAGCCTAGCGCTCTGCGAGATCGAAAGGCACTTTCCACATTTCGATTTTGATCGAATCAGTTTTTTTCAAACCACTTCATTCCATGGCTAACAAAAACAAGTTCAATTTAAATTTCTAGTTAATTGTTCTCGTAATTGTTTAATACAATAAAGTAATTCATGTAATTCATTTACTACCCAGAAAAGTTGTAACTCTGAATATTGCACCAGATCGGAAGGCACTTTCCACATTTCGTTTTTGATCAAATCCATTTTTTAAACCACTTTATTTCATGGCTAACAAAAGCGAATTCAATTTAATTTTCCAGTTAACCCCTAAGTTTAATAATATATTTCCAGTTGAATAATATATTTTTGCTTTTAAATAATGGATAATTCAGAGTCTATGGAGCTAATTTCTTGTGATTCGAACTGTGACAGAATCAGAAACTGAATTATCTGTAAATGAAAGTAGAGAAAGTTTACTAGATGACCTGGATAGTAGTGACTCTGATAGTAGTACAGATGGAATCAGTCAAGCAAGAAAATTTTTTTAAATTAATTGTGATAATCCTTCGGATCCGCCTCTTAGATTTTCTTTCACTGGAATTCGAAAAATTAACTTGGATATCGACGAGACTAAAGGTAAACTTCAGTTCTATGATGCTTTCATAGAAAGAAAAAGAGTTGTAATAAATGCTTAAAAATGTTAGGAATGTTAATTTTAATAACATATCTTTACTTAAAAATGTAAGATGAACAAAAAAAATTCAGTAAAAAAATGTGACATTTTTTTGACAGAATTCTGGAAAGAAAATGAAACTGTCAAAGGGTTAATTGTTCTCGTAATTGCTTAATACAATAAAGCAATTCATGTAATTCATTTACTACCCACAAAAGTTGTAACTCTGAATATTGCACCAGATCGGAAGGCACTTTCCACATTTCGTTTTTGATCAAATCAATTTTTTAAACCACTTTATTCCGTGACTGAGAAAAGAGAGTTGATCTGAAAGAGTAATCTCGATAAATTACTGCTTGTTTCTCCAGAAGCACTCAGGGAGGCATTTTTCCCCTCTCGCGCTCCGAACAACTAGTGTGATATTACAGTTGTCACCGGCCTGTCAAATCATTCAAATCAATACTTAAGGGGATGAAAAAGAAGCTTTCATATTTCGCCAGGATTCGGCAGAAAAGAAATGCGCTTTCACAACGGATTATATGGCAACAAAAGCGTGCCTTTTATTTGCGTTTATTCTTTGTGAAATTCAAAATAGTTTGAGGCTCTTACATCAAAACTGATATGTTTTACTTCATTTGAGCAATTTTTCTAAAAGGTTTCTGTATCAATATTTATATTCTAAATTTTATGATTCTAATACTTTCTAGCTTTTCTTAAAATATTGAAACAAATTGTATGTTTCTAAAAGTTATAATTTACTGAATATCCATTGTTTGTGACGATCAAAAGGATTAACTCGTCAGAAAAATAACATATTTGAAGACTTTTTCACGTTTATCAACATTTAATTGTATATTTATGGTTTTTCTGTCTTTTTTAAACTTCTGAAACGAACTGTATTCCTGTATAGGTTATAACTTCTGGAATATTCATCGTTTATGACGGTTTAAAGGACTATCTCGTCAAAAAATAACATGTTTAGCAACTTTCCTAAATTTATTGACATTGTCGATATTTTAATTTATGTTACATAAACAAATTTGAGTAATCACATGTCAAAATCAAGAAGCTAACTTTACTTTAAAATATTATTAATTTCGCGGAGCACATCCAAAAATTCATGTATATCTATATTCCAAATAAGAACAAAATTATTCAACTTTTAGTCCATAACTACCAATTTAATACACCATTTTTTTTACTACACGGGGAGGGGGTATTAAGACTCGAATCTACTTCCCTAAGCTCTCAATGGCTATAAATTCCATGCTGGCAGTAGTTTTCGAACCAATGAAATCCGGTTTCTTCGTTCGGTGGAAAACTGACTGAATGAATTAGAGAACATATATTTTATAGGTTTGCTTTTAAGAGCAGTACGTTGTGAAAGATACAATTTTTCTCCTTTTCTAAAGCGCCTGTTCTCTTCAGATTTTGTCATTAATTTGACTTCATTCTCATCAGTAGCTGGGCAACCCAGGGTGGGTCAAGAATTTCGTTTGAAGAGACCTCCAAGTAGACCTCTGGGTGACAACTGTAATCCAGTCACGGAACTTCAACACCCCGAAGTTCTTGTTCACCGCGAATTAGACGAAAATTTACAAAGCATATGTATATTCCTTTCTTTGACGATCCAGTCAATTTCCCATCTACACATGATCAAAATTCGAAAATTTATGCCCTTTTATAAATGAACAATTCGAAATATTATACACGAATCCTCAGCTAGTGCTTACGTGCTATTTAACATCCATAGAATAAGCAACTTAGTCAAATACTAAATCATATTTTGCTTTTTATCCAATATTTTAAGACGCCTTTATTTTCTGACTGACGAATTCGAGAGAACGTTGATATGTTTGAGTAATCTAAATAAATTACAGCCTGTTGCCCTGGAAGCACTCAGGGAGGTATTTTACCTCTCTCACACGCCAAACATCTAGTGGGATTTTACAGTTGTCATCGAGCTGTCACTTTATTCAAATCAATATTTAAGGAGATTAAAAAGAAGCTTTCAGAAAAAGGTTCTCAAGAAGACTGGGGATGCTGCAAAAAATGAAAATTGCTTTCTTCACCACTGATTCAAAGTCAACGTATCGGATTTTGATTTACGCTTGTTAAATGCAAAATACTTCCATGCTCTTATCTCAAATCTAATTTTAGGTATATAATATCCCCCTTTATAGCAGCGGCCCGTATCTAAACACTATAATACCACCAAGATACGGAAAATGTTGAGTTGTGTTTTTACTGATCTAAACCTTTTACGTAAGCATGCAAAAGTTAAAATCTGTATTTTCAGTATTTCGAAAATTAATTACTGAAATGGTTTCATTTATAGGAACCATTCTCAATAAAAAATTTAAATATCGTTTTCTCCATTTTTGTGTTGTTCTTCATATTCCGTGCTTTTTTTAAAAGAAAGAAAACTCTTTTTAATGTTATTTTTTCTATTTTATTAACTCTGATGTTATTTTATTAACTCTAATGTTATTTTTTCATATATAGAGTACATGTGTTCAGTATTTTACACAAGTCTTTCACATTGTATGGAGTGAAACCGTTTATAAAATCAGCAATACGTTTCTTAATTCCCTTTCTATTACTTTCATTCATATAACAATATCATATTCCATTCTTTTTCAGTCTAAGAATCAAAAAAACTTTATTATAAAATACGATTTTAGAGATATCTGAAAATTTTAATACAGCAAATTTTAACAGAAATTTAAAAAAATTAAAGCAATAATATTAATATTTGAAAAAGTGATAAAAATTAAAAAAAAACTTTAAAAATACAAAAAATGTTAATTAAACTGTTCAAATAGACTTTACTTTCTGGAATATAAATTAAAATGGATTATAAAGTAGAAGAAATAACAATATTTATAGTTATATTTAAATTTCTAAAAAAAAAATTGAAAGTATTCTTATAAATAATTTATGCTAATTTTAACCATTTTGTTTGCAATCTTCATATGATATTAGCAAAATATTTATGTAAAAAATGATTCAAATTTTTTATAATTTAAAATTAAGTATAAAATGAATTGTGACGTTTGCGGTTCTTTGTTTTAGTCTAAAAGTTTGCTATGCAAAATTATTTCTTCGTTTTCCATAATTTATTCTAGTTTTCAGGACTCTGCTAGAGATTTTAATATGTTATTAGTACTATATAAATAAATAATTAAAATATTCAAGAAACTAATTTTAGTAAACTGTGAGCATTGACATTTTCTGTTCTTTGCTATATTTTAAAATTTGCATTTAAAAATCATTTATTTCCTTTCCAGAATTTAGTGCACTGCTTTTAACTATGTTCCTTCTTACAAGAGCTAATTAATAGCTGTGCAAAATGTTCAATGTTTTAGAGAAAAAAAAACTCATGTGAGTGGAAAGATACGGAAAAAAAAGCATTTTACCGTTAGTTTGTATGTTGGCTGTAAAACGTTTGCTTAAGCTATTTCCTTAAATATAACTAAAGTTGTTGAAATTTTATTTATTTAAAACCATTTTCATGATTTCTTAAAAAATGCAGAATTCAACGTACCTACTTTCAGTCTATTGTTTTTAGTTATTTTTTGTGGTTTGACAAGGCACCTTGTTATTTGTGCTTTTGTGGTCGGAGGATTTCAAAGCTTTCGAAAACTGAAATATTTCCATTGACCACGACCGAAATACGGCTATTCTTTTCTCTGTTTAAAATTCTATCTGTTCAGTTTTACCTAAAATACTATGTATTACTTTCTTTCAAAGACATACAGAATTTCACTCGGTTTTAGAATGATTTCTTGATTCTAAGCATGAACTGAGTTATTTTAAGTAAAAACTATTTTTAAGTTAAAATTTTATAGGGTAAATATATATATGTATATATATATATATATATGTATATATATATATATCCTATCTCACATACCGCCCTAATAGAATTTACAGTTAGTATATATATATATATATATATATATATATATATATATATATATATATATATATATATATATATATATATATATATATATATATATATATATATATATATATAAACTGTAAATTCTATTAGGGCCGTATGTGAGATAGGGAAACATTTTAGTGTCCGAATTCTGCTAGAAACTTAATAACGCCCAAACATTAGTTAAGTAAAAAAAGTATATACATATATTTTTACATTTTATGAATTTTTTTCCCTTATTGCATTTCAACACAAAATATCTCTGTGTACAATTTACTACCTGTTCATTAATGTATCTAAATAATGCAAGGTACTTGTCTAATCTAATGTGTCGTTCTAATGTCCAACCCTGTAATCCGCCTGTTTCTATGATTATTCTGTCTTTTGAATGGGAAAGAGCACGCCGTTATCTTAGCTCAATAAAGGTGTAAATTCTTTTTCGGACTCGCTGTTCTCTTCAACGTGCCACGATTGTTTATTTCGACACTCTAGATGCCTAGGTTTCTCCTTGCCCGAATATCCTTGTAAGTAGAAACAACAGGGACTATAATTTATTGTAACCGGCGTTTTAAATTTCTCTGGATTACACGCACGCACGGACGCACAAACGCACGCACACATACACACACAACGTGTGTGTATATTTAAGTATATATATATATGTCAGGTCTAGAAAGGGGGTAGTTGGAAATTACATGAGTTATAAACGATTTTAAAAAGGGAACTCTTTAATAATAATAAAATAAATGAAAAACACTCACGGTTGCGTAACCTTTTGGAGTAATGCGGTCAGGCGTAGAGATATTTCACAGGAAGTTGATGACTAATCAAGCGAGAAGTTCAGTTAGCGCGTGGACATTGAGATGTCAACACCTTTCCACGTTTAGCTTCGCCACGAAAAAATGAAAATGACGCGAGCGATGCCTGAAACAGTCCATGTTACATAAAGAAGTGTTTTTACTAAGTAGGACTAATTATTTCATTCACCTTAACACTGGACAATGACATATATATGTATATATATATGTATGTATATATGTATATATATATGTATATATGTATATATATATATATATATATATATATAATATACAGAGATAGAAGGAATAACGAGAGAGAGAAGAAAAGATGGAGAGAGACATGTGAATGAGTAGTACACTCAAGTCGCAGTTTTGCAGTTAATTTCTTAAATAGTTTCTCGTAAATCTCGGCAAGTTTTCCATGTGTTCTTAATCGAAAAAATTTCTAGTTACCGTCTTTAATTATACTGTATCTTACTATTTACTTTAAAAAATAAATTGAACAAGAATATTGAAGATCCTTTGTGCTACTAAAGAGATAAACTCTGTATAATAATACTATCTTATAACTTTAAAAAGTTTCAGCAACCTGTGCTGAATCTATGTTATATAAAGCTTAATTTGTTTGTTTATTTTACCATGCAGGCAAGCATTCTCAATAAAAGAAGGGCTTCCAGTTGAATGAAGTCTAATTAATAGATGTACTGCATAAATGGAGAAAACCTGCGCAGTGGTTATGTCGCGTCCAGATCGCTAGGTCTATCTTTAGCTACTCCGGCTCCATTAGTAGGATTGATGGCTTTGAAGTAGATTCCGAAAGGCTGGAGACATTAATGTAAAGAATTCAAACGTCTAACAGCTTATAAAAGGACTGTCGTTTTACTCAGATCTTTTTAGGTGGGGTTCTTTCAGACAATGGTAAAATTTCTTTAATCCTAAACGTTTCATTAAATTAAACTAGTAATTCAAATTCCACGCTTTTTTTAATAATTTTATTAGTTATTAATTACGTCTTTGGAATATTTCAGCTATTCATAAAAATAAATAAAATATGTTTTAATTACAAGTGGACATGGTAGAGAGAAACTAACATAATTTTTCATTATTTTATCTTAATTAAAACAAAGGTTTCATTTAAAATTGTGAACTCAAATCTTATTCTTCCTGTTATTATTTCAAGAATATAATTCGCTTGACAAAAACATGTACAAAGTTAATATTTATCAGTGAGAGACAAAAGTGGTCCTTCATTTAGTTCAGTGCAGCTATCTTGCTGATTATGTTTAGCCAATTAATTTTGTGTATCCATATTATTATTTTAGATGGCATCATTAATTTGATAAATAATATTTATTGAAAATGAGGCTGGAGAACTAAAATTAATAGAAATGAAAAGGGTAATAGAAATGAAGCGTAGATCCTATTTTAAAACTGAGCTTTTGGAAACTGAAACCAGAATAAAAAAATATCCGCACAAGAAATGTACTTATTGGCTAGTTTCAATTTTTTTATATCAAAGTATCTTTGTACTTTATGATGTACTTCGTAAAATCGAATTATCGCTCACAGCTGTTTATCATCTTACAGAATATCTATGATCCGCATTAGCAAATTTTTGAGCCAAATTTCAAATATTTCACCATTGGTCTTAAGTAATTTGCGTTTATGAATAAATGTTTGTTTTATTTTAAATTTATGGATAATGTTTGGAAACAATTATTTTGATAATTAATTGTACGTGGTTTTTAAAGTAACGTGCTCTTAAATGTCTTTTTAAAGTACATAAGTGTTACAAAGAAATAAAATTTGAAACTATCTACGATTGCTTAGTATTCATAGAAATTCACTCGCTACTTTAACCTATCTTCTGTTTAATATTCAGAACTGTCACTCTCAATCTTTTCTAAGAAGCTTTCTGTGTCATCAAAATACTACATTTTTGTTACTAAATAGCTTTAATAGCAGTCCAAAGTTTATTTAGAATTCCTACATCTAATTTTATCTGTTCTCACATTTCTTTCGTTCATATTAAGTTCATCGCATAGCTGTGCGCTCTTTATTTTTCTAATCTGTCTGCTCTTCCAAAATTTGAGTTATTCACAAAGATAATACAGCACGCTCAAAGATACGAAACAGCTGTCTGTCTACATTCTCTTACATTTTGTGCCTTATTTACGTTACCTTTGCCACCTATATTGTATGCTGGTTAACGTTTAGTACTACCACCGATGAGCTTAAGTTTGTTTGATGTCTTTGTGTTTTTATTTCATGGAATGCAAAATTGATCGCCTATATGTTGTTCCCATAAAAAGATAATCCGGAAAATTTGCGGCATTTTAGAGGTAAATGTTAACCAAAATAAAGTCATTTGAAACCTAAACAATAATGCTTTTTAATTTCTTGTTACATACTGGTGCAAGTATTTTACTTTCGCTTATATATTTTTGTATTTTAAAAGCACAAAGTACAATTTAAATTTAAGCAATTAGTAGCAATTTTCAGGGATGAAAAGTATGTTAAGTACAGAGTGTATAGTGTTATTTAGTTCAAAGATCAAAGCAATATTTCATTTGCATTTCTTTAATCTCCGAATATTGCTAAATTAAAAAATACTAACATAATTAGAAAATCTACTTACATTTTCTTCTTCTTATTATTATTATTATATTATTATTATTATTATTATTATTTGTTTATTTTGACAAGAAGAAATTTCAAATGTTATTAATTTGGGCACAATTCAGAACAAAAATTTTTGGATTACATATTTTAAAATAATTTCAATATATAGCAAGGAAATCATATTTTACGTACTCTCCTTTCTTTTTTAAAGAATTAAATTTGCTTTTTTTATGTCAGGCCACTTCTTTTATAAACGGGTGTATCGAACTTCTTCTAAAATGCACCGCCTGTTTTTCATTTTATGCAAGAAATACTTGAAAAAGTAAATTCAAAGTGAGTAGTAATTTACTCAGTTTTAGAAAGTCCTGTGATGTGATAAAATTCATTACTTTCTTTAACTATTCTTTCGGGAATACAGTGCAATGTCGACAAAATTTGATTCTCAGACTTAATGTGTTGACACGTGTGAAGAATAAACGTTCAAAGGAAAAGGAGTCTTTTAAAAGGTATTACAAAAGTTTTTACTTTCTTTACCACATTTTTGGCTTACTTCCAAATGTTTCAAATTCCCCCACAAAAGAAATTTAGTAAGCATTGGCCGGTAAGTCAATAGTTGTTGTAAAATTAATATATTGCTCTCGTGCAATGAATAGTTATAAATATTAATTTGCGTATAAAATGAAAAATTTCATATAAAATAGTAATATCGGAGTAAATAAACTACGTTTAAGTGCATTTATATATTAAAAAAATTTAAAACTAATTTTTATTGGTTATGAAAACTCGATAGTGTATAGTACTACAAAGGAATGTACGTAAACTAATAAAATTTAGAATAGATTGTGCTTGGAATATTATATACTTTTAACATTTATATATATATATATATATATATATATATATATATATATGTATGTATATACAGTAGAAACTCAGTCTATTTTTTACGAGTGAGAACTAGAAAACGATGAATGCGGGAAATGAATACAGAAATTTGAAAAAAATTGTGATTATTAATAAATTTATCGTCTTAAACAGTAAATAAAAATCTTCATTAATTTATAAAATAAAATGTATGTTTCGAATTATTAACATTTTAAGAAGAGAATGGACCTTCGATATGACAGATTATAACAAAAATATGAAATAAAATTTTGTTCTGAAAAAATAAAATTAGGAATGCGCTCCATTATTAAAAGACATTTTTTTGAATACCGCAATCATTTTATTGCAATAAACACTTGTTTGTCATACATCATTAATTTATATTTTTAAAAATAATTTCCGGTTTGAAAATTTTATTTGAAGTCAACAATTTTGATATATTCCAGTTGCATCTTTTTAATCTATTTCATAATAAAATTAATATTATACATTTCATATATATATATATATATATATATATATATATATATATATATATATATATATATATATATATAAAATGTTAAAATTTTTAAAGATTATCTATTAATGTTTATCATTAAAGAGGATATACTTTTACAAATCAAACAGTATTTAATACCATACAACTATAAGGAATCAAATATCTATAAAGGATTTAAAGCCATAAAATATCGAAAATAATTGCTGAAAAACTATATAATTTTATAAAATTGTCTTACATAAATAGTATTTAACGTAAGTAAAAATTTTGCTTTCGTAAGTTCCAGTTTTGCTTCTATAAAAAATATATAATGAATAAAACAAAATTAGTAAGTATGCTGTACTCCAGAAACATAATTAAGAAATGTGTTTTGACTAATTAATTTTTATCATATAGACTCGTATGTAATCAAAAATTCTATTCTAATATATTTTGTGTTTTCAATGTTTTATGTATCAACATTATTTATTCTCATTTTATAAATATCGGTGAAAATCGAGTTTAAAAATTAAAATTGAACGTCCCGTATCACTTTAAAAGTATTTTGTAATCGAGATCAATGTTTAGGCACGTAAGGAACACATTTGCAAAGTTCGATCCCTGGTCTGGGTAATGTTGACACAGCCTTTTATCTCTCCAGTAGGTAGACAAACTGAGGACCAAGCGTTCTTGGGAACTAATTACTGGGAGCTCCGCATAAGCTTGACCACCTAACTGGGACATATACTTAGCACCCCACAGCCCTTGATTTCGAAAATGGAGATTGGAACCGTACGCCTTGCCCCCAAGTAGGGCTAATACGCCGAGGAGTTTAGTTTAGTTCTGATTCCTACAATTGGTCTGGATTAATCTATCTGTTCTATTTCATGCAATTGAACTACATAGAATGAACTTTCATTTTCCTAACCCTTTGCGAATGTACCCTCTGCAAGTAAAATTTTACTATGATCTAAATTTTGAGTAAGTTTCGTGTGTTTCAGAAAAACTTAATTTTAATTTAGTATTATTTTCGTATGAGTTCTCATGACCCTGTATTATGATCTTGATTCTGGTCTTTGTTATGCCCTCCCCCGTGTAATTCAACATTTTATTAGATTGGTAATCTCTAAGACCCTGATAATCTTGAAATTATTTGTCTATTCACTTGACCGAGAAACTTTCTCATCCTCACAAAATACTCATTTTCCCAATTCTACTAATTCCCCCCCTCCCCTAAAAAAATCAATGCTTCAAGTAAACATTGCAATTGTACATAATATTTACGACGATAAAAGCGGGAAGTATCCGAAAATGATGAACTACGGGAGAGATAATATTGCTTGTAAGGAGATAATTTTCAAATCAGATGGTTAGAATAATCTTTGCGGGGAAACCGATAATGATTTGTAAATTATTATATGTATGTATGTGTGTATTATGTGTATGTATGTGTAATAATGTGTAATGTTTAACTACTTAATTATATCTGCAACATGTAAAAGGTTTAAGGTTATATGTTGCTAAACATTTTATAGTAAAAAAGAGAGGTTAATCAAAGTTCTGATGCATTAGTGTTACACATTTTTAATATTTGGTGTAAAACTGCAATATTAAAAGTTTGGACATATTTGCAATCATCTGCAATCAGTAAGTAACGGTCTATTTAGCAGTTTATATAACTATTTAAATTAGAGTAGCCAAAAACGCTTATAACATGATATTACAGCCGACGAGAAGAGCCGAAGGCGGCTCTTTGCATATGAGTTTTTCACTCTTCAGATTTCTTCGTTTAAGTGTTAAAAATCTACAAATATTTCATTCAATATTTTCCATTTCGTTAAAATAAGAATTGGCTTTATTTTACGTAAGAAACTTGGGTTTAGGCAACATTACGTCAATATTGAAATTAGTGTAATTAATGTTTATTGAATGGCCGCTGACAATTAACAACTAATACAGACATTTGTTACGCCCCAATCATAGTTCCGTATCGTACAATTAATAATAATTTATTTCAGCAAAGCATGTTAGCACAAATGACAGAATAAAACACATTGACATCCGTCTGAGGAAGATAACCGATTTCATAAGGAAATAACCATATTTATACACTAATTAGCAAATTAATTGTTGACATTACCTGTGTCCAAAAAACAATTTTCATTTATGTCTTCCTTTCTTCAATATTTAGCTGTTTATATCTCTCGATAAAGAAATATGTAAACAGTAGTACCTTAAATCAGGGAACAAAAGGTAGAGAACTTATCAAATGTGTCTTTTTGTGAGGTACGTTATTGCTTCTGCAATTTCCTTGTCCCGTCATTCATTGGGGTGATCGACAATAAAATGTTTTTCAGCGATATTTCACATTTTCCTGGGATTTATGATTCATTTGTGTAGAACCTTATAAGATGAGATTTCTATTCTCATTGGGTTTTTTCGAGAAGTAACAAGAAGTTTCTTACATACGAATAGACAGTAATATTGATATCGGTAATAATAATAATAAAATAATGGTTGGTTGAAATCGTTATGATTAGTATACTTTTGGATATATGAATTGTTGTTGAAAGAAAATGTTTCTGTATATCAATAACTTTCGTTAACTTTCAAATATTAGAAAATATTAAAATAAAATCTTCATTGGTTATGACTACACGATACTAAGTAATATGCTTATAACTAAAAATTAATGTATGTAAAATCTACTCTATGAAATCGGTTAGAAAGAGCTCCCCCCCCCATATATATATCTATGTATGTTGGTGTATGTGTGCAATGCCAAATATTAAGACATGAAATTTTGGAGGAAAAAACAGCCTTAATTGGACTTGCCAGAGATAGACACGGTTGAATTTTCTTATGAAGCAATCATGTAACTCAAGAAGTGTACAAAAGTTCACTAAAATATTCTCCAAACTCGGGAACGCATTTTTACCCTCACGTACAACACAAGATGAATTAAATGACGTTGAAATATATTGTCCAACAGCAAAATCGTTCCTCTTTTATGGATAATTAGCTTAACTTAGTATATTTGGACAGTCAG